>JAFNEN010000629.1:0-446677 GCA_019343175.1 Oedothorax gibbosus | reverse complement strand
CTACTGTTTTTTTACTGGCAAATAGTTCAATGCTTCGTACTGGCAAGTGTTCGTTTGGTCATGCTTCGCTCGAGTGGCCACGGTCTTCGATCTGGTGGCTACTGTCTTAGCAGGAAGGTTTTTTTTTTTGAAAGGAGTCCAATGCTTTAAATGTCTAATTATCGTGTAACCGCTATCCCCGTGCTTGTAGCCAAGGTCTTCGCACGAAGTGTTTTTTTAGGATAATTACACAGAGTTCAAGGTATCGGTAGGCCAACGATCGTGTGTCCTCTGTCTTTGCTCTTGTAGCCACTGTCTTCGCAGGAAGTTTTTTTTTAATGTGAAAAGAGTTCAATGCATCGGAGTGGCCAATGATCGTGTGACCAGTATTCACTCGTGCTGCCACGTTCCTTGCTCGTGTGGCCACTGCCTTCGGATAAAGTTTTTTTTTGTTACCGCGCAAAGAGTTCAATGAGTCGGATTTGCCGATGATTGTGTCGCCACTCTTTGCTCGTGAGGCCGCGGTCTTCGCAGAAAGGTTTTTCTTTACGGACAAAGAGTTCAACGTATCGCAGTGGTTAATGATGGTGTAGCCACTGTCATCGCCGGAAATGTTTTTTTATTTACGGGGAAATCGTTCAATGTATCGGAGTGGCCAATGATAGTGTGGTCAATCTCCGCTCATGTGGCCACTGTCTTCGCAGGAAGTGTTTTTTCTTTACGTGCAAAGAGTTCAATGCATCGAAGTGGTCAATGACAGCGCGGCCGGTCTTCGCTAGTAAGGCCATGGGTCTTATCTCGTGTGGCCCAGTCTGCGCAGGAAGGGGTTTTCTTAAATTGTAAAGAGTTCAATGCGTCGGGGTCGCCAATGATCGTGTGACCAGTCTTCACTCATGCTGCCACGTTCCTAGCTCGTGTGGCCACTGCCTTCGGAGGAAGGGGTTTTTTGTTACCGCGCCAGAGTTCAATGCGTCGGAATTGCCAAGGATTCTGTCGCCAATCTTCGCTCGTGAGGCCACGGTCTTTGCAGGAAGTGGTTTTCTTTACGGGGAAAGAGTTTAGTGCTTCGGACTGGCCAATGTTCGTTTGGTCAGTATGTGCAAGGAGTTCAATGCTTTTAGTGTCCAATTATCGTGTAACTGCTATCCTCGTGCTTGTAGCCACGGTCTTCACACGAAGTATTTTTTGTACGTCGCAAAGAGTTCAATGAGTCGGTATTCCATTGATCGTACGGACACTGTTCGCTCTTGTACCAGTGTTCGCGGGAAGTTTTTTTCTGTGCAAGCGTCGGAGTGGCCTATGATCGTGTGACAGTCATTGCTCTTGTGTGGTCACGTTCTTCGCATGATTGTTTTTACTTGCAAGAGTTCATGCTCGATTGGCCATGAGCTGTTCTTGCTCTTGTGACAGCTGTTTTTCTTTACGGGCAAATAGTCAATGCTTCGGACTGGCCAATGTTTGTTTGGTCAGGCTTCGTTCGAGTTGCCACGGTATTCGATCTTGTGTCTACTGTCTTAGCAGGAATGGTTTTTTATGTGTAAGGAGTTGAATGCTTTGAGTGTCTAATTATCGTGTAACCGATATCCTCGTGCTTGTAGCCACGGTCTTCGAACGAAGTGTTTTTTGTATAATTACACAAAGTTCAAGGTATTTGTAGGCTACCGATCATGTGTCCATGGTCTTTGCTCCATTGTCTTCGCAGGAAATGTTTTTCTTTACGGGCAAAGGTTCAATGCATCGGAATGGCCAAGGACGGCGCGGCCTGTCTTCACTAGTAAGGCTATAGCTCCTAGCTCGTGTATCCCAGTCTCCGCAGGAAGTGGTTTTCTTTAAATGCAAATAGTTCAATGCATCGGGGTGGCCAATTATCGTGTGGCCAGTCTTCACTCGTTCTGCCACGTTCCTCGCTCGTGTGGCCACTGCCTTCGGAGGAAGGATTTTTTGTTACCGCGCAGAGTTCAATGCGTCGAAATTGCCAAGGATTGTTTCTCCACTCTTCGCTCGTGAGGCCACGGTCTTCGCAGAAATGGTTTTTCTTTACGGAAAAAGAGGTCAATGTATCGCAGTGGCCAATGATGGTGTAGCCACTGTCTTCGCAGGAAATGTTTTTTATTTACGGGGTAATAGTTCCATGCATCGGAGGCCAATGATAGTGAGGCCACGGTCTTCGCAGGAAGTGTTTTTCTTTACGGGCAAAGAGTTCAATGCATCGGAGTGGCCAATGATGGTGTAGCGAAAGGGGTTTTTTTATTTCACTATTCAGGAAAGTTTGCGAATTTGGTACAACTTCATGTAAACTTCGTGAGACCATCTTCATTAATTTCAGACTTCGTTGCAAGTTAAATAGATGGTAGAATTTAATGTGAATGGCGAGATAGTGATGGGAAAGTTCTCCTCGTCGTGAATCACTTGACAGGTTTTTTTTTCGAATTCACGCTTCAGGAAAGTTTGCGAATTTGATACAACTTCATGTGAACTTCGTGAGACCATCTCCTTCAATTACACACTTCATTACAAGTTGAAAAGATGTAGAATTTCATGTGAATAGCGAGCTCGTCATGAAAAATGTTCTTCTCGTTGTGAATCTCGAGAGGCCGTCTTCAAATTCACGCTACACAGCAGTTTGAGAAAGTGGTAGAATTTAATGTGAATGGCGAGATAGTGATGGGAAAGTTATCCTCGGCGTAAATCACCGCTATCCTCGTGCTTGTAGCCACGGTCGTCGCACGAAGTATTTCTTGTACGTTGCAAAGAGTTCAATGAGTCGGTATTCCAATGATCGTACGGCCACTGTCTTCGCAATTGTACCCACAGTCTTCGCAAGAAGTTTTTTTGTATGTGCAAAGCGTCGGAGTGGCCAATGATCGTGTGACCAGTCTAAGCTCTTGTGTGGTCACGTTCTTCGCATGATTTTTTTTTTTACTTGCAAAGAGTTCAATGCTCGATTGGCCAATGATTGTGGGACAGCTGTTCTTGCTCTTGTGACTACTGTTTTTTTTACTGGCAAATAGTTCAATGCTTCGTACTGGCAAGTGTTCGTTTGGTCATGCTTCGCTCGAGTGGCCACGGTCTTCGATCTGGTGGCTACTGTCTTAGCAGGAAGGGTTTTTTTTAAGTGCAAGGAGTTCAATGCTTTGGATGTCTAATTATCGTGTAACCAATATATCCTCGTGCTTGTTGCCACGGTCTTCGCACGAAGTGTTTTTTGTATAATTACACAAAGTTCAAGGTATCGGTAGGCCGACGATTGTGTGTCCACGGTCTTTGCTCCATTGTCTTCGCAGTTTTAATGTGCAAAGAGTTCAATGTATCGAAGTGGCCAATGATCGTGTGACAAGTGTTCGCTCGTGAGGCCATGGTCTTCGCAGGAAATGTTTTTCTTTACGGGCAAAGAGTTCAATGCATCGGAGTGGCCAATGACGGCGCGTCCTGTCTCCACTCGTGCTGCCACGTTCCTCGCTCGTGTGGCCACTGCCTTCGGAGGAAGGATTTTTTTGTTACCGCGCAGAGTTCAATGCGTCGAAATTGCCAATAATTATTTCACCACTCTTCGCTCGTGAGGCCACGGTCTTCGCAGGAAGTGTTTTTCTTTACGGACAAAGAGTTCCATGCATCGGAGTTTCCAAGGATTATGTAGCCACTGTCTTCGCAGGAATTGTTTTTCTTTACGGGCAAAGAGTTCAATGCATCGGAGTGGCCAATGTCGTCGCGGCCTGTTTTCGCTAGTAAGGATATGGGTCCTAGATCATGTGGCCCAGTCTTCGCAGGAAGTGCTTTTCTTTAATTGTTCAATTGTTGTTTCTTTAAGAGTTCAATGCATCGGGATGGTCAATGATCGTGTGGCCTGTCTTCACTCGTGCTGCCACGTTCCTCGCTCGTGTGGCCACTGCCTTCGAGTGGGTTTTTTTTTTGTTACCGCGCAAAGAGTTCAATGCGTTGGAGTTGCCAAGGATTGTGTCGCCACTCTTCGCGCGTGAGGCCTCGGTCTGCGCAGGAAGTGTTTTTCTTTACGGGCAAAGAGTTCAGTGCTTCGGACTGGCCAATGTTCGTTTGGTCAGTATGTGCAAGGAGTTCAATGCTTTTAGTGTCCAATTATCGTGTAACCGCTATCCTCGTGCTTGTAGCCACGGTATTCGCACGAAGTGTATTTTTGAGTTGCAAAGAGTTCAATGAGTGGTATTCCAAGACGTCGGCCACGTCTTCGCTCTTGTACCCACTGTCTTCACAGGAAGTTTTTTTTATGTGCAAAGCGACGGAGTGTCCAATATCGTGTGACCAGTCTCGCTCTTGTGTGTTCACGTTCTTCGCATGATTTATTTTTACTTGCAAATAGTTCAAACCTCGATTGGCCAATGATCGTGTGACAGCTGTTCTTGCTCTTGTGACAACCGTTTTCTTTACGGGAAAAATCAATGCATCGGACTGGCCAATGGTTGTTTGGTCAGGCTTCGCTCGAGTGGCCACGGTCTTCGCTCTTGTGGCTACTGTCTTAGCAGGAAGGGATTTTTATGTGCAAGGAGTTCAATGCATCGGAGTGGACAATGTTCGTTTGGTCAGTATGTGCAAGGAGTTCAATGCTTTTAGTGTCCAAGTATCGTGTAACCGCTATCCTCGCGCTTGTAGCCACGGTCTTCGCTCGAAGTGTATTTTTGACGTTGCAAAGAGTTCAAGGTGTCGGTAGGCCAACGATCGTGTCCACGGTCTTCGCTCTTGTGCCCACTGTCTTCGCAGGAAGTTTTTTTTTATGTGCAAAGCGTCGGAGTGGCCAATGATCGTGTGACCAGTCTAAGCTCTTGTGTGATCACGTTCTTCGCATGATTTTTTTTACTTGGAAAGAGTTCAATGCTCGATTGGCCAATGATCGTGTGACAGCTGTTCTTGCCCTTGTGACCACTGTCTTAACTCGTGCGGTACTGTTTTTGCTTGTGTGGCCACAGTCTTCGCAGTACGTTGTTATTTGTTTATGTGTGAAGATTTCAATGCGTCAATTGTCAAATGATCGTACACTGAAACATTTATTTTGACTTGTGTAATTAGCGAAGACGTGGAACAGGACGTTTTCGTGACATTCAACGGATTTATAGTGATTTGGAAACATATTTGATGGCTTTGAGTGTCTTGAACGCCGCTTTGACTACATAAAACACCCACATATCTTTTAACGTAGAGTAATATCGATGAAGTGGAATGGCCAATGTTTTCGGTGACAGAGTCTTCGTTATGACATTTTGACGCGGAAATAGTTCGTTGTCGTGGAATGGCTCTGAGCTACTGTATATGTTAAGATACACTACGTACTAAGTGTTTGACAACGCGAAGTAACCAGCGTGTAGCTCAACACTGTTCACGTATTGGACACAAATATTTATGTTAAAAGGTTCTTATGATATTGGTCGACTCAAATTGTCGGTTTCAGTCTTCCTGTTGAAGGTTCTCTTGCTTCACACATCGTAATCAAATTTAAAATAAAAGATCGTATGCCGTGTGATTTATTGTGTTTGACAGACTGTTTACACACTTGACAAAAGTTCTTTAGTAAGAATGTTCTGTGATACTTCACGAAATCTTGTAGCAGTAATAAGGTTAAATCTCACTAGTTTATAAGAAGGATGTTCTTCAGAAAAATATGACCCTCACAGACTGAAAAAATGATGTATACCAATAGATTTAATTTGCTTTGATAAATTTTTGTCATATAGAAGTGCTGTAAATTTGCTTCTAGTGGAGTTAAGTAGTGTTAGTTGCCTCAAACATTATGCATAACCAAAAATGTTTTTTTTGTGTTTCTTCGTAACTGGTTACATACTTAGGATGAGCGTAGCGGCTAAGGTTAATTAGCTAGATTTCAAATAGTACAATGTTTCATGAAAAGCCTTGGGTATTTATTAATCGTGCATTTAACCACTTTATGCTTTATAGTAATGTTGTGGAAATAGATGAAGCAATGGTTGTTTTTTAAACGTACTCATAAAACGGAATTAGATTTTTATTAAAAAAAATGGAAAAATTACATAATTATTAAAATATGGCACTTAGTGATGCATGACAACTAGTTGACTCTATGCCAAATATATTTTCACCAGTTTTAAAGAGACAGTTTAATGAAATCTAAGTTTTTACAGTCTTGTTTCCTGACTTGGGTACAATTTGCAAAACTTATATAAAGTCTCACAAAAATGTATCCAAGATGAAAACGAAACTAGCAAAATATTAGATTTTATTAAAGCGTCTATTTGAAACAGGCAAATCTACATTTAGTATAGAATTAACCCACAGAAGATTGTATTAACTTAACAAAAAATCTATCGTACGCGCGCAATTGTGAAATGTTGCATAACCAAACCTAAGAAACCACAGCAAAATGCGGCACATGGCTAAGTTGTATAATTTTTAACTCAAATAGTAAAATTATATTTTAAGAAAGATTTTCGCTTTTTGCAGCCAATCATTTTTTTTTTGCATTTATATCATTTATTCCAAATTTGATAAAATTTTCAAATTACTAACATCATAAACGATGGTATTAAAAAACATGGTTTCACAAAAATCTGTTATAATACAGAAAACTTTTATATTTAGTCCTTTCAATTCGTATAAATATTTTTATATTTTATGAGATGTTTTCAAGTCGCTACTATTTAATTTGTTCCAAAGCACGGAAATCAATCTAACATGCGGTATTACTGATGTAAAAAAGAGTGCTTACATAGTATTGCTAGAATCGTATAAATTTTGTAGGTTAAGGTCCACACACATTCACATTTTTGAGACTGTGAAATATATTAGGTACTGGTCCATACACAAATTAAAAAAGTTAGATGCAATATCCAAAAAAATATCATTTAGAGACGTCTTTCAATCAGAGAAAAGATAGAATAGTGATATTTATTATTAAAATTGAATTTTAAGTCGTAAAACTACAATTAATCGAAATTTTCATTACCAAATTTTATCTATAGTAAGGATAACATTTTTGTTAGTTTTAATGGTTTACTGGTTTTTTTTATAATCTTATAATTCGTGGCTATATATGTACGACTCAGCACCTACCAACTTACAGGCATGAAAATATTTGTAGTAACAGACATTTGTTAAATTCACACTCTCAGCTACACTGCATTAGTAGTAAGGGTATGCAGTCTATTCCAACGAAAATTCACGGGAACAATAACATGTTTTAAACTACGATTGCGTCTTCTGAAACTTGTACGAAATTAAAAACATTTTTTTTTTAAAAATCGAAAACACAGAATCCTTGTTGCTTTTATTTTTATGTATAATTGTAAATCCATCCATATTAATAACGAGCCAAATTTAAAACAGCATGAAACGAATGGACCATAAATAAGTTGGGAATCAACTATCTAATTTAAAAATCAGAATATTATACAGTAGATATATTCTATAGAAGTTACATTTAAAATAAAGTTCCGTGCAATATCAAATATTTTATGATATATTTTAGTTGCCATATCAAAAAAGGTCAAATTTGAATTTTAATATGTTTAAGTGTACCTACTACATTAGGATCGAAAGGGAAATGAAAATACCGAAATGTGATTAAAAAGTTACTGCAAAAAAATACAAAAATGTATTTTTAACTGCAGGATTTCTTAATTTGTAATGGTTACTGAATATTCTTCTTCATTCTCCTCATTTGAGCTGTGTAGTTGGGCGACAATAAGTGCATCCCAACTCGCTTTTCGCCCAAATGTCAGGGAGACAAGGTACTAATGTTCAGATTGTTTTAACTGCATGCAGAAACTCGTAGGTAAAGGGCGATGGTAAAAATAATCCAATGTAAAATTATTGTTGCTTAACTGTTGTTGCGGTTTTAAAATCATCCCATAATTCATGCTTTGTAATTGGTTGAGACCCCAGCGCATACCAACTTAAAGGTGTGAAAATATATTTAATGACGGGGGACACGTTTGGTTTGTAAAATAACTGTATTCACACTCTCAGCTACACTGCATTCCTGGTAACGGCCTGCAGTTCATTCCAATGAAAATACACGGGGACAATGACATTTTTAAGGTACGGTTAGAGAACACCTGAGCAAAGCAATTAATCAACATTGTGACTTAAGAGTCAGGACAACCGACTAGAAGAAATTTAACATGCACCAGTTTTCTCTATCGACGAACTATTACTTAGCAAGCAGCTCGCTTATGTAACAGCAATTCTACGAGCACAACGCGTTGCTACGTGAATACGTAATTATCTTAGTCACTGAGTCGTATGAATCCTGTAAAACAATACCAAAACAAATTACCCCCCCCCAAAAAAAAGCAAAAAAAAAAACCATGAAATCGATTCCTTGTTGATTTGCTTTTAACGTTAAATTGTAAATCCATCCATATTAATAATGAGCAAAATTTATTATTAGTTTTTATTATAATATTTACATAATTTTTAATTAGATTTACTCTATAGAAATAATATAATATAAAGTTCCTTGCAATATCAAATATTGTATTAGATATTTTAGTTGCCATGGCAAAAAAAGGTCAGTTTTAATTTTTAATAAGTGTAGCACATTAGGATCGGAAGGGTCTCTCTCTCAAATGAAAATAAAGAAAATGTGATTAAAAAAGTCCAGCAAAAAAACTACAAAAAAATATTTTTAACTGCAAGATTTCTCAATGTTTTCATGATTACTAAATATTCTTGTTTATTCTCCTCATTTGGGCTGTGTAGTTGGGCGACAATAAGTGCATCCCAACTCGCTTTTCGCCCAAATGTTAGGGAGACAAGGTACTTACTACTTAAGTTCAGATTGTTTTACTGCATGCAGAAACTCGTAGGTAAAGGGAGATGGCCAATAATCCAATGTAAAGGATTATAGTATACTATTGTAGAAGTATGCTATTTCATATTAAAAACTTTGAAGGTGGAATCCATTGTCAAACATGACTCGACCCACGAACGTATAAGTGGATAAAGGTTCAACAAATAACACAACAATCCAAAATGAAATGCTAGTACTTTTTTTTAATGGAGGCTGATTAACATAAAACAGGGGAGTTGTTTTTAATATTTAAGCTGAGATGGGGTTGTGTTTCACAAAACCAAATTTTTAAATGATTTGACAATAAGGTGCAATTTAAAATTTGCTCTCTTTTTTTTATGCAACAAATTCTTTTAATAAATAAAGAGAATAAATGAAAATTCGATAAAATATTTTTCCAAATTGAGGATCATATAAAAATGAAGTGGTGTTGTGGTATTTTCTGTGCTCAAAACAAAACGATTACGCTTTACTAAAACACAGAATCTTTAGATGATTAAAAATATTTTTAATCATTTAGGTATGCAACAAGAAAATAATTATGAGATTTGTTAATTTTAAAAAATGTTTATTAATTTGATGCGATTTATAATTTATATTATTGTATTATTTAATTTTTTAATATTGTATTTATATTATTTTTGGAATAAGAGGATTATGTTTCACTAAACACAAAAACCTTCAAATGAATAAAGGTGATATAGTGACTAAATCCAGGAAATATAAAATGGAATTTTAGTTTGCTAAACACATAATCTTTAAATAACTAAAGACGTGATAGTACATAAAACCCCAAATAGAATATATTTCAATGATATAAATCAGCAAAAATGTACGGGAAGGGGAGAATCAGTATTTTTTCATATGCGTCTTTGTTACAGGTGCTTTATAACTTATTTTTATAGGGTTATGTTTCACTAAGTACCAAAACCTTTAAATACGATAGTTTCATAGAGTGCAAACTGCTAGAAATAAATTTAGTTTTACTAAATCTAAAGAAGGAATTAAGAGATTCGATTGTACACATAAGTTCATTTAAAATTTTTATATAAATGAAGATCATCTACAATTACATTTTCATTATTTTATGATGTTAGACAAAATTTTTGCCTTAAATGATATGCTAAGTAATACAACCCTGGTCTTTTTTATTTTAATAGAGGATCAAGCAATTGGTAAGGCAAAGCTGAAATTTCTTAGCGTGGAATCAAAAGTTTAGAACTATAATAATTTGTTTAAACCCTGGTCATTTTTTCATTTTAATTGAGGATCAAGCATATATTAAGGCAAAGCTTAAATTTCTTGGGCATGGAACCAAAAATTTAGAACTATAATAATTTGTTTAGCAGTTAAACATCCATCGTTAAACATTACTCTATCCACAAACGTTTAATTGCATGAAGGTGAAATAAACAATTAACCAATTTAAAACTAAAGGATTACGTATATTACTATACACATAATCTTTAAATAAAGATTAAAGATAGGCAGAGGCTACACGCACGGGCACCGTTCACGCATTACGTGTACGGGTATTAACGCGCATGCTCAAGTCGGGGCTTACTGGAACCGTGCTATTGCTTGCACGAACATGCATGACTTGAAAGTTGAGATTACTCTTTTTTGGGCCCCGGGCAATTTTGTTTTCTCTATAAAAACATCAGTATCCAACATGGGCAGTATTGTAGGGCGCATTGAAAGCCTGAACACCCGTTTGGGGCCCCGGAAATCTTGTTTTCTCTGAAAAAAACATCAATTCTAGCCATTTGCAATGAAAGTTTAAAAAAAAAAAAAGAAATTTAAATACTTCATGAAAACTTAAAAAATGCAAGTAAACTTTTCCAGGACAAATTTGAAACGATGATCTTCCAGGATGAAAAAAATCTTATAAAATAATCTATAATTCAGCCGAAAGCGTGTCTTGAACCCGAGACCTTTAGAATACGAACCTTTTATGCTACCACTAAGCTACGGTGGTCAAGGATGAATCAAACTAAAACTGTTAATAAGCCTCACTCCTGCGCAGTTACTACCCGTGCGCGCAATGCTTGTACGGTGCCCGTGTACGTAGACACTCCGTTAAAGATAATAGTAATCATAATCCAAAAATAACCCAATATTATGCGTCATCAAAAGTGAAAAGATTTGCTAATTTTTAGAATGTTTATTAATTTTATATTTTTCATTATTTTTTTTTAATGGATTATGTTTCACTAAACAGCCAAAAACCTTTAAATAAAGGTACACACTTTAACAAAAACTTTCTTTTACAAAAAAATCCCGAATAAAATATATTCCTATAATATTGACAAGCGAAATTCCTATAATTCCTATATTTCTATAATATTGACATGTAAGGGAAGGTGGGGATTTAAAAAAAATTTCAAATTCGCCTTTGTTACAAGTGATTTGTAATTTTTTTACAAACCACCTACAACACGTAGTTATATTTGTACAAAAATCTTTAAATAACGAGTGCAAATTGCAAAAAAAAAAAAATTGTTTTACTAAATACTGAATCTTAATAAAGAATAAAGATGAGATTATACACATAATTTCATTCAAAATTTTGATATTGAGGATCAAGCTACAATTACATTTCCTTTGTTTTAAGATGTTGAGAAAAATATTTACACTAAATACCAGTAATAAGCAAATTATTAGAACTCTAGCCAATCATTTTTCATTTTAATTGAGGATCATGCAACTGTTGAGAAGATGCTTAATTTTTTTAAAGCACAAAAGCCTAAAGCTATAATAATTTGTTTAGCATTAACACATCTTAACATCCCGATTTTCATATTTAAAAATGATTATTTTATGCAAAAACTTGGTAAACATTTAAACAATCTATAATATGCACTGATATTGATCATTGGCTGGCAATTACTGGATTACAACCAAGTTTGTGCAAAATAATTTTTTAAAAATAAGGATTCTTATAATGAACTTTCTACAATTGATTAAAGTTGTGATAATCCTACTTGAATGTGTTTATGATTAGAATAAATGGGTACAATTATGGTGTAGCCTGACTTTAACTTCCGTATTATGTAAAAAGGTTTAGGCTATACTTAAAGCGAAATCCTTTATGCAAAATGAAGGTGCTATGGTATGTAATCCTAAATAAGAATTAATTTCAAAATGATTGGCGTTTAAAATGTACGAAGGGCTGCAAAAAAGAATTTTAGAACTGTTTAGAACTGTTATCTTTAAATAAGGAATTAAATATGTAACGGTATATATACAAATTCAGAGTTCGCATTTTAATTGAGGATCAACATTCTTTACATTTTTGTAAGTAAAATAGGATAAAACAATATTTTTTCAAATAACAAATATAGTAGAGTTTAGGCAAATTAAATTTTATTCTAATTAAGGATCGCAAAGTTTTTAGGACTTGCATATCATATTCCGGTTACGAAAACTTGCCATTATAGCAAGTTCGCTACTTATATTCCAATGAAATTTGAATTAAAGTACATTTATAATATAAATACTTCAAAGAATTGAAATTTTATAAACATTTAAGTAAATTAATGCACTTTTTAAAAAAAATATTAATAATTAAAGTATAAACTTTTTTCATTAAAAAAAATGCACCTGAAAAAAAACGAATTTTAATAAATGATTTTTTTGTTAGTTTTATATTTTTGAAATTGGGGACTCGACTGTGATGTTCACTGTACACAAAAGCTTTCAATTCAATCAAAGGGAATATATATAAGGGGATTAAGTTTCACTAAACACAAAACCTTCAATTGAATAAAGATGCGATAGTGTATTAATCCATGGAGAAGTAAAATGGGATTTTCGTTTACTAAACACATAATCTTTAAATTACTAAAGACGTGATAGTATAGATAATCCCGAATAAAATATATTCACATAATTGAAGAGCTTAGTGGAAGAACGTGCTAAGTGACAAGGTGAAAACGAGAAAATGACCTTCAATTATCGAAAATCAAAAATGGGATATTTTATTATATTTTCAAATGCTTTTGAGTTATAGATTATTAACCAGTTTTTTTTAATCGAGCTATTATGTTTCACTAAGTGCAAAAATTTTTAATAAAATTGTTCATATAAGTGTAAACTTATACACATTTGAAGAAAAAATATCAGTCTTTTAATTAATAATAGAGTATAAACTGTTTTCATAAAAAAAGGGATGTTCTTAAACACCTTGCTTACGATTGCAACCGAGTATCAAATAAATTATTATTATTTTTTCATTAAAGTGTTACTGCTTTTCGAAGTATAAGAAAATAATAAAATATGTTGATTTGCTGAACTGAATAAAAAAATATGTACTTAATTTCTAAAAGACTAAGTTACAGGCTTCAACTTTTTATTGGAAAATGAAAATAGGCCAAGTACATTTTCTTATTAGACAAAATTAATGGGAAAACATAATTACCACTATTTTTAATAAATGAAATCAATTATTCTCACCCTGAAGAAAACAGGTTTTAAAAAGTTCTTATTCTTACACCAATCTATTTTTATAATTGCTTATAAATAAAGATTGTTTTAGGTACATACTACTTACTTAACTCACTGCTACATTCTTTTAAAGACAAATTTTAAGATATGTATCTTGTAAAAAAATAGTTTAGAGTTACTTGTTTAAATATAAGTTATAATTTTTATCATTCTACCTTAAATTATTGCGCTATGCTCAAGTTTAATTGTGTAAAAGAGGAAAATTTTGGTTCACAAAGAAACAAGTAAATTTGGTTGACCGAACTTAATTTCTTGGGGGAAAAATAGTTTTAGGAATTGAACACAGGATATTGCCAGTTAGCTTCGTTAAAAGAAACTTTACTATTCCCCAAAAATAAATTCGAAACCATATTTAAGCAGTGCTTTGGACATTGCTGGAAGGTTTCAATGCTCCAAAAATATTAGATGTGCACTTGCATAGATTTTAACGTTCTATTGAACGTAACATGAGACAATATTATTACAGAGTAATTATGTACGAACGATAGAGTTTTCATTCTATTAACTAAACTAGACGATTTATAACTCATCTGTTATTCACGTTTCCGTAATTAATGCACATATCCTAAGATGAATTTCATTTTGTTAAATTACTGGCGATTTTTTATTACTCACTCCACATGTTTTTACGGTGATTTATATTCACACATAATTTTTCAGGCTCAAAATGGCTTAATGTTCTATTTCCCCAATAATTTACTTCAAATCAAATTTTCGATAGTTTTGTTCAATGAAAATGTGTATAATAACATTTTTCTTGATCAGTGAATTTTATAAACACGACATGTACCGGTTTTAGTAGTATTTTTTAAGCAGAGTACACAAAATTAAATGCTATAAAGGAGTCATAATTAGATTTTGTTACATTCTAACATAATTACTATTTTGCATAAAAATGATGTATCTTAAACAGTCGGATAGGATACCAGTACCAAAACTTTCAGTAAGATTCTAGTAGCTACAAAAACGGCAATTAGTTCGTATACCTGTAACTGTAAGTCGTTTAGGAAACCAGCGAAGACATTTTTTATATCTGGATTTCAAAAATTGCAACGCAAAAAAAAATCTCATTAAAATTTCTATTTAGATTTTAACGAAAAAAAATAATTTTAACGAATAACTTTAAATATATTTGTTTACAATTGTTTGAAAGTTAATTACTTCCCCCCAGTTAAGATTTCGCCCCCTGTTGGCCCCGAGTTCCGTCGACCAGACAAATGCTCTGTTTCACGGTTCCTGTGCTCGCGGACACGGACGGTATTTACGACGACCATTTGCTGAGTAAATAAACTCAATAATAACAAACAGCCGCTGTAAAAAGCTGTCCGCGTGGACAAGGACAGTGGAACAGAGCATGGTCCCTCGGAAAAGTCGACCGATTCCAACAGGGGGTGAAATCATCGCTTTAGGAATTTCGCGGACTCTTTCAAAGAGAAATGGTAACCAAGGCTTATTAGGAATAATTAGGACTTTTGGAGTACCGTCAAATGAGGTAACTTTCGCTTTTTTCAATTAGTGGCAAATCTGTCTTGGGTTATGAGTAAAATAATATTCAAGAAGAAAGTATTAGGGGTTTTATACCTGGGCCAAAATTAACCTCCAGGGAGAAAGTTACCGTATCGGACGGAACTTAGATAAAAAAAAATCTAGTTTAATTGTAAAAAATGATAACTGATGACCAAATAAAAATAAACAGAGTATTTGAGGCAGAATTTTAAGATGAATCCTTTCTAAAAGTCATAGATTTTATTTCTAAACAAGATGATTCCAGCTTCGTGTTTGTCCCAGGTTCCGTCGACCAACACCCATATGGGTCCCCCGGAAAAGGCCGACTGATTTCAACAGAGGGCGAAATCATTTTGTTAAGGAATCTCGTGAATTCCTTCATCAGGAGGTTCGCAATCATTTCGTAATTATAATAATAGGGGCTTTGAAGGGGAATTTCAGATACTTAAAAATTAACAAAAATTTTGAAAAACAGTCGGCTCCGCGTCGAACCATGATTCGTCTCCGGGAAAAGCAGACTGATTCTGACACCGAGCTGGACTAAAAACCTAAATTTAATTTTAGGTGACAAACTAATAATTTCAACATACATATAGGGACATTAAATTTTATTCGAAATTATAGTCCACATTGTATTTTCTAATATTTTGTTCGAATATCACTCGCTGAATAAAATACCCTTACAAAATAAAATTATTTCTGAGCATTTAAAATTAATTTTTTGAATATACAAAGTTTAAATACCGAATGAAAACTTGTTTCTTGAATATTTATTCCTGCACTGTTTTGACCGTGTTGATGCGAGTTTGAATCCCGTCAAGTAGAGTTATGTAACTTTTTAACAATAACTGGTTTCATATTTAGAATTCTAAACTTTCCGTTTGACTGAGTTATTTTCTACTGGCATTATATTTTTTAGAGTATTATTAGTTAATAGTTAATAATAGTTATTTAGTTATAAGTTAATATTTTAAAGTTCAATTTAACTTTTCATTTTACAACCTCAAAACAAATAACATACGAAAACTTAAGAATTAGGGATTTTATTAAATGTTATACGAAAACTTAGTTTAAAATAAAGCTAGTTAGTGGTATGTGCAACGAAAAAATAACACATGTCATACAGCTATTTATAGTCAAAATGAGAAATTACTTGTACCCAAGTTCCATTTGCAGTTTTAATAACTAGTTCTATTGCTGGTTCTGAATTATAGTTCTATACTAGAATGAATTCTCTCTTGAATTCTAGTTCTAGTTCTGAAGAACGTAAAAAAGTATTGCTATTAGATTTTTAAGCAATCATTGCGAAAGTTTTTCATTCATTTATGGACCATCAATTATAAACCGGTTTTAAATGGTAATTTACATAGTTTTAATTCGCCGATGTCCTTGCAAACTGGTTCAACATTATTTTTTAAAGATTAAAATATTCATAATAACTAAACTCTGATCACTTCGCTATAACAGACAAACTTGAGCTAAACTTAACACGGGAAAATATTATGTAAGAAAAGTCTAGTCTTATTAGTATAAAGGATGGCAAGCCCAGTTTTGAGAAAAAAGAAGGTGTGATATCTCCGCTTATAAAGATAAATATTAAAGTTTACATATTTTTTAAGGGCAAATTAATTTGAGACTGCTCCTTCCAGCTTCACGAATTTCATGCAACACAATGAAATAATAAAGTATAAATGAATTGAATAAGGGTTTTCGTCTTCAACAAAGTACTTAATTTATAAATTATTTTTTAATGTTTTTTTCTTTATTTTGATCATTTTTTTGTATCGACTGCATTGATGCAAATTTGTATCGCGTTACAGATAATTTAACTTAAACTTTATAAGCAAGCTGCAATTAAAATTGCTATAAATAAAGATTGTCTACTGTATAAGATAGACAATAGACAAAGAACCAAAAATATCAATCTTTGTTAAAGTTTAAATTGAATTTAATGCCCACATTTAAGTGATTGAACTATAAGCTTTTGAGACAAAAAAAATTTTAATAAAAACTTTTTAATACAAATCGACAACAATTAAAAAAAATTCTTATCACAAATGTGCAATCCTACCTATCAAAATTGAAGCATATTTTATGGATTGATATACAATTTCTGGGGTAAATATTGATCTTTAGAAAATGTTCACAGATGGCGACACTATTAATAAAAAAAATAAAAAGTGTAATAATCTATATATTGAAGCATTAAATCTCTAACTGCATTTTGTTGAAACAAATTGAACAGAAAGAAAATTGAAATGATGTTTTATTTAATTTCATACAAAAGCACGTAAGGTTTTTACTGTACGATTTCTGGGGTCAGTTTCTAGTTAAATTTTTGGATAATAGATGGCAACACGACCGCCATAGCGCATACTTAAAAAAAAAAATTATTTCCTATAGTAAAACTGTTTATTTCGATTTTTATTTAAATTTAAAATAGTGAAAAAGTAACGGAAACAAATTTAAAGCAAAGAAATCTTAGGCTGCACTTTTCGTTACCATAACTTTAAAAGAATAGTTATCGCTGTTACCTGAGCTAATAATACTTTTTTAAAAAATACTTGTTTCATAAGATAGATCTTTATTTGCTTGAATTTAATTGCTTGATTAGAATGAAACAAATTTCTATAGTTAAACTCATAGGTTCCTTTCACAGAAGCCACGACCATGGGCGGAGCTATAAAACGCGGAGCAATCAGATGAAGAGAAAATTTCATCCGTTTTATTTTTTCTTTATCTGATTGCACCGCGCGTTTTATAGCTCCGCCCATGGTCGTGGCTTCTGTGCAAGGAAACTGAGTTTAACTATAGTCTAAAAATGAATTAAAATTAGGAAAGCGTTAGTAATCTCTTAGACGCTTTGAACTCTTAAAAGAGAAAATACCGTAAATAATTTATAATTTATTCATTTTCCAAACTTAAGTTTAAACCTAACTTGAACTATCATGACTTCTCAATATTCATGTATGCAACCAAAACATGTTCCACTGTAAAAATTTGTCGCACAAAAAACTTTTAACTCAATTCAATTTGGAAATCTAGATACGACTAAAGAAACAAGCATGAGACGCGCAGTGTTTTATGCTGAGTATAATATCTAAAATCCTTATAACTTGTTATAGCGATGAAAGTTTATTTTTAAAGGGCTCTAGCTGTATTATTGATGTTATTGGTATATAAGAAAATCAGATATAATGGCTGATGAAAGATAAAGTAAGAAATTACATCTATTCAAGTTGAAATGGCTATTTTTCTGGCTGTCGATTGCAGGTTAATACCAAGTGAAAGTTCTCAAAATGATTTTCAAATATTCATTATTATTTTTTTTATTGAAAACGCTACTAGTTAATAAGCTTACAGCTTTAGCATTGCTTAATAAAAATCAAATATTTTACTTTTAAAGTATTAACTTAAAAAAAAACTATTTTTTATTAACTCGTCAAATAATTCAAGGGGATCCTAAGTATTGGATTTCTTTATAACACTTCTGGAAGAGTTATAGTGCTAATATAGATATAGATATGATCATAGATAAGAATGGCTAATAGGACGTATAGGACGTATAATAAAATTGTAATGTAGTGGACTAGTGCAGATTTACTAGAGTATATTTTAGGGTGGGCTCCCCAAAGTATCAGTAGCCCTGGCCTTTCATGTTCTTGTACACTGCTCAAAACAATTAGGGGAACGCACGGTTTAAACCCTTTCACCCCTAATGATTCCATTTGGTATCATCAACTTCCGATTTTTTTCATAATAAGTTGAGCTCGCACTTATTTATCGTTAGATGGAAGAATTATGTCTTTTGGAGAATTAAATAATGTTTGTTTTAATTAAATGAAAATATGAGAAACATGGTAAAAAATATCCACTCCCAGAAAATTATTGTAATAATTTATTCAAAAGTTATGATTCCAATATTTCCCCCCTTAAATTTTAGTTAAAAAATTAAGATTTTTTCCTCTGTTTTTACCATTTCATTCTGGATGCATAGGAATCGATTCAACAAATTTTAGATTTAAATAATTAAAAAATAAGATAGAAATGAAAGGGTAAACAAAATAAACAAAGTGCTCCCCTAATTCTTTTGAGCAGTGTAAATGCATACCCGTTCGAAATTCCGAATGTTCCATCATTTAAACCCATACATCCTTCCAGGAGACCAGGAAAAATCACAACTCTTTCTCTGACAAATTTGAAGAATCTAAATGCTTTAGGGCAGGGTTTCCAACCGGTGGTACGCGTACAACCGGTGGTACGGTGAATATTTCAGATGGTACGCGTGAATGATATGAGCAACATGATGCTACTATTTTTGATACCATTTGATACGAGTTGCTTTGTGTTTTTAAGACCTCTATGGGTTAAAAAAAAACTGTAAATTAATACCATTTTAATTGGTCTCCATATCTGCGGAAAGACATAGATGTGATTGAAAGGGTGCAGCATAGGGCCACTAAAATGGTTGATGGTTTTTGGAATTTGAGTTATGAAGATCGATTGAAGAAGTTAAATATGTACACGTTGGAGGAGAGAAGGGTTAGAGGGATTTGATTCAGCTTTTTAAAATTATTAGGTCATTGGATGCTGACCTGCTTGTTTTTTATTCTGATAACCGGACTAGAGGTCATAGTTTAAAACTGAGAAAAGCACGTTTTAATAGGGATTTGAGGGAACATTACTTTTATGTTAGAGTTGTGGATAAGTGGAATGGTCTGCCAGAGGATGTTGTGAGTTCTGACAGTGTTGATATTTTTAAAAAGAAGCTGGACAGACACTGGGATATAGTCGGGGGACTGGAAACAGGACCAATCTTGTTGGGCTTCGTGCCTGTTATTGGTCCTTTATTTTTATATTTTTGTATTTGTATTTGTATAATCTTTTTCTCCTTTATTATAAGCATTTTATAAGTAATTATCTAAGAATTTTAAATATGAAGTTTTTTCAGGAATTTAGACCAAAAAGCCTTTCAACACTTTTAGAAGAGTAAAATTATACGCTTAATAACACTTTCACTACGTAAGCACTTTGTTGCCGGGTAACTTCTTTATGGAATAGCATTATTGAATCCTTGCTAGTAGGGCCGTCCGGGCCGTTTTAGAAGTTAAAGGTTTAGAATATTTAGGTCTGGTGGTACGCCAAAATTTCTCAAAAAGTCAAGTGGTACGCAAGTGCAAAAAGGTTGGTTCCTCAACAAAAGTCAAGTTCCTCAACGCTCATTATTGATAAAGTAAACTACAGATTCTGAACATTTTTTTTAGGCTCATTCAAAGCATTATTGATGTTACTCGTGAAGGCTGCAATTGCTTATAATTCACTCGAAACTCTAGTTTAAGGCCAAGAACCACGTTTCACCAGAATTACATGTGAAATTAGACTCTAGACTTTTAGGGACTAGGTAAAAGTTAGATCTGCTCAAAACTCCCACTAATTGTCGAGTTTTTAATACCTCATGCCTCTGGGAAGATCGCTTATTTCAAGCCGCTTTCATTTACTGTTTCCCAAAACCTTCTTTAGGCTGTGTCCTGACTACGACATCAAATGCCACAAGTGCTACAAAACTTGGCGACTTGGCAGAGTCAGCCACATGCTATTGCAGCGCTTGGCGGTCGCCAAGTTTTGTTGCATTTGATGTCGTAGTCAGAACACAGCCCTACGGACACAAGGACAGTTTTTACTCGTTTTGCCGTGGTAATTACTATAATATACAAACGTGTTAACTGCCTTCAGAAGAACCCCAGTAGTAGCATGACATAATAAACGACTAGTGAAAAATTTTAGTTGCACATCAGCAAAAAAATTTCCTAAATTTTTTTTCCAAGTAAGAAATTTCGTTTTTGCTTTAAAATTACTTCATTTAAGTCCGTTTGTACTGTCAGCCTAAAATTATGTATTTTACGATAAGGCTGAAAAAAAGATTTGCATTTCGCATTGAAGTATTATTTAAGGTCCTACGTTTTATTAGGGTCTAAAATACCAAAAAAATGGCCTTAAATGGTCAGAAAATCTTGTTAATAATCATAATTTAGTGAACAATAAAATAATCACTAAATCGGCCAGCCCAAATCTTAATTGATGCAAATGGTACATATAAAAAGTTAGTCATGTTTTATAAAATATGAAAAATGCAAACATTCCGTTTTTAATTTATTAGATCGCTTTTCCTTATTAAGTTTGTGTCAAATCTACTTTCCGATTATATTTATTGCTTTTAAAAATATAATACTTGTTTCAAATATCCCCCAGATTATAATTTAACAATCATCATTGCGAAAACATTGCACATATTTTTAAAGTTATTTTTTTATTTTCTCGACAGATTAGCAAACTGCCAAATTATGATTCACCATCTTTACTCTTACAAAATATGTTTCTTTAATGAGCAACACTTTCCCACGTAGGGTGTGAAAAAACATCATTTATTATGTCATGCTACTTTAGAATGCTTCTATTCGCGTCTTATACACGTTTTTCTGAAATATATTTATAGCTACGTCCTTGCAATATCATAAATCACAAGATCATTCCCAATTACATGTAAATAACTCCAATACTGACAACAGAGGTGCGAGTTTAGCACCGGAAAAGGCATAGAGACGCAAAACGTCATTTACGAAGCGTGGACATGACGTCGGGAAAGCGTCTTGTAAACATCGGAACATGGCGACACATGTCCGAAAGACATCACACTTCATGTGTGCGAATGCAAGAGTGACTTTTGCGCACGAAATCGGGGAATGCTGGTTTCGGACATCATCGGCAACACTCGGAATTTAAACCGAAGTCATTCGGCAACACTTGGGGAACTCTCGTGCAGACTTCGGGAATTTCCGGACGACAAATCCGACTGATCCGAGTACGATGGCCTTTTTCGCATTGTAAAGTGCTGATGTATTCGCCTCGTGTGCGCCCCGAATCAGAACCCGAATGCGAGAGAAGCGAACACGGGCGAGTTTGAGAGTGCCGAGAATGAGTTAAGCATTTGCGTTTTTTTTGTTGTTCACAGTACTAACACAATTGCATACTCGGTTCATGCACTTGGATCATGTTAATCCGAAAGAAAATAAGCAACACTTCATTTTAAGAAACAAATTAAATAAAGAAAAATTATTAAAAGCAACGAAAGTTTACACGATTCACCCTTGTGAAAAAAAAAATGTCTGAGCACTATGAGGAGTGGGGGGGGGGGTCTAAAAAATGTATAAAAGCTTTCCATTGTCTAAGAGTTTTTTCCTATCAAACAAAAAAAAAATCTGTAAACTTGTTTTCATCCTAAATGAACCCTAGAGATTTTTTTCAATTAGAAAATGTGACAAATTTACAGTTTCCATTCCTTTCATATTTTATTTATAAAGATATAGAAAACAATTTTAATGCTCAAGTTATAATTTTGCAAGAATAAAAAATTTAAATGGCAAGTTCTTTAAAATATATTTAGTTATTTAGTTTGAAAAAGTTATTTATACATAAAATAAGTATGCGAATATTTTAAAGGATAAAAATATATTAAACATTTACATTTTTGAACAATGCATTTCGGTTAAATTTGATTAAAAAAAACTACAAAATTTCATTACGTTTAGAGTGAATTAAAAGAAAACTAAAATTTTTAAAATGTGCTAAAAGACAAGTTTAATTATACTGATTTTTATCTAAAGTTAATCCTAGTTTCAAAATTTTATAATTTGCAAGATGATTTACAATTATTCTATGAAGTAACAGAATTGTATATTTTTTTAAATGCAGTCTTTAAGAAAAAAATGTTTTACAAAATCCATTTTGTTTATGAATTGACAAAGTAATAAAATAAAATCAAATTATTTGCAAAATTCTTTGTGTCTAAAATGCTCCTTTCTTTCTATCGAAAAATGCTAAAGATATGCATTTGTAAATTATGATCGATATTGGATCCATTAAATATTTTAATACTAATTTAAAATGAGAAAAATTAAGTACGTTAAATAAAAACTATCTAAGGCATTTAAATGGGTGAAAAAGGGGGGGGGGCAAAATTTCATAAAATTATGTGGTAAGATTGATTAATTGTGATTAAAATTAAAGAATAAACAAAATTATTAAATTTTTTTTTAAAATTTAATCACTAAAGCGTTTGTCAAGTCATCTAGAAAATAAAATTTTATTAATGCATCAAAAATGTATTCGAATTAAGTATTGTATTAAAGCTATATATAGGATTTAATTGGGTGAAAATAAAGTCTGAAGTTTCTATTATAGAATGATTTTGGGAGTTAAAAAACTAGACATTTTTAAGAACTGTAAAAGTCCAGTTTCAAGTTAGGCTTTTCTTAAAGTTTCCTCATTACTCTGACATTTAAAATTGGACTATAGCAATAATTAGATAATTTCTTAATTAAAAGAAGATTAAAAAAAGTGATATGGTGGTACACTAACACGTAACTAAACTAGTTTTAATAAATTAAAATTAAAAAATGTTGCTTGGTTTCTTTAGGAGTTACATGATCTAAATATTTACACATGCATTCATATTTTTTTAACGTATAGATATCACCTTAGTATACTGTGTCTGTTTATAAAATTGGGATCATCACAACAGCAGCCAAAGTATACAACATACACCATATATAGCTGCACATTAGGTATATTTTAAGTTTAGCACAATTTTGCACAACATTCAATTGCATAGATTAAAAATTAAAATTATAAATAATTTTAAGAATTTTCAATAAATATTTGCATTATATAACCTACATATTATATTTCTACATATTTAACTTAAAAATTCAAATTCTTGTAATTATAATTTTACCAATAATTTTTGAGTTACACCTAAAATCCTATTAAAGCACGATTTAAATTTATTTAAATTTATTCAACATAATAAAAGGCTTAAACTTGAAAGCACTTAATACAAATTTATTTTAGAAAGCATTGTTTTTAAAAATAAATTTAAACAGTAATATAGAAAACTATTTTTAGAAAGTTCACATATATTTAAAAAAAGGCTGAAATCTCAGTTAAGTCATTAAAATTTATCAAATAGTTCAAGCATATTTAAAAAAGTGTTTCTAAGAAAATTTTTAGATTTACGGTAAAGAAACCAATTAAAAAATTACTTTGAAGCACACTAAATTATTTTGATTTTTAATTATAGTAGTTATTTAATACTTATTTCACTTGTGAATCATCCTAAATATTATGTTTCAGATTTTTCTGATTTAAGGTAATACGCTTTTTTTACTTCTAGATAAAAATTAATTCAACTTACATGGTCGATCCACGAAGAATTCTTGAATGTATCTTCAAAAACTTACCTAGGATCCGCGAAGTTTTCACAAGACTCACCAATGTCGTTTGGCTGGCTTGTACGGTTGGAGACGAACAATTTTGTGGAACAATACCCAAGGTTGATGGCAGCCGCACTGTTGAAAAAGGATATAGCTTTAGTAACTTTTAAACACAAAAATATGCTTTAATGTTTTTTGAATCGAGAAAAAATTGTATTAAAAACAGAATGGGGGAATAAGCGGTAGAGATTTACTGTACGATCCAACGCGAACTTTCCAAAATCGCGCCAATAGTCCGTATTTTGGCGACATTTTTTAAAAACCACGATTTCAAAGAAAAGATCGTATGGGAATATTTCTTATGAAAACTCAACCAACGGTCCGATAGGGTTGCTGGAAAACGTAATCGGTGCGAAGTCATAGAATTCTAATCTTCAGCCGAAGTCAGACATGTTGCCAGAAAAAAAAATTATCGCCGAATCTGAAAAATCGCGCCAAGGGGGACCGTACAGTAAATCTGATCCAATAAGTTATAACTAATTTATTGTCTATTACGATGCGTAACTTTTATAGATGATTGTAAGAAAATAACAGATAAAATACAAAATATTGATCACACGTTTTAAACGTTAACGGTTTATAAACGCTAACGGTTTATCATATTGATATAAACTAACTAAATTGCAAAAATTTAAGACTATAATAATTTAACTTTGGAGATGTTAAAAATGAGAAAATTTATCTAAAAATAAGTTTAAAAATAATGTTTAATCTGAAATAAAAATTGACTTACAAAGCAAAAACTTTAATATTTTATCATTATCAGAACTCTTAAGTTAACAATAAAGATTAACTCTTAGTTAACAGCGGAGTGTGCCCTCACAAAATGGTGGTAAAATAATTGAACAAAGACAAATACAGCATCAACCAGTTTAGTAATAGTTTAGTTTGAATTATCGTCGCACTAGAGCTACACGGGGGCTATTGGCGACGGGCGTCGTATTTTAGAACCGCAGTCAAGTGACGAGCCGACACCCGAGAAGGCACCCAACGCAACATTAAGGGTGACATCGTACGCAGCGTTAGGACTTTGAAGGATATTTAACGTGCACTCCCTAGACACGGGGTATTATTCATCGGACATTTTTGGCTGCACGGTCCGTTTATAGGTCGGCAGTTATTTTTGGCGATGCCCGGACCCGAACCTGGGACCTTCCGCATGCTAGGCGAATGCCTAACCGACTGGGCTACCCAGCCCATCAGCGTCAACCAGTGATTTACAACAAAGAACTTCGTACACATAAAGCAAAATATACTTTACACAAGTAAAATTTAAGCAAATATTAGTGTGTTCATAAGCATTGCAATACAATTGGTTTAAAGGTAGAATAATTAAAACAATACTATAGATACTTTTTATTTAATCGAAATTTGTTGAAAATAATGATTTAACTAAAATAAAAAAATTAACATACAATGCAAAAACTTAAATACTTCATGAGAATTCTTAAGTTAATAATAAAGAGTAACTCTTTAACTAAAACCAGAGAGGGTTCAACACAAAATGGCTACGTAATACTAATAGACAAAGAAAATTATAATCATCAACTAGTGATCACTACAAACCTAAGAGTAAAAAAAACCGACAACAAGTTAAACAATCACTTTAACGACAATATACAAATTAATAACATTGCAGCTATTTAAAAACAATAATTAAACGCATTAACTGGAGAAATTAAAATAAAAGATTGATTGAATTGTATTGTCTTGAACCAACTTACAATTAGGAACAAAGAGATTTGATCAGATATTCATTCTTTGAATAAAATGGACTAAAAACTATCTATATTTCTACACCAAATTACATACAATATAATAGTTACAATGACACTAATTTGTATTAGAAATAAAACAAAATTTTAAAGATTTAGGACTTACAAATTTGAAGAAAACTTTGACACGTCTTGGTCCGATGCTAAACTTTTCCAAACTGGCGCTTTTGGCGAGTGTTTGTTGCGGCGTCGCCAAATGGCAAAATAGAGCCAATTCAACTATCCAATCGGATTCACCCGTTCCCCGTCTAGTGGCTTTCTATTCGCTGCGACTCCCCTAAGTGTGCCACAATTATACATTTCGAGACTTGCCACTTTCTCTTTTTTATCGCTCCTTTTTATTTATCGCTAATTTAGACCTAGTTTTGTGAAGATTCACGTGCGTATTCAATTACGTATTTCTGTCGTAGTCAAACGATTTGATTCATTAATTATGTTAATTAGTTGCGATGAAAAAAAATTTGTACAAGTGTAAATAAGTCTTTTTTTTTGATCGGAGTAAAATTTTGGAATAATCCCGGAATTAGTGTACTTATTTGCAATTATTTAAGAGTGAAAAAATCTTAATAATTGGTTTTATTCGTTTTCTTGGTGTTGGTTGTTGTAGTTGGATTAATCGGTTCACTTGATCCACTGGTTCTAAATAGTTATTTAAAAGTTTTTATTTGCGTTGGAACCAATTACGTCACACTTTAGGACTTAGGTCATACATAATGTTATTTGTTACTTTACAGAATTTATTAATAGAGAAGTTAGAGAACGATTTTTCTTAGTTTGTAACCCAATAACTATCATTACAATTTCATATTGCGTCGTTATTTTTTTAACATTTTTTTTGGTAAAAATACCGAAACTTGGCTTTTTATTATTGTTTTACTTAGTTGACTAAAGTAAATGAACTACCAATAAGATGTAATATTTATTTTAGTTTTTTAATTAATTTTTTTCCCCAACAATTGGCTTGTTTTACGTTACGTAGAATAATGCGAATCTTCAAAAGTCTCCAGAATATGTTCACTAAATGTATCTTTAGGTAGGTAGGTTTTAATTATCGTCACACTAGAGCTACACGAGGGCTATTGGCGACGGGCGTCGTAATTTTGAACCACAGTCAAGTGACGAGCCGACACCTGAGTAGGCACCCAACGCAACCGTTAAGGGCGACATCGTACGCAGCGTTAGGACTTTGGAGCATTTTTCACTTGCACTCCCTCTACACGGGGTATTATTCGTCGGACATTTTGGGGCTGCACGGGCCGTTTATAGATCGGCAGTTATTTCTGGCGATGCCCGGACCCGAACCTGGGACCTTTCGCATGCAAGGCATACGCCTAACCGACAAATGTATTTTTAGATAGAGATACATCCTGTTTTTAGATAGGCTGACCCTAAACACAACAGTTGTGGTCAAAAGTGATCGTCCAACTGTTAAATTTAAAACATCTAAAAAAAAATCCTAAAAAAATGAGACAAATACTTGGGCGAATCCTCATGTTATAAAGTTTTATCAAAAGGAATCTTCCGACATATCTTTGGGGGCTGGGGAACCCAATCGGTAAGGCGGAGGCCTTGCTTGCGAAAAGTCACAGGTTCGGCTCCGGGCATTGCCGAAACAATTGCCGACACCCATAAACGGTTTGTGCAGCTAAAACGTCCGACGAATGTCCGTCCCGTGTCGAGGGAGTACACGTTAAATATGCTCCAGAGTCACGACACTAACACGAGGCCTCCGTAAAGGTTTTCGTTGTGTGCCCACTCAGACTCGGATTACTGTTCGACTCTTGACTGTTTAGTTTAGTTGGAATATCGTCGCACTAGAGCTACACGAGGGCTATTGGCGACGGGCGTCGTATTTTAGAACCACAGTCAAGTGACGAGCCGACAACCGAGTAGGCACCCAACCCAACCGTTAAGGGCGACATCGTACGCAGCGTCGGGACTTTGGAACATATTTAACGTGCACTCCCTCTACACGGGGTATTATTCGTCGGACATGTTTGGCTGCACAGGCCGTTTATAGGCCGGCAGTTATTTTGGCGATGCCCGGACCCGAACCTGGGACCTTTCGCATACTAGGCGAAAGCCTAACCGACTGGGCTCTCCAGCCCCACTCTTGACTGTGGTTCTAAATTTTAACGCCCGTCACCTAAATTAGAAATCGTGTATCACTAGTGCGACGATAATGTAACCCAACCTAACACTTCTTTGCAAATTTTTAGTTTTTTTCAAACCACACGAGCATTCACATTCAGTCTAAGTACCAATTTCAAGATGTCACTTTTTCAGCTTTATTTGTGCGATACCCCAGTTGACAACAACCGCCTCAGCAGCCTTTTCTACCCAACCCTAAAAAACAACATCCTGTGAAACGTATTGGTGATAAAGGTCACACGGATTCAGGCGCTCGGGTGGGTGTAATATGACACTCAAAATTCTTGCCTAGTTCGAGAATCGGTTAAAATGGACTGTAAGTGGGGTCATTAGTCAGGGGTCTCCAAACTTTTTCCTCGTGTGTAGGTAACAAGAAAAAACTATCACTCGTTCTATAAACACCGGTTCCGTTATTTTTTTGGCCGTAACTACGGCACCTCTTGATCACTGTGTCGGTCAATTGGAGCTTACACACACGAAATTAGAAATTTTAGAGCCGATGTTAAAACTAATCGCAATTGTAATGTGTATGCCAGGGCCGATACATGAACAACTGGGGCCGTAGTGAGCCTAGTGGTCAGCGTCTCGGTCTCGGGATCGGAAGGTCCTGCGATCGAGTCCCGGTACCACTGAAGACCTACCGAGTATATGCGGAGTACGTGCTCGTTAAATCTGTTGGGTCCGAAAGTCCTCTAAGTTCCCATACCAAATCAATACCTCTGGGGGTGACAAGCCAATTCTGGGGATCCTCTAGTTGGCCTCTGTCTCTAAAAATGAGATGGATCCACTTATGTGTGTGTGTTGTCTGTTGTGTCTGTCTTACTTGACGAAGGTTTATAAGCGGGTCGCTGACCAAGCACACAAACCTGAATATATATGTCTACCAACCAACCAACTAATGGGCCAACCCAACAAGAGCAAACATAATATGGCAATCAACTTATATCGAATTAAAGGTTACATTTACCATACATTAACCAAAGCGAAGGTTAGGTTAGGTTTGAATTATCGTCGCACTAGAGGTACACGAGGGGTATTGGCGACTGGCGTCGTGTTTTAGAACCACAGTCAAGTGACGAGCCGACACCTGAATAGGCACCTAACGTTAAGGGCGACATCGTACGCAGCGTTAGGACTTTGAAGGATATTTAACGTGTACTCCCTTACACGGGGTATTATATGTCGGACATTTTTGGCTGCACGGGCCGTTTATAGGTCGGCAGTTATTTTGGCGATTCCCGGACCCGAACCTGGGACCTTTCGCATGCTAGGCGAGTGCCTAACCGACTGGGCTCCCCAGCCCACCAAAGCGAAGGAATTTATGTTTTCGTAACAAATTGTTATATCTATTCTTATGTCGAAATAAAAAAGCAATAGGCGATGGCACACTTGTTTAACCCTTTCAGTCCCAGTGATGCCATTTGGCATCATCATTTTTCTGATCATAATTTTAAAAAAAATAATAGGGGTGACATCTATTGGGATTAATAAAAAATATTTTCTAATAGAAAAAAGTTTGAAAAATCTAATGATGTGCTTTTTGATATCATAAATGGCTATAGACGATCAGAAATTTTTTTCTAAAATGGTGATGCCAAATTGTCATTGGGACTGAAAGGGTTAAAGAAAGGTCAATTTTGGGCTCCGTCAAATTGTATAAAGAAGTTAGTTTGAATTATCGTCCCACTTGAGGTAGAGGTAGGGTTGATACATATATATTCCGGCTTGTGTGCTTGATCAGAGACCCGCTTATAAACCTTCGTCAAGTAAGACAGACACAGAAAGAAATTTTACTGTCACAGAGAGAGAAATTACACCCAGGGCGAAGGCGGGAATCGAACCCGCACCCGGTACAGTGCGCAGACTGTTAGCGGAGGCAGCTATCTTAACCACTCGGCCACCCGGGCCCCTCGTCCCACTTGAGCTACACGGTCAGATTGTGTAAAGAAAGAAGCCTGCCGCTTCTTCTGCCAATAGTGTACTTCACAGTATCGCTAAAATACCTTCCAATACTAATTAAACTATAGTTTGAACCCAAATATAACAAACGTATATATTTTTTTGCAAAATAAATCTTTAAATAATAATAAAAATCATTTTCAAATGGCTTTTTTTTTCATCGGTACGTCACGTGATCACAAACAAGTCGATTTGGCTGACGCCACTAGTATGTATAAACAAACCGGTGTGATGTTTTTTTGTTTGTAATTAAACTGATTTTAATCTAACTTACTATTAAAATAAGAATTATGTAGATAATGGGTGGAGGTTTCAGGTTTTACAGAAGCGGATAGTTCAAATTTGCCTAAAGTAGATTCCAAAATGGTATTTCAAAGTTTGTTTATAGTTACTAGTGACATCACAGATACCACGTGACAGCCACAAAGCGTTTTCGGGCGTAATTTTTCGCCCTAATTTTAAAATTAATTTGTCTCCTTTTTTTATGGAGTATTTAAAAAAAAGAAAAAATGCGGGTCTAATATTTTTGGCATAAGAATATTTTAAGCCAATTAATTTTTTTTAGTGAAGTACCCTATTCGGTGTTCGGACATTGGTGAAAGCTCTAATTTAATTAACATCGTCGATCGATAAACCACACCGATTAAAACGATTTAAAAGTTCCCACTGATTTAACGTTAGATTGACGCTGGGAATCATAAGTCCCGTAAAAGAGAACAAATATTTCCTGAACCACGTGTGTAAGGGCCTGTTTTACTCTACCTCCCCATTTTCGATGTTCCGGAGAAAAAAAAATCGTCTGGGTTTGGAGACCCGCGCAAGTGTGTCCAAAAAGCAGATGCCTTATCTCCTTTCTCAACACCAGCTGCAAACACACCCAGAATGAAGCTCGTAAATTTCTACCGCGAAAATAAACAAATCTCGCAACTGAAGCATCAGCATTTGGTGATGGAATGTCCCCTAAAGACCCGGTGTTGGCTACTATTCTACTAATTTTGACGGGCTCTAAAATCTGTTTCATTTCAATCTTGTTTTTTTAATTAGGCTAATTATGTGGTGATTATAATTAAAAAAAAATCGTTTTTAATTTCCCTACGTTACCCAGGTTCTAGCATCGGTTGTCATCAACCCAACCAAAACTTGCGTAAAAGGTGCTGTTTTGGTTTTAGTTTGTTTTAGTTTGAATTATCGTCGCACTAGAGCTACACGAGGGCTATTGGCGACGGGAGTGGTATTTTAGAACCACAGTCAAGTGACGAGCCGACACCTGAGTAGGCACCCAACGCAACCGTTAAGGGCGACATCGTACGCAGCGTTAGAACTTTGAAGGATATTTAACGTGCACTCCCGCCACGCGGGGTATTATTCGTCGGACATTTTTGGCTGCAGGCCGTTTATAGGTCGGCAGTTATTTTGGCGATGCTGGACCCGAACCTGGGACCTTCCGCATGCTAGGCGAATGCCTAACCGAAGGTGCTGTTTTGGCAGTTTGAGTCATAGCTCTTATAATAGTTTGTTTTATTCAACTTACGTTGGAAAGTTGGTTTCACAAAAAGTTTATATGCCACAGAAATACTTTTATATTCGGCCTATTTGTTACTGTTCGTCTCTGCTGGATGTCATGCCTAGTAATTTTTTTTTTCGGTAAAAAAAAAAAAGTTACTAGGCATGAGCTTGACCCAATAAATATGAACAGTAAGAGGTATAGGCCGGGTGGAATTTTTTCTGACATTTAAATAATTAGCACCGCTTTGGATAACACTGGTCATTTAAAAGCATGGGATTGGGATAATGCTCATTTAAAAAGCTTAGGAAGCCATTTTTATTAGAATTTAATCACCATTGCCATTCGCAACAATCGCTCGAGAAACTTTAATTCTTTTAGACAATAAATTAGAATAAATTTATTTTTGCGACATCGATCAGTTTGAAATGACGTCAAATATATTTCACTACAAGATTCTTTGTACGTTGATATGAAATGTTTTAATTCTATTTAAAAGCGAGGAATATTACATATTTATTCTTTTAAATATAAATTAATTTTTGCAAACGATAAGTAATAATTATTGAATTTTCGAAATAAAATAAATGAAACTAGCCAAATTTAGCTTGAAGGCTTATAATCGAATTAATATTGTGTTTGGCGACTTTTTTCTGTTTAACACAAATGTTGTGTGGAAGCGGGCTCAGTGACAGAATCTGTTACAAACCTACTTGTTTTCTGTGAAATTAACGTATTTTTTACAGTGTAAAACTGCATCACAAGCTTATTCTGCAATGCCCTGACAACTCTTTATATCCAAATACTACTACTACTACTACTACTACAATAATAATAAAAAAAGCTGAATTTAACTTGATACTTTTCGGTAGGGGGCCGTAGTGAGCCTAGTGGTCAGCGTCTCGGTCTCGGGATCGGAAGGTCCTGCGATCGAGTCCCGGTACCACTGAAGACCTACCGAGTATATGCGGAGTACGTGCTCGTTAAATCTGTTGGGTCCGAAAGTCCTCTAAGTTCCCATACCAAATCAATACCTCTGGGGGTGACAAGCCAATTCTGGGATCCTCTAGTTGGCCTCTGTCTCTAAAAATTAGATGGATCCACTTATGTGTGTGTGTTGTCTGTTGTGTCTGTCTTACTTGACGAAGGTTTATAAGCGGGTCGCTGACCAAACACACAAACCTGAATATATATGTCTACCAACCAACCAACCAACCACAACCCAACCAACCAACTTTTCGGTAAAGTGAGTCATCCTATAGCAGTGTTTCTCCTTCAGCAGTATTTGTACTTCGATATTATTTAACCACCATGGCCATCAAAAGATGGCCGCTCAGCGACTCAGCAATAAATTTCGACTCTAGACATAAACAAACCCAGAAAAGTGAAGATGAGAATCTTCCGACCAGCGCATTCTACAAAAAAAATCTACAAAGAACTGGACGCGAAATTTGAGACTCGAACCTTCATCCATCTTGAGCCGAATGAGGGACCATAAATTAAGAGGTGCGTCACCGAAGACCTCCCCCAAACAGTTTCCCCCCTTCTAGTTCCGAGAAAAAGAGTTGGTGAATGGTGAATCCACTCGGTTTCGGACATGAATGCTTGACTAGTTTTGTCTCCTTTTTTTTTCGGCAGCAGATCATCCAGTGACGTTGGATTCTTGCTCCTTTGAGTTTTGTGTTCAAAATAGTTTAAGTGTTTAAAATATTACTACTTAACCAGTCCAAATAAGTCACATAAAAAACTAGGGGCATGTGACATTACATGACTTTTAATACCACTCAATAAATCAAAACATTTAAAAGTAATAGGGTACTTGACTGTATCGCTAAAATAGCTACCAATATTAAATTAATTACAGTTTGAACCCAAAAATAAAAAAACGTATATATTTTTTTGCAAAATAAATCATTAAATAATTATTAAAAATCATTTTAAAGTGGCTTATTTTTCATCGGTACGTCACGTGATCACAAACACGTCGATATGGCTGACGCCACTAGTATATATAAACAAACCTGTGTGATGTTTTTTTGCTTGCAATTAAACTGGATTTAATCCAATATACTATTAAAATAAGAATTATATAGATAATGGGTGGAGGTTTTACAGAAGTGGCTAGTTCAAATTATTCCAAAATGGTGTTTCAAAGTTTGTTTATAGTTACTAGTGACGTCATAGTTACCACGTGACAGCCACAAAGCGTTTTCGGGCGTAATTTTTCGTCCTAATTTTAAAATTCATTTTTCTCCCTTTTTATTGGGTATTTAAAAAAAAAAGAAAAAATACGGGTCTAATATTTTTGGCATAGGAACATTTTAAGCCCGTCAAACAAATTTAGTCAAATACCCTATTATATACCCTATAAAGTAATTTTAAACCTAAATAGTTGATATCAGCGATTTTCTCAAAAAAATTATTTTTCCAACTGGTAAATTTGAAGCTTTTTTCGCTTTTAAGCAATACCTTTATAACCAAAAACGTTTTATGGCAGCTACCCTTAGCGCGTGCTCAATTTTCTTCGAAAAACCTTATTATGACGTCCGATAGGTACTAATACAATTACTGGTACAAATTTTGAAGTCCGTAGCTCTTAGTTCGAGCTGAGAGAGGTTTCACACAGACGGACGGACTAATATTCAAATACCACTTTATATATCCATTAAGGTGACGCATTACCCAAAATTTAGGGCTACCCAGAAAATAATCAAACGTGCTCGAATGCTGTGAGCTAAGGATATTTCAAAAAAGGATTCTTTTACAATGGTGGAGGTTTATTGAAAATGATATAGTGGTTTGGTAAAATGGTTTTTGAAATTTTACGTTGATTTTTTTAATTTTTAATTTTTTCAGCTTGTGAATGGTTAAAACCCTAAGGCTTTAAAGATAAATTAATGTAGAGCTCCAAAATTTTTTTCCTGTGTTGAAACATATGCGCTTAACAAAAATTGGTATGGGATAAGGTATAGTGTGAATAGATTTTTTAAAACAATGATGAAGGTAAAAATTTACAAAATTTTGTATTTTTTGGCCATTTTCATACATAAAGCTACATAACTTTTTTTGTGTAACTGATAGTTCAATATCCATACCAACTTTTATTAATAGATGTTGTGGGTACATTTTGAAAAAAATCCATTACAAAATTCTTTAAATTGTAGGAAGAGTAGCATTTTGAAAAAAACGTTTAAATTTTTAATTTAAAAAAAACTTACGTTTTAATATTTATGTAGTAGAATAACATCTACTACACAGGAGAGCATAATTATGATTTAGTTAACTACAGAAATGAAGGTAGTTTGGACGTCCAAGATCTTTTATTATAAAGAAATCATTTAAAGTGTTTAACGGGACGGAGTCGGAGCCGTAGCTCGGCCCGCCAAAAGCACACACAACCTTACATCTTGAAGTCTAATTAAAAAGTGCATATATTTTTAATGGTTATGAGAAGAGTGGATCAGAAGGTCAAAACAAAGTCTGCTGCATCTGCGATTTCTCTGGGAAAGAATGTATTGACGCTTATTAAAACGTGGGAACTGTTCGATGGATCGGCAAGACATTAACTGAGAGTTATTAAGAAAGAACTGAATATTAGAATAGTATAGAGATTTGTGTGGTTAATATTATAACTTTATAGAGATTTATACGATATATCACATATATATATTTTTTTTATACGTTTATTGAATGTTAGTTCTCTGTAAAAAATAGTTTAATTTGAATGCTAGTGATGAAAATACTGGATTTAATTTTTTGGGTACCGCGTCCCCTTAACATCCAAAACGAGTAGAAAACACAAAATAACCATTTCGAAATTTTGACCACATCTCAATACTTTCATGACCTTATATTGCATATTGGGCAATGGAAAGTAAAAACATGCTACAATTAATATCAGTAACGAAACGAAGTGTAAATATTTCTTGCCTAAAAATCAAATTATACAACCACATAAAATAAACAAATCAAATTTTCAAAGAATAGGTTGTTATTTCAGGTGGTGAAAAAGTAGTGGGGAAAACGCCTACGTTTCGTAACTTCGCCATAACATTCTCATCGCCAAGGGCCAAAATATTATAAACAATATATAGGAATGCAGAACGGACTCTTCTATTGAAAACTGCAAGAAGTTCTTGCACCTGGTAGGGTAGGGTAGGTACATATATATTCCAGCTTGTGCTTGATCAGAGACCCGCTTATAAGCCTTCGTCAAGTAAGACAGACACAGAAAGAATTTTTACTGTCACTGAGAAAGGAAATACACCCAGGGCGAAGGCGGGAATCGAACCCTCACCCGTTTCAGCGCGCAGACTGCTAGCATAATGGTCTGCCACCCAAACCACTAGGCCATCCGGGCCCCTCTTGCACCTGGTGTTTTCTTTCTTGTGTTCGATTTCTTGAAAGAATCAGCGATTAATTATTAATTCGAGGGTTCTTTTTTATAAGTTTTTTTTTATTGTTTAGTATCCATGATAAAAGATGAGAAAAGTTTCACAACCTTCTATATCGTAAGCTATAGATTTTCGTAATTAGCTAAACCTACCAATATCTTTTAAAGTAAATGAAAGATTCGAATATCAGACTTCATGGGGTACAATTCTTCTGACCTTTAGGCTATGTCCTCACTACGACATCAAATGCCACAAAGGCAACAAATGCAACAAAACTTAGCGACCGCAAAGAGCGCCAAGCGATGCAATAGCTTGGGGGCTGACTCTGCCAAGTCGCCAAGTTTTGTTCATTTGTTGCCTTTGCGGCATTTGTGGCGTAGTCAGGACACAGCCTTAGGATGCACAGACCATTTATTTTTCGGCAGTTATTTTGACAGTGACGCAATTCAAAGCGCAAATAATTTAAAAACGTAATTCAAAGCCTAACAACTTTTTCCTTCTGCAATCCAAATTTTTCTTTACATCCATGACTTCGGATTAACTTTTTCACCCCCCCCCCCCCTCCAAAAAAAAAAATCATACTCATATATTCTTTATATAAACATATTTTTTGAACAATTATTTATTTAAAGGTGCGTTTTCAAACAAATCAATAATAGTGGCAAAAGTGATGCTTTTAACGAAATCGTGTTTCAAAGTTACTTTTACGCACTAGTGCGACAAAGTAAATAAGAGCATCTGATTGGTGTAAAATTCTTTATTTGAGCGTGATATTTTATTCGGCGGCTTTGTGATTGGTGGAAAATTCTTTATTTGAACGTGATTCTTTATTTAGCGTCTTATTTCCAACGCCAATCTAAGAAATACTTTTTGCAAGTGATTTTAAGGTAATAATTAATATAAATGATCACCTTCAAATCATTTGAACGTGATAATAAAATAATTGATAAGCCAATGAATAAATGCCAATTTAATAAATACTTTTTTTGCACGTTATTATAAAAAATAGTGTATGACAACACGTTGAAAATAGCCTTTTTTAAACTCGTGAATTTATTCAACTTGTTTAAAAAAAAGCCTTACTTTTCACACTAGTTGCATAAATAACTATATTTGACCAATTGTTTATTTAAAGGTGCGTTTTACAAGAAATTTTCAAAAACAAAATAACGTTAAGCATTTGTGGAGGGGCACGTCCATTAAATGGAATGTGGGGTTTTGTACGTTAAAAATGCATATTTTTGTATGTTATGCAAAAACAAACAAGCTTTGTCAGTTTTACTGGTAAAGTCAAAATAAGAACGTTTTTTTAAAAGTATTTCTCAGTTTTTTCCCTTTATTTACCAGTTTTTCCCGCTGGGATGGAAAATATTAGTTTTGGACGAAAAAAAAAAACAGAACCCTGTCAAATTCCCGCCTACCAAAAATATACACCATTTTGAAAACTAACAAAAAAGGGTTTGTTTTTCAATTTTAAATGATTTCTTTTATTTTAAAGTCTATATTTTCTGCCTCTTCTTACCCACTATACTTAGGATAAGGTGACGAAAACTGCTCCTTTTTAATAATTCAATGTATTTCATAATTCGAGATAGAATTTCGACATTTGTAATATTTTTTTCAATTTTGCATTTAGATTCAAAGAAGTGCAGAAACAACAAAACATGTTTTTAGTTATCTTTTATTCAACCGAGGAGAAAAGTCTAAAGGTTAAGTTCGCCATCCCTATCTTCCCCTAACTATTAAAAAATTACAAAAATGGCAAATATGTAGGGGTTTTAATAATTATTGCATTTTGTATGTAAGTAAAAGAAATAGGACCCTAAAGTTTTGCTACAAAAAAAAAAAAACAACTTCTGAAAGTATTTCGATGAAATAAATTTACTTAGTCCCTATAAACTTTTATTATAATAACAAAAGTCTAGATGGCGCCACCAATCTAATTTCTCTTCTGAAGGTTTAAGGTTAGTTGAATTATCGTCGCACTTGAGCTAGCTACACTGGCGATTTCCTCCCTCTGAAGACTATCTCTTTCAGAATTTGAAAAACCCGATATAAAGAAATAAACACATTGTTTTAACAGCACATTTTTCTTTTAAAGTATTATAGTCCGCCTGTCACTTCTTATAGACCTGTGTCTTCTTATTCAGGGCCCCCAGACCTAAGTCATTTTTTAAAGGATGAAATGTATCGGATTAGGTTCGTTTTTCATTTACTTTTAGTAAATGCATACCCGCTAGAGTGAACCGACGGCCAATTTACAGGTATCGGGTGCAAAAAGTAGGTAAATTATAAGTTAACTTAAGTCATTTTCTAAAGGCCGATTTTTACGTATGTTTTAGAAAATAATGTTAAAAGTTAATAATAAATTTCTCGCCAATGACACTTTTCCGTCGGCCGAGCAAACTTTTTCCCGGAGGACGCATTTACAAAACGTTTTTGTATCACAGTTTCCAGACTTTGTCCCACCCAGCCATACTGGTCGTAATTTTTGGAGAGATGTGCGCTGTGGAACAATCTGTTACCTAAAAGTTTAGAACGAAATTTTTAACATTACCGTAAAAATTAGCCTTTAGAAAATGACTTAAGTTAACTTATAATTTACCTACTTTTTGCACCCGATACCTGTAAATTGGCCGTCGTTTCACTCTAGCGGGTATGCATATACTAGAAGTAAATGAAAACCGAACCTAATCCGATACATTTCATCCTTTAAAAAATGACTTAGGTCTGGGGGCCCTGGGCTCTCGATCTATTAGTCAAAATCTTCGTTTAGACTCGACTAAAACCATCGATATCATAGTTAAAGTATTAGATTGGCAGATCACGTGACTTCCAATGCTAACGACGGGACGCGCATGGAGGCCTTTTAAGAGGGCAAAATGGTCAGTGTTGCTGCCACTTTAAGGAGAAAAATACTACGAAAAAATACCATTTAATTATAAAATTACAAAAAGTATCGTAAAAATACTTGCTGCATTTTGGAATCTTTTTAGTGACTTTAAATTCTCTTCTAGTATTTTTTTTTGTAATTTTAGAATTAAATGGTATTTTTTCGTAGTATTTTTCTCCTTAAAGTGGCAGCAACACTGGCCATTTTGCCCTCTTAAAAGGCCAACATGCGCGTCCCGTCGTTAGCATTGGAGGTCACGCGATCTGCCAATCTAATACTTTAACTATACTATCTGTGATTAAAACACACGTCATAGATGCCAAGGAGGAGGACTGGAAGTGATAGGAGGACTATAATTGAAATATCTAATTTTAAGCCAAGGCATACAATAATATTGCAATGGGGTTGTTTCACGTCGTGGATGGCAACAGCTCCAACGGTTTGTTGTCATTTGATGCCTGGAATTATTTATGTTTTGGCATGCGAAAATGAGTTTTCTAAGAATATTTTACTTAAGATTTTTTAAATGCCAACTTTTTACTGGGTTGTTCGTTGTAAAAACATTTGTTAAATAAAGCTTGCATAGAAAGAAAAAACTGTTTTCATCTCTATGGGTTATTTTGCGAGTGAAACCGAAGCAACCAATGAAATTGCAGTACGTAGAACCGAAGCATTCAATGAAATCCAGTACGGATACAAATGAAAACAAAAGCATTGCATCATCTAAAACATTCCCACAAGTAAACATCTGTTTAAAAAAAGCTGAGTTGTGTTGTAGTTTCATTTAATTAGCGTCGCACTAGAGCTTCACGCGGACTATTGGAAATATGTCTCGCAGCTGTCAATCGCTGTTGAGAAACGAGGCTGGCAAGTTGCACCTTGTCTGGTACCTAATGCAACCAGATAGTGACATTGTAAGCCAGGGTCGGTTTTAAAGATTTGCCGCCTGCTACGATTTGACGCCCCAGTCACAATATTCTCCCACTTCGGGGAAAGGTAGCTGGTTAGCTGCAAAATAGGGTGGTATGTGCTGTTCAAAATAGATACACATATTGCAATCATCTATGTACCTTTACACACTAAATCGAAAGCGAAATAGGCGAATTTTTTCAAACTGTTCTACCATTTTTCTTTCAACTTCGGAATCCGGGAGGAGGGAGTGCACTTGCTCTCTCATTGACCATGTTTGCTAAGAAATATTAGTACTATATATACGTTTACGGTTTACGCATTAATGTAAATTATTTGTTTTCTTTCTTAAAATATTCGTATCTTTATAATATTTTTTTATGCCGAATGCCGCTTTAATGGGTCGTAAAATTTGCCGCCCCCGAAAATTCGCCGCTCTAGGCTACAGCCTACTTAGCCTATTTAGAAATCCGGCCCTGTTGTAAGCAGCTTCAGGACTTAGAGAACCCCAAAGGTATTACTTCCACCAGTACTTTTGATTACAAAAATGGCGATACATTTTAAAGCGAGATTCTTTACTAATCTTCACAATCTTAAGATGAATCTCCCTTCAAGTCTTTTTAACAAACTAACTAAGGGTATTGCGGATTTCAAGCTGATCCAGTTTAGTTAAGTTTAGTTTGAAATATATCGTCGCATTAGAGCTACACGACGGCTATTGGCGACGGGCGTCATAGCTTAGAACCACAGTCGGATGACGAGCCGACATCTGAATAGGCACCCAACACAACTCAAGCTGATCCAGCTTACCCCACGTTTCAAAAGAAACTTATTTAAAACATAAGGAAAGTTATTAAAAATTAACAAACAAAAACTTACCGATAGTTAAGTAAGAATCGGTTACCATAAGAAATAAACTTCGTAAAAAATAATAAAATAACGAGACTCCTTTTGCGAAAACAGATGGTTGGTTGGTTGATTGGTACATACATAATACGGTTTGTGTGCCTGATCAGAGACCCGCTTATAAACCTTCGTCAAGTAAGACATAATTTTCATTGACACACAGAGAGAAGGTACACCCAGAGCGAAGGCGGGAATCGTGCCCGCACCCGTTACAGCGCGCAGCTGTTAGCGTAATGGGCTGTGATCCAACCCACTAGGCCATCCGGGCTCCTGCCAAACCAGTGTTTGGTTAGTTGGTTGGTACACACATATTCCGGTTTGTGTGCTTGGTCAGAGACCCGCTTATAAACCTTCGTCAAGCAAGACAGACTCAAAGAGAGAAAGTACACTCAGGGCAAAGGCGGGAATCGAACCCGCACCCGTTACAGTGCGCAGCCTGCTGGCGTAATGGTCTGCGATCCAAACCACTAGGCCACCTGAACCCCCCAGTGTTTGAAGGGGACGGAGCGTGGTTTGTTTGAAGGAAAGAAAACAACGCTTGGCGTAATTGTGTATTACTGCTATAGTTCACACGAATTAGATGCTGGGTGGTATGTTTGTGGTTATTAAGACAACGGTTAACGAAACTGTTGGTTGGTAAACATATTCTTTCAGGCTTGTGTGCTTGGTCAAAGAGACCCGCTTATAAACCTTCGTCAAGAAGGACGGACACGACATACACACGCATACAAGACAGATGATGCCATCTATCGCCCCAACCACAATTTAGACATGTACCTGAAGGGGAGGGAAATAGTATCCAGGGACCTGTACCCGTGGTAAACTGCGCAATTTCCGACCACAGGACTTTCGGACCCAACAGATTTAACGAGCACGTACTCCGCATATACTCGGTGGGTCTTCAATGGTACCGGGACCTGCTGGGCTGTGAGAACATGTCATAGATATCATAATTAAAGTATTAGATTGGCTGATCACGTGACCTCCAATGCTAACGACGGGACCCGCATGGAGGCTTTTTAAGAGGGCATAAGGGCCAGTGTAGCTGCTACTTTAAGGAGAAAAATACTACGTTAAAATACCGTTTAATTCTAAAATTACAAAACAATACTAGAAAAGGATTTAAAGTCACTAAAAAGATACCAAAATGCAGCTCGTATTTTTACGATATTTTTTTGTAATTTTAGAATTTTTCTAAAATACAAATATACTCTTTAAACTTTATAACTAAACTTTTAACTTAATTTTAGAATTTATTTTAGAATTATTCTAAAATTACAAAAAAATATCGTAAAAATACGAGCTGCATTTTGGAATATTTTTAGTGACTTTAAATCCTTTCTAGTATTTTTTTTGTAATTTTAGAAATAAATGGTATTATTTCGTAGTATTTTTCTCCTTAAAGTGGCAGCAACACTGGCCTCTTAAAAAGCCTCCATGCGCGTCCCGTCGTTAGCATTGGAGGTCACGTGATCAGTCAACTAATACTTTAATTATGATATCTATGGATCATGTAGTTCTAGTTTCGGTCTCATCAATCCAATCAACACCAAAGTGCAAAAAGCTGCTTTGGCAGTTTGAGTTATAGCTTTGTGTATATGTTTTATTTAGGTAGGTAGGTTTTTAGACATATATTTTCAGGCTTGTGTGCTTGGTCACAGAGACCCGCTTATAAACCATCGTCAAGAAGGACGGACACGACATACACACACATATATGACAGATGCTGCCATCTATCGCCACCTCCACAATTTAGACATGTCCCTGAAGGGGAGGGAAATAGTCTCCAGGGACCTGTACCCGTGGGAAACTGCGCAATGACCGCCCACAGGACTTTCGGACCCAACAGATTTAACGAGCACGTACTCCGCATATACTCGACAAACACAAACATCCATGCCTTACCGGGATTCGAACCCGAACCCAGAGGCTCCAAAGGCTAGCTCTCTAACCGTTGCGCCGCCGGGTCGGCATGTTTTATTTATTAAAATTACGTTAGAATCTTAGTTTCACAAGAGTTTATACGTAGCATTTTCTATACTCGGCTTATTTGTTATTTTTCGTCTCTGTCGGATGTCATGCCTAGTAACTTTTATTCGTCGGTCAAAAAAAAAAAAAAAATACTAGGGATGACATCCAACAAAGACAAAAAGTAGCAGATGGGTTCTTCTTGACGAAAGTTTATAAGCGGGTCTTTGTGACCAAGCACACAAGCCTGAAAATTTATGTCTACCAATCAACCAACGTAGCAGATGGATTTTTTTTTATTTGGATAATCAGCAACGCTTTGGATAATTGGAGTTGTATTGTGATAGTGAATTTTTGATCTTAAAGTAAGTTTTGTCTGTTGGAGTATAAAACCATCGATATTTTATCATCAAATATTCAAGGTTTGATTTGTTTTCTGGTTTAGTTTAGTTTAGTTTGAATTATCGTCGCACTAGAGCTAAACGAGGGCTATTGGCGACGGGCATCATATTTTAGAACCACACTCAGGTGACGAGCCGACACCTGAGTTAGCACCCAACGCAACCGTTAAGGGCGACATCGCACGCAGCGTTAGGACTTTGAAGGATATTTAACGTGCACTCCCTCCACACGGCGTATTATTCGTCGGACATTTTTGGCTGCACGGGCCGTTTATAGGTCGGCAGCTATTTTGGCGATGCCCGGACCCGAAAATGGGACCTTTCGCATGCTAGGCGAATGCCTAACCGACTGGGCTCCCCAGCTCCGATTTCTTTTCTGGAGAAGTTATAATTTTAGGTAAAAATAATTAGCTCTAATAATTTGTTTGAGGTTTCAGAAATCTAGCACTATGTTCCGAACCCCCGAATTACGTTCCAGAAATTTACCAAAAATTGACTTTTTGGCAATATTCACAAAATCGTCATGAAATGAGAAAAAGGGCTATTAAAAAAAAGAACAGTTGCATAAATAATGTTTTGTTTGTGAAAAATTAAGCAGATATAAAATACAGTTTCTTTCATGGTGGTAATAATAAACTTATTTTTATGAAAATATTGTAAAATAAAACAAACAAAATGCTTTATTTTTTACCCTTTCCGAAATGAAAAAATGTTTCGGTATGTGAAAATTGTCGTGTTTAGTAATAAGAGAACAATGCAAATAACAAATTCTTTATCATCAAATTACAGGTGGCAATGACAATTTTCCTTTGTACAAAATATGAGGATTTTTTTTAATATTATTACACCTTGAATGAGGATAACAACAATATTTCAATCTTTCACAAACAATAATTTAACACAATAAATAACATATAAATTTACATTTGACGATCTTGCTGGGAAATAATATAGTTGTAGACAATGTAACAAATTTTCATGTAATGTCTAGATAATTTATGAAGGCATGTTTGCGATTTTGTACACAATGTAATTTTTTATCAACGAAAATGATCCTATTGTCTGTCACACGTTCAAACAAAATGTTGATCAATGCATTGCATATGTACGTTCACATCACACAATTCGAGTCAAATAAATTGTTCTCATGTCTGCATTTTGTGGCAGTCAAACAGCATTCAATAACGAGTCATTTAATGCAACCATATAAACACATTTTCACTTCTAAATCAATTTTAAATAAAATTATGTATCAAAACCAAACATTAACGCGTTTTTTTTAAAATACAGGGTGTCCGTAAAAAGAATGTCCTAGTTTTAATGGTATATTACAGGAGTTTATTTTATACTAAATATAACAAATCATACATGATATTGAAGGAAAACTAACCTAGTTTTTCCTATAAGTGCTCAATGTGTGCGCCTTTAGTGATACGACACACATCCAAACGAAAATGCCATTCTTCCCATACTGTCTGCAGCAAGTCCGGGGTAGTGGAAGCAACAGCCTGTGCAATTCCCGTATCACTAAAGGCGCACACATTGAGCACTTATAGGAAAAACTAGGTTAGTTTTCCTTCAATGTCATGTATGATTTGTTATATTTAGTATAAAACAAACTCCTATAATATACCATTAAAACTCGGACATTCTTTTACGGACACCCTGTATAAGGGCGCCAATAGCACCAAACCTTCCCACACCAGAATGTTCTATTGAGCAATTCGAATTGAGGATTCATTTTTGGGATAGATTTCCCAAGAGCGGGAAAATGATGAATGAAGGTGAGCGTGAAATTCAGTTTGATGCATTGTTATATTTCCCAAACAATGAGATATTTGAAGAGCTTAGTGGAAGAAACGTGCTAATTTTTGAGTCAATGAACATATTAATACCTTTTTTTCCTTTTTACAAATACAAATACAAAAATTGTCGACCAACAACAGGCCAGAGACGTAGCAAGGTTGGTCCAAAATAAATCTAATACTTTACCATTTTCCAATGACTATCAAGATTCTTCTTAAAATCTTCTACTCTCTTCGAATACACCACATAATCTGGTAAAGCATTCCACTCATTGACAACTCTATTGTAAAAATAATGTTTTCTTACATCCTTCTAAAGCACGATTTGTTCAATTTCTGATCATGTCCACTGGTCTGGCTATTTAAGGTAAAACCTAAGCCCTCCATGTACTTTGTTATTTATTTTTTTGCAGTTAGCAAGTACCGTTTTTAACGGATCTAAATGCGAACTAAAAACTTTAAAGCTAATTTATTTCGTTTTCTTCTTTTTGGCACCTAGCACGTTCTTCTACTTAGCTCTTCATTAGTTTTGTACTTAATTTTAAACTGCTGCTCAATGGATATGGAGAGCACAAATTTGTGTACATGTTTGTTGTTGTTGATGATCCCTGTTGCCCAGCAGAGCTAGACCAGGTCTATGATATTGCACACTCTCAAGAAATCGATAACCAACAATGGTCGCTCAAGAAGATCTTATTTATCGAGTCCCAAACACTCCAAGGATGTGCTCCGGAGTGGATTGGCCTTTGGAACACTTGGTACAATTTGGGAATTCCTTTGCTTTGTGTGTACATGTTTAGTGGTAATGAGGCCACCTTTTAATTCTTCTAAGGCTGTGTCCTGACTACGACATCAAATGCCACAAATGCAACAAAACTTGGCGATGCCAGCCGCATGCTATTGCATCGCTTGGCGCCCTTGGCGGTGGCCAAGTTTTGTTGCATTTGTGGCATTTGATGTCGTAGTCAGGACACAGCCTAAGGATGCGTGCGAAATATGGATGGATGTCGCATAGGAAAATGAATGGTGGAAGTAACAGGAGTGTGAACTGGTAATAACTGCTTGAAACGTCAGCAAATAGACGCGTAAGGGCGAATGAACCCAATAGACGTTTCCAAATCAAAGTACCTCAGTTAATCCAATTGAAAACAATATTTTCTAAGCTACATTTCTCCGGCTGTATTGAATATTTTGAAAAACGGTCTTTTTTGTATGATAAATGTCGCTAACTTACTGGTCTCTATAATCCCACTTTTTGAAATTGGTTCGAATATTTTTTTTAAATTTTCAATAAATAATTTTACTCAACATATTCGAACCAATTTCAAAAAGTGGGATTATAGAGACCAGTAAGTTAGCGACATTTATCACATAAAAAACAGTTTGTAAAAATATTCAATGTGGAAGAATATTCTATGTTCAACAAATGTGGCTTAGAAATTAATTTTTCCCATTGAATTAACACAGACTTTTGGTTTGGAGACCCGCCAACAATCCAGCTCATTCTTTCTTAAGAACGAATCGTATGAGTTAAAAGACCGGTAACAGTGCCTCGTACTTTTAAATAGCAGAGGACATCACTTAAGTGTTTTAGGATCTGTTATTCTTCATTTTAAAAACAAGTTTGTTGAATACCTTTTTCAAATGCAACACACTTGATATGCGTCTTTTAATTTTAGTACTTTATATCTTCTTGCATCTCAACAAATCCGATCCAACCCTAAAATTTGAATATCTGTTCTTTTTTTTTATTTCAATGAATACTGTCAAAAAGGCTTGCAACAGTTCTGGTTACTGTGCTCGTAATTTTGAACTTGATGACCACCACCGACAGACACTTATGACGAAAGAGCAGGCAACTGCGTCGAGTAGTTTTAAACTTAAGAATAAATCCAGAAGCGCTAGAGACTTGAACGTCTTTATCACACACTTCTCTTTGGACGTCTAAACGTGAAGGTTTCTCTAAAAAAAACAATGTTTTTCTTTTCAGTCACCTCGCTGTGCAGTACCTGACAATATTGTGTGGTGATTTACCAAACAATTCTGATGCACAGAAAAAGTTCACTTCGAGTGCAACATACGTCTTTCTAGTCTGTATGGTGACACTTCACATTTTCGTCGATTCCATTTTGTTGTACCTAGAGCACCATTGACTGGTTTAGGGGTTATGTAGAAGTGCCGTTTAGAAAAAAGTTCAAGCCTTATTATTCATTAGTTTATCATTTATTTATATCAGCGGTTTATCCCAGGAAAGGAAGACCGAAAATCTTGATCACGCAATTTTGACTCCTAGACGTAACTTACTGTCAGAAAGTCTCAGATGTACCATTCCTTTTTTACACTAAAGCAAGTCTGGAGGTTGATTTTGTTTAGTAGTCTCATTGTCATTTAGTATTTATCCAGCCAAAGAGGATTTTAGAGACGTAATTTTAAATCCCTGATCTACTCGGAACACCACGCACATACACCTCCTTCCGAATTCTGTTTTGAGGTATTTTTTGGATTGTTTCATTTGCCTCACACTCGTTTTTAGGCAGTCTCAGCGCATTGTAGAGTAGAGGAAGACCGGGGATCTTCTAGATTCAATTAAAAAACCATGACATACAACACGAAGATCTCACACATACCACTCCTTCAAGTCTTTACCCCTTTTCTTCCTCATAGAAGGGGTCTTCTCAGCCCCACATTTAGAGGGCAGACCCCCCTTCAGTTTTTTTTTATTTGCCTCACACTCGTTTTTAGGCAGTCTCAGTGCATTGTAGAGTTGAAGAAGACTGGGGATCTTCTAGATGTAATTTTAAAAACAATGACTGTAGGAAGATCTCACACATACCACTCCTTCAAGTCTTTGCCCCCTTTCTTCTTCTTAGAAAGGGTCTTCTCGGGATGCGTTCAGGCATTTTTCATTTGCACTCTCGTTTGTTGGTAGTCTCAGTCCATTGTAGAGTTGAGGAAGACCGGAGATCTCCTAGAGACAATTTTACAAACCATGTCCCTCTTTAGGAAGATCTCACACATACCACTCCTTCAAGTCTTTGCCCCCTTTCTTCTTCTTATCTTCTTAGAAGGGGTCTTTAGATTGTTTAATTTGCTTCGCACTCGTTTTTATGTAATCTCAGGGCATTGTATAGTTGAGGAAGACCGGGTTTCTCCAAGAGACAATTTCAAAACCATGTCCTACAGTACCAAGATCTCACACATACCACTCTTTTAAGTCCTTACCACCTTTCTTCTTTTTAGAAGGGGTCTTCTCAGCCCCACTTTTAGGGGGCAGACCCCCGTTCAGATGAGGTGGAGGCATCATGAGGAGAGGGCCGTTGAGCGGGCCGTTCAGGGCGGCGACCCCAGCCCCGAATTGGTAGTTCTTGCTCTCGTCCACTTTGTACGACCCCTCGGTCCTGTTGCGTAGTTTGTAGACCACCAGAGCTACTAGGACGACAGCGATCAAGGCCCCGGCGATCACGCCGATTACCAGGGCCGTGCTGTCAGCTGCAGAGGACCGAGTTCGCTGAGTGGGGCGCTCGTTCGACCCTGGTGACAGCCCTGGGATCGGGACCTGTAAGAAGGGGGGAATATATGAGCAGTGATTTAAGGTTTATGTACTCATTCAATACGTATTAGGAGATGTTGTTGTTGTTACTAATGCCACTTGGGAAACCCAAGCTCTTCCCGCGGAGCGGACAAGGATTAAGGCAAATGGGTGCGGTTCCTGAGGAGAGATGCCCGTGTAGAGACTACACGGCAGGAATCCGTCTTGGTATCGTGCTGGCAGATTCTGCCATCTATCGCCACCTCCGCAATTTAGACATGTCCCTGAAGGGGAGGGAAATAGTCTCCAGGGACCTGTACCCGTGGGAAACTGCGCCATGACCGCCCACAGGGCTTTCGGACCCACAGATTTAACGGGCACGCACTCCGCTTACACTCGGTGGGTCTTCAGTGGTATCGGGACTCGATCGCGGGACCTTCCGATTCCGAGAACGAGGCCTTAACCACTAGGCTATCCACGGCCCTACGTATTAGGAGATACGAGTGCGTAATAATGAAGTGAAGCAATTTATTGGCAATATCTCGTGCATGCGTTATTCTAGCTCACTCGATGCAAAGCGCTAAATGTAGAAAATTTCTGATTGTTAGACCCGGATTTTTTTGTAATTTATGCACCAGTTTTGCCAGCAATAACAATAAATTTTAAAAAAAATTATAAATTTTAATTTTTTGACAAAGTGACCTGAAAGGAGGGGGAGGGGATATTTGAGCAATGATTTATGGTTTATGCATCCTTTCAATGCTTAGATAGGATGTTGTCTGTTGAATGACAAAACCGCGAACGTATTACAAAACCACGGAGATGGAAAACTGGATACTAATTAGCCCACCATTTACGAAAACCGCCAGTCCCTAGAATTGAATTATGCAATCGGGTAATGCAATCGGGTTTGTGCAATCGGGTAATTCCATGTAACTGTAGTGTAAGCCACAATTTAAAGAGGAGAACAAAAGCTTTTTAAATTTGAAAAATAAAACAAATAAAATAAAACACGTTACATTTTTTAAATTTTACTGAGTGCAGATCATCTCTATTCCCCTAATTTTTTTTTCATTGAATGTTAAACGTTGTATTGATAATTACTGTTTACACATGTGACTTACACTACAGAAAGGATAGTTTTGCGGAATTACCCATTCATGGTTTTGTCATTACACCAACGATGTGTAATAAGTGAACTGTATGAAGTTCTTGTGATAATTTTGCATTGTCAGCATTCCGGGACATGCACTATTCTAGCAAATTTGATACAGAGCGTTCCCTCTAGATCTACTAAAGTGACTGGATGTACTGGAAGGTGGAGTACTGGAGGAGTGACTGGAGAGTGATCGGAGTACTGGAGGCGTGACTGGATGTACTGGAGGTCTTTCATTGGCCCAGTTTCAAAACTGCCGACCTCTGGGGGTTTGGCTGTTTTTACGTTGGAAGACATCTAGCAAGATGGGTTCCGATGTATTTGTCTTATCTCATTTTAACCTTAGATTTCGTTACTGAGTTCTCTAATTCTATGTGGAATATGAGCTAGAGAGAGATACAAGTTTCGAACAATGTAGCAAAGACGTTTTTTCTGTGGCGCATTATAGTGAAACAAAATTTTTCTGGATAAAATACAAATACAAAAATTGTCGACCAACAACAGGCCAGAGGCCAGCAAGACTGGTCCAAAATAAATCTAGTACTTTACCAGTTTAAAATGACTATCAAGATTCTTCTTAAAATCTTCTACTCTCTTCGAATGTACATAATCTGGTAAAGTATTCCACTCATTGACAACTCTATTATAAAAATAATTTTTTCTTACCTCCCTTCTAAAGCATGATTTATTCAATTTCTGATCATGTCCGCTGGTCCGGCTATTTAAAGTAAAACCTAAGCCCTCCATGTCTCCCTGTTTTATGAACTTGAATAAGTGAATTAAATCACCCCTAGCTCTCCTATTTTCCAGGGAATACACGTTTAATTATCTTAATCTGTTAAAGGTTAACTCTTGAATGCTATACTGTGAGATGTCAGTGATAATTGTATTTAACTACGAACTTCTTTCCCGTTTTATTAATTGGTTTAATTTGTTATTGGATGTGTCACTGTGTCACTAAGGTACTTACCCAGTTCTAGTTTTAATTACTGAGTGAGTAATTTGAATAACATCATATACGGACGATCAATTTAAGTGCTTTATTCATCGCATGTCGATTGGAGTTTGATCAAATGATTATACTTTTTTTTTTCTCGAAGACAAACTCCCGGCAAGTGTTTAGCATTGCCAGCAAAATCTACTCTGTGCCAGTGAAAAAATCAACTACTTCAGCTCGGCATCGCATTAAGTATAAAACGTGAGGCACTGTTTCTGATTCTTCCCACAATTATTCCCTTTTCCACAAATATCTGCGTCTTTTCAACAAACAAATTGCCAAGAAATATATTTAAGTAACATTCTGATACAATTCAGGAAAACATAAATTTAGTTATCCTGGATGATAAAAAGTTATTCAATCTTGCTGGGGCAAATGCATTGAAAAGTTTTGTTATTGTAGGTCTGTCTATTTACAAGTAAACTGCATCTAAAAATACTTCTAAAGCATGTTTATTTATGATAAAAAATACTTAAATAAAATTGCCCTCGTAATTAAGTTTCAATGGCATTTTAGCTTCCACACTACGTTTATAACGTAAAAAGTGGAATTTATTATAATCGTTCAGTCCGTCCGTCTGTCCGTCACCCACTTTCATAGCCCAAACAACAAATGCTACGGACAAGTGTGATACGTCAAAATATTCAGCGCATCGAGATTAGAATACATTAAAAATTTCAGAAAAAAAATTCGAATTCGAAGTACTTCAATTATTTAAAAAACTGCAAAATTGAATGCTCATTTAAAAAGCATAGAAAGCCATTTTTATTAGAATTAAACCACAATTGCCAATCGATCGAGAAACTTGGATTCTTTTAGACAATAAATTAAAATAAATTTATTTTTGCGACATCAATCAGTTTGAAATGACGTCAAATATATTTCACTACGAGATTCCTTGTACGTTGATATAAAATGTTTTAATTTTATTAGCGATGAATATTATTCTTTGAAATATAAATTAATTTTGCAAACGATTAGTAATAATTATTGAATTTTCTAAATAAAATAAATGAAACTAGTCAAATTTTGCATGTAAATGTTTAATATAGAATTAATGTTGTGTTTGGCGCCTTTTTACCTGTAAAACAAAACTGTTGTGTGGACAGATTCTTAAGTGACAGATTCTGTTACAAACCTACTTGTTTGTAATCAGAAAACGGAAAGTTCGTGTTCCTGATAAAAAAATTTATTCAATCTTGCTTAGTGTCAAATAAATGGAAAAAAGGTTTTGGGCTATTTTAGTTCTCGTTATTTGGTTATGTTTTATATATATAAAAAACTCTACTAAAATATGTTTTATTAATCATAAAAAATTGCACTCGTAATTAAGTTTGAATGCCATTTTTTAAAGCAGAAATTTACAAACAAAAAGCTTACAAAAAGCACCAACCTCGTAAACAACAGCCGGCACACGCGTCGGCTTCAGGTAGGGCTTCAACGTCGACGTCTTGATTATGGGATGATGCAATTCCGGAAAATACGGTGGCCCTGACGTTGAGAAGACGTCGGGACCAACGTTGTCGGGTGCTTCCCCCTCCGAGACGCCGGAACCGACGTCAATACCGACGTCGCAATCGTCGTCGTCCTCGTCGAGACATGACGTCGGGAGGGGGAGGTCGACTTCATCATCGGGGTGGGGAGGGGGAGAGACAAACTGGGGTGTGATGAGGTCCACTGTAAAGAGGAAAAGAAAATGGTCAATACTTTTTAAAGAGTCCCAGTCCAGGGGGAAAAAAACCTTTAATCGACTGGGAATATGTCCGTATTGAGGTCTGCTTAGCGAGTAGTGGCGATCGGAAACCGGTTTCTCTCTTTTGTTCTTCTTCAGAAGTGTCTAGTCTCTAGTGTCTGGCGTGAATCTCGATCTTAGAGATAGTAAACCCGTGAGCCGCGTGAAAAGAACCAAGGCGAACTGGTTTCTTCACACCAGTTTAGGGGTTGACTCGTTATATTCGCAGAGCAGACCTGATTCAGACAGATTCCCATTCAATGAAGGGGTTCTTCCCCTGTTATCTTAATTTATGAATGCTTGTAAAAAATTTTAAGTCTTGCACTAGGATATTTTTAGCTTTAGTTTCCATACAGCTTACCAGCCTACATCTGGATGTTTCTCGATTCCTTTTTTCCCCGATAAGAATTTCAGTAAGTATTTAAGTAACGGGTAGGTATGCTATTTTAGTTCTTTTATAATTCTTATTTCTTAAGCAAATTGAAATTTGAGCAGCTGTTCACCTTTAAAGGCTGTGTGGTATCACTACCACGCCACCGGTAATTTGGTATTTCTTATTGAGCAAGATTTAATTCACTTATCCTTCTTTGGGTCGATAAAATGAGTACCGAGAAAATTATGTAATTAAGCGAAACAGTTCTTCATTTAAAAGTCTTGAAAAAAATTAAGGAAAGTTTTATGAAGAGAACTTACGCTTCTCTCTATTGGACGAAGCGTCGCAGGCATCTTCGTCGTCATAGCAACCGGATCCGGCTCCGGAAAATACCATCTCCTCCGTGGGTTCAACAGGCTCTTCTGGGGTGGGTGTAATACTCTTGAAACAGAAAAATAGCATGTCTGTGTTTGAATATCACTTAATAGGACTTGTTTAAGGTCATTTCTTGGCATGCCTTTTCCCAAACTTTTTACTTTTCTCCATTAATCATTGAGCTAGAAGGGAAACTGGAGTGAAGTGTCAGCGAGCCGAAAATCCACTCGCACCCTTTTGAGCGAACCGGGCAGGAAAGGACTATTTTCCCAACACTTGTATGCAATGCTTGTATGAGACCCCTCTATCATATTGACTTGGGCTCCTAAATGTATTTTAACATTTTTAGTTCGAAAGAATTAACTTTCTTTAACTTTAAATTCCAACTTTTTTGAGAAATAACCATGTGGATCACAAACTAAGAACCATCGAAGACGAACCCAATAGCGAAATAAGCAATTTTCTATGTTTTCTGCCCGGTTCGTTCCTGCAGCAGTGCTGTGTATTCCTCCGCGTTTCGTTGTTGGACCGGCTCGTTTGCTGCCCTGTTCAGTGAATCACACACCTCACTCCAGTTTTCCTTCATTCTCAATCCATTAATTGGGAGAGGCAGGGGCGGGGGGAAGTGATCTACACTTAATGCCGTGGGCAGGTAAACCACAGTAACTATACTAATGACTTAGACCATTGTTGCAAAAACTCAATTGCTCGTGCCCATAGTAAAACATCGGGAAAGAGTAATTATTTCAAAGCAAAAATAGTCTAATCCATTGTTGTGGGTACTACAATTTATACGTCCACGGCAGTTATCTCTACTAGATGAAAAATAAAAGTTTGGACTCTAACAGCAGTCAAAACATAAAAATAAAATGATTTGAAATTTTAATTAAATTTTAAACTAATCATGTTAATGATTTGTGAAAAGTATAATTGTAACAACTATATCATTTATAGACCCATATAAACGCGAAAAAGGTGCTATTTCTGCTCATAAAAACTCGAGATTATATGGTAGCAAGCAAAACTTTCAGGAAGGTTGAATATTTAGGAATAGTCAGAACAAATACGTATACAATACAATAAAATACAAGCCCTCACGACAAGTACAAAATTTAGCCCAGCTGGTTTGAAAATTACAGTCCCTGGACAAATTATTAGACGCACTGCAAGATTTCATGTATCAATCAATGATGAACAAAATAACTTTAGAAGGACATTAGTGTTCATAAACTTAAGCTATTGAATATAAAATACTATCTGCTATACTTAATACATATATCGATATCTGTTTTAATGATATAGCATTCTTTGGTATGTTTTCGCCATTACTAAAAAAAATACAGTGCGTCTAATAATTTTTCCAGGGACTGTAGTTTGCCTGCATGAGTTCCCGTGTTCTCAATTTTCAGAATCTGTTCATACCTCAAATGTATTCCATGGTATTAAAAATATCAAATGGGCATTACTACAATACAATAATTAACTCACTTCCTCTGTTTCGGGCGCTATAGCGATCAATAGTTCGAGGTCCCCTTCCGCCCGGACCCTGGGGTCATCCTCTGCGGCCAGGTCCAGGACTCGCTCCCCCCCGAACATCAGACCGGATATGACGCCACGGAAGGGCCGTTCTATTACCCCGCCCTCCACCACACGCTTCCCACCGACCTGGATGGTGGAGTGGCTGTTGAAGATCGAGTGCTGGCGACCTGGTGGAAATTAAAACAGAGAAGTAAATATTAAAAAAGTTAGAGATTAAATACAAATATTAAACTGTCATATAAATAATTTCTAACTGATGCAAAGACGAGAGGGCCTACGGCGTTTCTGCTGAGGGAGCGACCACAGGATTCCGACCGCACGCCCGTTTAATATTCTTAAATTTTCCCCGCTTCGGCTTGTGCAACATCGCAACAACCGAGTTTGATTATTTCCACTTTGCCCCGATTCGGCTTGCGTAACATCGCAACAACCGACTTGTCATTTCAGCGTCAACTGGTTGCTGAAGTCGCCGTCGACATTTAGTTACTAAAATACATTAATTTGTTAAATTTTTAGTTATTTGAATTTTAAATAAACTTCTAATTGATTTTTAATGATATTTGGGATGTAGAATAGCTTGACTTTTTGCTTCAAAATGACGTATCCTACTTGTTTGTGAGACTTGCGGTTCGTTCTGTGCAAGTCGTATGATGGACAGACGGACTGAACGATTATAATATACCTTCCACTTTTTAAGTAATAAACGTAGTGCGGAAGCTAAATCTTAAGAGACTAAATTAAAATATCAAATTGTCATTGAAATAATTGTGCAACTGATACAAAGACGTCGAATGGTTTTAAAAGTCGCCGTCTGCATCATCCTGCTGCATTAATTTATATGTTATCAATATGTGTTCCTGCCAGTAATTTATATGTTATCAATAGGTGTTCCTGCCAGTAATTTATATGTTTATCAATAGGTGTTCCTGCCAGTAATTTATATGTTATCAATAGGTGTTCCTGCCAGTAATTTATATGTTATCAATAGGTGTTCCTGCCAGTAATTTTTGGTGCGGACGATATATTCATCAATCTGGATGGTGGGACCTAAGCGCAGTAACTAAACTATGTGATAGCGTTAATCGTTGCGACGCTCAGTTTTAAACGTAAGAAGAGGGTCTATTCATCCATCGATGGTCGACCGCGTGGACATTCCCAATAGGTATTCGATAGAGAGCAGTTTTAGAACAGATTTCAATATTTATAATTTCATTAGTTTATTCATGAAAAGAGTAATAAGCTAGGTATTTGTACCATTTACTAGAATTTCAATAATGTCTTATATTTCTCTGAAATCATAAATTTACAATTCATAGAGGACAAACGCAGTATACCTGTTGGCACTTTGGTGCGGACGTTGTGATCATCGACTTGTATGGTGGAGTTTGGACCGGATCTCGTAAAACGCACCACGTGGTAATGTCGGTCGTTGACGGCGACGCTCATTTCCCCCAAAGGATGATCCTCGGTTCCCATGTTGTACACCATGAACACATTGCCGTCCACCTGCACGGAACACACAACTATCACGAGGTTTCAGGCATTGGCTATTGATCGCTAGATTGTCAGTTCTAAAATCGCCAAATGCAATCGCAATCAGTTGGTCCGTGCCATAGAAGTCTGTGCCAATAATAAATATTAATTTTTGATAATAGTTTAGTTGTTGCATTATGAAGTGTGTGCATTTTAAAGAAAATAAATATACAAAATACAATAAATATACAAAATTCATCAACAAATTTCGAATCACAAACAACCTGTTACATCGCCCATGCTTAATATTGGGTTATTGGCGTATTTTTCCAATATCTACATTTGACGCAATGTTTAAAGCAACATTTTTTCTGGTTTCGGCTGCGAGTTTTGGGCAGGTATTTAGTCACTCCGAATTTGTTTCGTTAATAATAATAATAACTTTAAAAAAACTACGAAAATTTTTATAATATCAGATCAAATGAAATTTTTCGAATTCCAACGTTTTCCAAAACTATATTTACTAAACATTTTTTGATCTTTGCCCCTAAATTATATAATAAACTGCCTATTCACCTAACAAATACAAATAATTATTATGCCTTTAAAAAACAACTTTTTGAATTCTTTATAAATATCGACGACTTGGATCTCTATTTTTCACTCTAACTTGAAGCATGTTAATTATATCTGTATGCCAGCCAATTTCAACACTATGTTCGATCTTATTTGTTTCTGCGTTTGTTTTTGTTCGTTTTTAACCAAATATTTTTTGTTCGCCTGTACGGGATTTTTTTCCCCTTGGCGTGACAATTATTTTTATATTGTTCCTTTGTCTTTTTTTTTGTTTTTTGTAATAAAAGAAATACAATTCAAAACTCAACTTTATTAATATCAAGTAAGAAAAAATATATGAATAAATACAAAAAGAAATCATATTAGCTGCTAAGGGGAACATTCCCGTTCAAGCAGCTTAAAAATTTAAATTAAGAGGGACTGTCAGTCCCATAGAGCTAATGCATTAGTTTTTAAATCACAACTTTTGCAAAAAAAATTGTTTTGCCATGTTATCCCATTTTCATCAGGTATGGGAATCATCATAACATCAATTTAAAACAAAATTGAAAAGAAAATGGCATCTGGTTATTTAATTATTAACTGGTAAACTTTTAAAATAGTGTCGCCATCTGCTGTATATTTTTGGCATTTTAAAACTTCCAAAATATATAATTAAATAACTAAATAACATTTTCGTTTCAAATTTGTTTCATTTCGATGTTATGTTGATTCCCATACCTGGGAAAAATGGCTAACATGGCAAAACAATACTTCTGTGAAAATTGTGATTCCTAAACTAATGCATTAGCTCTATGGGACTGACAATCCCTCTTAAATAATGAGTTATAACAAGGTTGTGGCCATTCGTTATCTGCGAAGGGACGTTTTATTTGGTTGGCTCAAACTGATTTTAATTAAAGAGAAAATATTAGAGTTACACAAGAGCTATTGGCAACAGATCTCTAGGCTGAATAAACCAGGTCGTGTGGGGTTGACGACGTTGAAATTATTTTCTTTAACCTCAACTTCAATAGCAAACGGCAGATTGCATCCAACTTTTCAGTTTTGCGTTGAGGATATGATTGAGTGGAGGCTTGGATTGGAGAGTTTTCACTCGTGTTATGCCCTCCCTTCGCAATCCGAAGGATATTTTTTATTCAATAATTGTGTATAAAAACTCATAATAAACCTATATTCAAAGAACAAAGAAATCAAATTTAAAGAACTTTGTCGATGAGCTGGACGCTTTGGTGTTTCAAGATGTCAAGATGTCAATTCTGCATCAGCTTGGACTGGAGGAAAGAAGCAGCTTTTTATCAGAGAAAAGTCGCTCCCCTTCACTTCAGCTCGGAGTGGAGAAGAGGAAAAACTGAGGCTACACTGTTGGTTGTCAGCGAGTGCCTATGGAAAAGCTACCACAGACTTGTAACCTTGGTTCCAGGTCACAACAAAGAGAAACAAGATACTCACTATCTCCAGCTCCATATAGTCGTTGCTGGTGCCGCTGTCGATGCGCACCAGCACCGCATTGTCCGTCTCACTGACAAATCCCAGCGCCAGCAAGTCGCTCTTGGTGTCCGGTCGCTTGTCCGAAGGATGACTCAGAGTGATGAGTCCGCCCCGAGGGCCGAACCGGTAAGAGATGCTCTCTGAAACACAAGCATTTATCAGCATCATAGCAAAACATTGATATGTTTCGTATGTTTGGTTCGTAAACAGTAAAATAAGTAATAGTATAAATAAGTAACGTAAGTAGTAAGTGCGAAGTTACGGAGTTGAAGATACTCATATTTCGCAGCATCAAATGATCTCACAAGCCTTTAAAAACATCAAGCATTTTTCGCTTATTCTAATATATTTCATATTAGGTAATTGAAAGTAAATAAGTTAATGTAATATTGCGATGGGGTCAAAAATTTAAAATGAAGATTTTGTACTTGTTTTGCAGCATGCTGATTTTAAGGGAGGTCGGATGGGTGTTTGGATCAAAAATGTCGATTTTCTGTTTTTCCTTTTTTTTATTTGCTTATCTTTAGCTTTAATTTAAGACCAAGAATATCGATTTCGGTTTAGTGGTTTTCTTTTTATAAGCATTTTTGAGAAACGTTTATTATCAGTTCTTACTTAAACCTTAATTTTTGTTTTGCGTTTCCCGAGATATATGGTTTTTCAACAGTTGGGAACATTTTTCTCAGGAACTATAAAAGATATCAACATATTTTGTTTTGTTATTTCTTCCCCATTAATAGCTGTTTGATTTAAACTGAGGAATTTTAAATATCTCTGCTAAAAAAAATTTATATAACTTTGAATCTGATTTCTTTTGTGTGTTTTTCCATACATTTTTTTTTAAAAAATCACTGTAAAAGTATTTTGAATATTTGGAAATATCCTCAGTTTAAATCAAAGAGCTTTATGCAAGGAACAAAATATAAAAAAGTTTATTATGATATCTTTTATAGTTCATGAGAAAAATGTTCCTAAAGTTAGGTAAATTAACATCGGTGCGATAGAACCATCCGACACCCCTTAAGGGATTTTCGAACTTTCGTCTGTCGGACTTTTTGTCATTCTGTCTGAAACCATTCTATACCTCTGGGTTCGAATCCCGATAAGGCATGGATGTTTGTGTTTGTCGAGTATATGCGGAGTACGTGCTCGTTAAATCTGTTGGGTCCGAAAGTCCTCCAAGTTCCCATACCAAATCAATACCTCTGGGGGTGACAAGCCAATTCTGGGGATCCTCTAGTTGGCCTCTGTCTCTAAAAATTAGATGGATCCACTTATGTGTGCGTGTTGTCTGTTGTGTCTGTCTTACTTGACGAAGGTTTATAAGCGGGTCTCTGACCAAGCACACAAACCTGAATATATATGTCTACCAACCAACCAACCAAATAACCAACCAACCAACCATTCTATACAGCTGAAGAGCTTTGAACTGAAAGAGCTATGGACTTAAAATTGGTATACGAATTCTCAATACCTCTCGGACATCAAGACAAAGTTTTTGAAAACATCGTAATGGCCAAAGGGTAGTTGACATATATCTTTTTAGGTTTTAAAAAGTTATTGAAATTATCTTAAAGGGTAAATAATTACCTTAAAATGTATTGTTTTATTGAGTGGTAATTATGTAAAGGCAAAAAGAATACAATGGCTGGGACACCTGGAAAGAATGGAGGAAGACAGAGGCACTAAGAAAATATTCAAGGGGCAGTGCCAGGGACAAAAGAAAAGAGGAAGACCAACTAAGAGATGGTTTGATGAGGTGGAGAAAGACCTTAAGACTCTAAAAGTCCGAAACTGGAAACAAAAGGCTAGAGACAGGAGGCTTTGGAGGAAAATTGTCAGTGAGGCCATATTCCAACATGGGCTGTAACGCCAAGGAGTAGTAGTAGTAGTAGTAGTGTAATTAAAAGTAGTATGATGTTACACATTCCTACATTTAATTCAAAATCATTCAAAAATGAGAATTTGGGTACTGCAGCTTTTTTTGATTTTTTGATTTCTGTTCATACCCAACTTTGAAAACGTTCGTTCTAACAGTCAGATTTTAAAAATTCTTATTTAGTTTGACATAAATCATAGGACATGTAATGAACTTTTTGTCCGTTAGTCAATCAGTTTAAAGTACACAAATAAAATGAGAATAAAAAAAAAGTTAGGAATCATTTTGTGGGAAGATCATCTTATATATTTTGTGCTTCCGTCTGTCACTTAATTTAGAGTACATAAAGAAAATGAGAACAGAAAGAGTTTTGTCAACAGTAAAGCCCTTATCACATGGTACGAACGTCGCTCGTCGAACAACTTTTAGGACAGCAAAAACGTCAACTGGAGAACGGCTACGTCAGGCGTGACATCACAAACTTAAAAGCAGTATTATCGCGGTATTGGAGGGGGAGGAGGCTCGGCCATGACGTCACGACTGAACTTCGTTCTGATTGGAGCAGCCGTTCGAACAGCAAAAAGGAGCCGGATTTTTTCAGGTCGACTCGAAAAAGCTCATCCACCAAAAACTGCTCCAATAACCAGTTTTTGATATGGCGTACGGACGTCGCTGAACAAACGAGGTCTCGTGTGATAAGGCCTTGACACGAGTATAGAAATCTAAATAAAGAGCTCACCGTCCGAACATGTAGGTCCCGTGAACGAGGTCATGTCGCAGTCGCACGTGTAGCTGTTCCACATCTGCACGCATATGCCACGGTTGGCACACGCCGTAGTGCTGCACTTAGTCACGGGACCTGCACAAAAGAGACACCATTAACTATCTTTGTTTTAATTATGTAATTATTTATTATGACACACAGCCTAACCGGGTTTCACCCAATTACAAGACTTGTGACTCGTCTTATTTACGTAAATATTTCGAGGTCAATAACAAAGAACTTATTTTGTTGTAAAATAGATCTCATTTTCACGTTTTGTCGTACTTATACAGATTTTTGACATTTATCACCAACTTTGGTACTCACAGATATCCACAACTTGTGCACGATACATGAAGGCATACATGATGAAAAAATAACTTTGACTCGCATCGCAAAAGTTTATTGTATGCAAATTTACATGTTTCAGTGGAAACATTAGAGACACACCTTCAGAATGGACCTAAAGAAAGCAAGTCTCTTGTATTTCAAACGAAATATTGAAATTTTTATACACTAAACTATTTGAGCCAGAAATCCTAAGAAATAGTTTTCCTTTACGGTTTTCGATGCCATCACGTCATGTGTGAGTGTTTAAAAAAGTAAGCTCCGAGAATGATAGCTCAAATACTATTTCATCTTTACAAAAATAGTAGTTGTTAAATGAGAGTTCTGCGCCAGGTGTTGGTATGAGGGATAAAGCCTGAAGGTCTCAATAAAAACCACAACTCACCAGCGCATCCAGGAGCCACCAGAGTAGAAGGCACGACGGCGTCTCTGACCGGATCCACCGTCTCCCCGTTGAGGTCGAGCGAAGCCAGGCACCCTTCAAACCCATGTTTGGACTGCACCAGTTTGGGGAGGGTCAGGCCCCTCGGCCATCCCCCCACGTAGAGAAGACCGTCCAGGTCAAGGTGCACATTCGATCCCGGGCTGGTCACGGTGGCGATCATGTCGTCTACCATCAGGGTATGCTGGCGGACGGAGGGGCGACCTGTAATCAGAGGTGAAATCTATCTTAACCTTTTCGCTCCAGAGGTATACACGTAATATATTACACGAATCTCTAAATTGTTATAATATTAGGTTCTTTCTTTTATTGTCTTGCCAATATAGGTCTCATAGGCGTCAGTACATTCTTTCCCAGAGAAATTGCAAACGCATCAGAATTTGTTTTAACTCCACTCTTCTCACAACATAACTACTGAAAATATATTCACTTTTTAATTAGACCTCGATATGTGAGGTGGTGTGCTTTTTGGCGGCGTCCCTTTAAATACTCTACAATGATTTCTTTACAATAAATAATATTTGGATGTCCAATCTCTCTCTAATAGAAAGAACTTAAATAATAAGTATGCTATTCTGTGTAATAGAGTGATTGGTGGTTTCAATCGCTACGTACTACGTGTACTTTTGCGATGAGGGAGCGAACGTTCTAGAACTAAACTTCCATTAAGTTATAGTAAATTATTAAATCATTTCTTGTATCTACGTGCACTGTAAAAAATTGACATTATATTTTGTATTTTTATGTACAACACACTATATTATTAGACAATTTAATAATATTTTGATTAAAAAATTTATAATTGATTTTGAATGGGCTCAATGAATATTTAAAATTCTTAAAACAACTATAATTATATTTTATTGATCTGGAAAAATCTAGTTTATCGCACCATAAGTTATGATTTCAAGTAATTAAGATTTAGATTTTTTTCTACTATTTTGAAGTGTCATAATTCTAAAACTGTAATACTAGTCGAGTATCCCTAGATAATAGTATAAAAATTGCAAAAAATGTCAAACTTCGGTTGAGTACTGTTTGAAATATGTTGTAAAAAATTTTCTTTATTTTGAGAATCAATTTAGTACAATATATAATGGTTCTTTGGAAAAAAAAAAATTTTATGAAGTACATATAAAAAATATATTAGACAGTTTTGGATTCTTAAAAAGCTCTGCTATAATTTTAAAATAAATAAAGAGAAAAATGTTTATTAAATTTCATCAAGAAATAGTCATTTCAACGTAGTCGGGTACCTTAAGACGTCTAACTATACAATCTAAAAATCCTTACTAGCAGAGACCTTGAGCATCAAATACTATCCATCTAGAAAATAGATAACCGAAAAATTTATTCAACCGGCATTATCCTTTTTCTAAAAACCACCTTCTTGTAAACTGTTGCCATGCAATGCAAAAAAAAAACTTAGTTGTTGTTGTTACTAATGCCACTTTGGAAACCCAAGCTTCCCGCGGAGCGGGAAAGGATTAAGGCAAATGGGTGCGATTCCTGAGGAGAGATGCCCGTGTAGAGACTACACGGCAGGAATCCGACTTGGCATCGTGCTGCCATCTATCGCCACCTCCGCAATTTAGACATGTCCCTGAAGGGGAGGGAAATAGTCACCTAAGGACTTTAAGAGTAACTAGGTTGAATATTGACCTCACCGATGGTAACCGAGTGCCACTGGTTATCATTCAGCGAAGCCCTGGAGTTACTCCGGACCTTTCTCGGGCCGTCCCCGAGATTGAAGACATAGTTCAGATGCCCGTCTACCAGCTCTACTGCCACGAAATCTTGTCCCTTTCCTCCGTTGTAGAGCAGCAGTCCGTTGGGCTCCAATGTCTTGAACTGGAAGTACAAGTTCATGGACGAGTAGGCCTTGAGCTGGGACAGTCCGAGGTAGGTGGACTTGGATTTAAAGGTCACAGGGTGGTGTACGATGTCCTCCTTCTTGCCGAACTTAGCGGTCACCTATTGAAATTTCAAAATTGTATTGTCCCGATCCATAATGAGACGATACCCGATACTATAAAATGTAGAGAGATTTATATCCAATTTTTTCTAAAAGTACACTGCTCAAAACAATTAGGGGAGCACTTTGCGTACTTTTGTTTACCCTTTCAGTTCCAACTTCTTATTTTTATTCTAAGAATCTAAAATTTGTGAAATAGATTCATTATGCACCCAGAATGAAATGGTAAAAAACAGGGGGGAAAAAATCTTAATTTTTTAACTAAAATTTAAGAGGGAAAAAAATTGGAATCATAACTTTTGAATAAATTAGAACAATAATTTTTTAAAACTTTATTTGTTAAAAAAAAGTTAAAATCAATTTTTAAATATCTAAGAATGCAAACGTAAAGAATTTAGGGTCAATTTATTGCATACATTTTTTTTGGGAGTGAATTTTATTTGACCATGTTTTTCATATTTTCATTTAATTAAAACAAACATTATATAATTCTTTTAAAGACATGATTCTTCCATCTAACGATAAATAAGAGCAAGCTCAACTTAGTTAGAAAAAAAAATCGCAAGCTGATGATTAAAAATGGAATCATTGGGGGTGAAAGGCTTTAAACCATGCGTTCCTCTAATTGTTGTGAGCAGTGTATAAAGTAGTAATATCATTACTATTGACAAACTTTCCAACTCTCCGTATTTAACTATGCAATACCAGATATTTAACGATTTCTTTTTATCTCCGTATCGTATTTACCAATGGATACTACGCCGGATTTTCGAGAGAAAAACATTAAACTTTCTCTTGGCGCTGTATTCAGGAAAATGGTTGTTACCGAGTTAAATCAGGAATAGGTGGGAGTTAGGTTGGTAGAAGTAACGTCACACTATAGATCCACAGTTGGCGGGTCTATATTGCGGAAAATTCTGTTCTCCATGAAGTTGCCGAAACTCATACCAAAAATAGTCGCCAACTCTTTTTGCGAATGGGATTAACTCCATATCCAACCTCACATACTTTTTTTATTTTCAAATAGCAATATTTTCTAATATAAAACATTTCGCGAGTATACTTTGAGATGCTCTAAATTTTGTGCTGTAAAATAAACAGAATGTCGTCTTATACCATTGTGTGACGTCAAACAAAAGGCCCTCCTTCACGATATTTAGTCAAGGAAGGCTCCAATAAAAAGGAAAAGCCTGGCAATGGCCGGACCCTAACCAGGGATCTTTTGCATGGAAGCCAAGTGCCTTACGGATTGGGTACCCCAGCCCTGAACCGTACCTTGAAGTTGTCCATCTGTCCACCGAGGGCCATGTCGAAGAAGTGCTGCCCGTTGAAGATGAAGTGCTGCATGTGCCCGACGAAGTTGGGGACGTCTTTGCTGCCACCACTCCCGCCGGTAGATGGCGTCGCTTTCTCCATCGCACCGATGTGAACTGTCTGCACGTCTAGGTTTACGTTCTGGCCGCTCAATTCTGTTGAAGAGTAAGACAAAAATATATTAGCAAATATTATACAACTCCCGATTTCTGGCGGCCTGAAGCGTTTTGGAATACGAGTTTAAACTAGAACTTTGAAAAAGGGAATACAGGAAAACAAAATCTTGTTGTGAGCTTACGGTGACCAGACGTATTGTGTTTGGCAATACAAGTTTTGGCCGAAATTTAACTGAAACGCAACGCGAACGATTCGCCTGCGAAGGGGTGGAGATTCGAAGATTTTGCTCGTTTCCTAATTGAACTGAAACAAATCCTTTGCGCGCGAATGACGTCACGCCACGATTGGTCCCAGGCCATTCGAGCGATCGCGTGCGTACTGTTTGTTTACTGTTTTGGCACTCAATATCGGCGAAAAATGTCAAATACCATATTGTTTTTACAAGGAAAAAGGAAATCCCGACAGGAAACTTATTAAGCTGTGAGGGGAAACCCAATATATTTGTCTGATAAGAAGTTTTATTACCAAGTATCGTTTGGATAAAGAATCGTTTCAACTCGCTTAGCCAAAAAAGAACGAATCAAAAGATTCGCCTTTTTGAACGATTCATTAAAAAGAACGTAAATGCTTTGGATGAATCTTTGGAACGGGATTCGAAAATCACTGGAAATATAGAGATCTATATTTCCAGTGATTTTCGAATTATTTCATTGGTCAACTTCACGTAAAGAAAGGCAGGCGTAGATTCTTTTCGAATGCTCGAAGGACACGCCCTTGAGCACGAATTTGCGTGTTTTGGGATGTTAAATACGGTTTTTCGAGAGCGTTCGCAGGGCGGAGCTTAAACCGATCGTATTCGCAGGGCAATTGTGCACGAATTCGAAGCGTTTCAGTTAAATTTCAGCCTTAGTTTGTAACTCAACTATTTAGCTATAAAAATTGTACAAATTGTCTCCGTTTTTTTACAGTTTTTTCAAAACAAAAACTGCGAATATAAAGTATGATTTATGAAAATTGATTGATTGCTCCAGATTTCTGGTGGCCTGGAATGGTTGACGATTTTAACCCCTTCCTTCTCGCTCCCTTGAAACTGACGGGCTGAGGTTTCGACCACTATTTCTCACTCTCCTGATATTTCCAGGTAGGAGGGTTTAGTATTAATGTGTGCCAATATAAGATTAAAACTTACTTAAACTCACCAATTTGGACGCCAGTGGCTCGAGTGTGCAGTGGTAACCAGCCAATAAGATTAAAGCTAACTTATATCCACCAATTAACATTCAAAACCATAACACATCCAAATATATAAAAATAATTACAATTAAGCAATTACATAAAATAATTAACTAATTATACTGATAATATTTAGTTAACTAGGGCTCGAGGGTTAGACGCCCACCAAATTGAATCGATAATAGGGTCATTTTCTGTGCTAAAGAAACAGTCAATTATATAAATTTGTAAAATTTAATTATATTAATTATATTGATAATATTAATGCATTATTTTGTGTTTCAGGGTCATAGTCCTCCTATTACCGATAGTACGATAGTTTTTTTATAGCGAAAACTACACACATTCAAATAGGATTCAAAAATAATTGCATAAATTGGTTTGATTAACTAATTATATTGATGATATTACAAATACGTGACTAAAATCAAATTCGTTACATAATTTTTTAATTACATTTCATTCCATATTTTTAGAAAGATTTTCAGTCCTTTCCCTTCCCAAATAGAAACATATTATAATATAATTAAATAATATCAGAGATTACAGTTTAATTAATTTCAAGTTAATATTTTTAACAAATTAATACAAACCAATGAAAGAATTTTAGTTAATATAATCACATAAGTTTTTCTTAACCAGATTTGTACGAAAAAAGGTTTTAAAAACATACTATATCGAAATTAATAGCTAGGAATCAATTAGTATCCAACAGAATTTGTTAATTTCGCGTCAAAATCTTCCTATCCCAACATGGCGCCATAATTGTTCCACCGGCGCAATGATAAACCCAATTAGAGGTCAAGTGATTTGCCACTCTCAAACTTTTACTATGATCTCTAAGTATTTCACGTCTCATGAAAGTCACGTGACTTTCCAATCGATGAAGTCCCGATGTGCAGTCATTGCATCTTAATCTTTTAAAAAGTGTATTGTTGCAACAATGCTTTTCTACAACAATGCAGTTAGCTCGCATATAAATAGGGGCACAACAACCGAAATCGTCACTACTCTAACAAAACCTCACCCAAGTGACTGCGATAAAATTTTTGTTAGATATTTTATTTTCGATAGATTTAATATACGCTTACGATTATGGACGCGATTGTTAAAGGCTTCGAAAGACTTCTGTAAGTATATACTTTAACTTTTTTTAATAATTTCAAAAAATTTAATTTTCCATTATAAAAGGTCGATTATTCTAAATTTTGTGGTAACTTAGTGCTATCGTTTTGAAATGCATTGAGTAATTTACATTCTTATAATTTCGCGAACAGTTCTAATATATATATTTTTCTAACTTAGCGATACAAACGTACGAAACCAGTCAAGAAACAGTTTTAACAGGAAAAACATTATTTCGCAAGAAATTTTTAATTTTTAATAAATTTAAACGTAGATTTTTGTTAACCTTTTGTAACAAACGACTTTAATCAGTCTGCTATGTATATTTACAAAGAAGAGAGTCTCTAGTTGAGGGCTTCTGGGCATCCGTGGCAGAATATATGGATATTAAATTAAACATCAAAAATATTTTTTTCTCTAACATCTAACTTTGAAATTAGTTTTACACTTTGGCAAAAAGCCACCATTGGACGATTTTTTTTAATAAAGTGTATTTGCATCTTATCAAATCCATATAAACTTTACATTGTAAATTTTGCAATTGAATCAGATGCACATTCTTTAAAAAAATACATTAGCCTCCTAGAAACACGATTTCATTCAAATTTCAGTGATAAATTTTAAAAAAATATATAAAACATTTAATTAACAAGCAATATTTTTTTATTTAAATCGAATGCGTTGAAAACAAGTTACAACTTTGGCCGGTCAAAAAGCTTAATCTTACAGCGTTATATTCAAGTTTTTTTTTGTATCTTATCAAATCAATTAAAAATTGAATTGTAGGTATTTTTTACGACGTCTATAAAAAAAATAACCAAAGAAACCGCCAGTATAAAACTCTGTAGCTAAAATAATATTGCACACGTTATCCGCTTTGGAAATAGCGCTAAATACTATTTTAATGTTTAATTATATATTTTAGTATTTTTTATTATTTGATGGGAAATAAATTAGAGCTTAAGCATTCTAGTTATATTTAATATAAAGAATAAATCATGCATTCACAACATCTGCCTTTTTAGCACTTAACAAAATTAACTATGTTGTATGTCCCAGATAATTAGACTCCAGGAAAGAGCATTTAAGATTTTTGTGTATTTTATTATAATTGATTTTTTAAAATAACTACTTAAATTCAACTAGTGTGTAACTTAAAGAAACCTTTTTGATCAAAGTTAGATATATAGTTATTTGACCATTTTTCCAAGCATACTTCAGACAGAAGTTTTATAATATCATACAAAAATAAAGCTTAATTGTATCATCCTCATTTTTAAGCACTAATGTTTAACAAACTAGCTTGGGGACTAAACATGAGGTCACTACTGTAATAATTTCGAGTTCAAACACAGCAGTTATCAATGTTACAAAGATTAAATTTTATACTAATTTTGAGAATAGTCAATATTGATAGGCATATTGAAAATAGTCAATTTTTGCTTTCTTTGCTATGAAACTCATATTTAGCAACGCTTATAACACCCTAAGTATTTAATAGTTGTTTTGGTTAGAATTTTTAATGTAAGGCGAATGATTAATTAAATTTAATTAAAAATAACGAAACGTTATATTCTCTTGCTATTAATATTAATGTTGATATTTTTTTTCAGGTTCCGTGGCGCTGGAAGGAAGGTTAGGAGGAACAGAGATTCGGGTCTCGTTCCTAGTGCAACTCCGGTCTTCGTCCCTGCGGTGGCTCGTCCTTCGTGGCCACTGCATAGGAGAAGGAATTTAAGGCGCGCACCGAGTCCCCCGAAGGGAGTTAAGGCAGGAGATTCGGAGGGGGTCAATGTGTACCCCGATCACTTGAACCCCTTCCTGTATGGACACAATGAAGGTGAGGGATCTCCTGTTAACGACTACCCTGAGGAGTTAAACCCCTTCTCTGAAGACGAAGACATAACGGAAGCGGAACAGAAGCCGGTGGACTACCCCGAGGAGCTTAACCCGTTCAGCACAGGGGATGGCGAGGCTAGTGATGGTGGAGACGACTATCCCGAGCACCTCAATCCATTTGAGGAGAAATTCTCTGGATCAGATGACTACCCTGAGCATCTTAATCCATTTGGAGAGAGCTACTCAGAGGCTGTTGACTGCCCGGAGCATTTTAATGCATTTGGAGAGAGCTGCTCGGTGGTGGTGCCATTGCCGAGCGGGAGACGGAAGTGGAAATCTTTTAAAAAACGTCGGGCTCCTAGTCCACCACGTAATTGAGGATTCGGTGCCATTCGGCCGATAGAGGGAGGTTGTGGAGGCGGCCGATAGAGGGAGGATGAGGAGGCGGCCGATAGAGGGAGGTTGTGGGGGCCGAGCGGATAGGAGGGGGCGGATGGGGATTGGGGGCGCGATAGAGGGGGTGGGGCGGCCGATAGAGGGAGGATGAGGGGGCGGCCGATAGAGGGAGGTGGGGGCGGCGATAGAGGAGGTGGGGGGCGGCCGATAGAGGGAGGTTGAGGGGCGGCCGATAGAGGGAGGATTGTGGGGGCGGCCGATAGAGGGAGGTGAGGGGCGGCCGATAGAGGGAGGTTGAGGGGGCGGCCGATAGAGGGAGGATGGGGGAGGCGGCCGATAGAGGGAGGTGAGGGGCGGCCGATAGAGGGAGGTGAGGGGCGGCCGATAGAGGGAGGTGAGGGGCGGCCGATAGAGGGAGGTGAGGAGGCGGCCGATAGGGAGGTGGGAGGGGCGATAGAGGGGGATGAGGGGGCGCGATAGAGGGAGGATGAGGGGGCGGCCGATAGAGGGAGGTTGAGGAGGCGGCCGATAGAGGGAGGGTGAGGAAGCGGCCGATAGAGGGAGGGTGAGGAAGCGGCCGAAATGTGGAAAATTGTTCCTCAAAAATGAAAGATGTAAACGGTTAATATATCGTTTTTAAGTTTGTTGGTATGGAATGTACTGACTGATATTATTAAAGAAAAACTTTGATCAATCTTCTATGTGCATTTGTAAAGAACTAATAAGGAGTCCTCGCCTATTAAGTGAGCGAACCGGGTTCGAATCCCGGCCGATGCACCTTCTTATAAATTTACATCAGCCTTCTGGGACCATACGACTTTGATCAGTCTTTTATGTGCATTTATTAAAAAAGAGAGTCCCTTGTTAAAGGCTTCTGTATTTCGGTGACAGTATCCTCGCCTTTTAAGTGGGCGAACCAACCAATGAAAGAACCAAATTATCAATAATATTACATAATTTTCTTTAAATTTAAAGCTTAAAACAAATGAAAAACTATAAACCAATGCATATACGAGGGTTGTTTTTTTTTCAACCTCCGATGGGCTGTAAAAAAAGAAGGGCCAATATACAAAAAAGCTTTTATTACCAAAAATAATGTACAATATAGCTTATTAATCTGCATAATCATCTTAACGATTAAGGCATTTGGAATATCTGTGAACAAGCTTTGAAATACCCTCTTCCTAAAATTTTGCCGCCGATGATTCGAAGGGAGTTGAGGCAGTTTCTTTGAGCTCCACGTCAGTTTGGAAGCGCTACCCTCCAAGCCACTATGCTAATCGATAATTCACTGATGGTGCACCTTCTAGTTTCCCTAAACACTTGGTCAACTTGCTGAACAATGTCTGTAGAGACAGAATTACTTCCTTGGCCCCATTTATCTTGAACATCAGTTCGGCCACCTTTAAATTTTTAATGCCATTCACGAACAACGCCATCACCCATAAAGGTGTTTCCATACACACGAATCATTCTTCGATGAATTTATGTAGCACTGTTCGCTTCTGCCTGCGAGAAACGAATAACAGCTCTCAATTCTCACTTGGCGGCTACATTTTATGAAGAGGGTATTTCAAAGCTTGCTCACAGATATGACAAATGCCCTAATCGTCAAGGTGATTATGAAGCGAAATAAGCTGTATTGTAACTTACTTTATGGTACTAAAATCTTTTTTGTATATTGACCCGTTTTTTCTTTACATCACATCGGAGGTTGAAAAAATAAAACCACGTATTTGTAAATTGTTCATACGTATATTTTCATATAATTTCCAGGAATGAAAATATAGGCAGTTTTATTATCGGTTTTGAGATTAGTATCCAATCGTTAAGGGGTAAAACTAGAACTTGTAATATGAATATAGAAAAACAAAAAGACTACCTAGTAATTCTATACTTAGTTTTCGTGATATGTTGTTCCTTGTTTTCAAAGTGGAACGTCTTTGAAACAGAAATTGGTATCTGGAGTACATTACTAACTAATTTTATGTGTCTAGTGTTGCGTTATTTCTTTAAACTCGTTGATAGGTCGAATAAAACAACTGAATCTGCATTTTTTCTCTGATGTATAACTTCAGACCGTTCCTTTATCTAAGCATTCATAAATCTTCTATTCTACACAATTTGTTCTCGAATTAAGTAAATTTATATTTTCATTTCTAGAGCCCTGAAAAACTATAACTGAATTCTGGGCGGTTTTGCAAAAATCGCGGGAAACGCTTGGTTTCGCACAATGTGTTCCACATTTTGGAAAAACCTTTGTATCAACTTAACACTATTTTTCAAATTCAAGTTAAGGTTTTAAAATAACTTTACAATGTCTGTCTATATCTCTGAATATGTAATAACGTAAACAAATATTTATTCACATTTAATCATATTTCTATTGCATGAATAATGGCTCTCTGCCCGACTGGCACTGAAATGTAGGAAACATCTGTCGGCTTGCCTACTTTATTTTTAAACATTTTTACAAAAAAAAAATCGATTTTCTCAGACCGACCCAAATGCTCCCTTCAGTTGATAGTTTTCCTTCGTTGATTTTATATAAGCCCCTTCGCCTATGTTTGCTTAGTGTTTAAAGAAAATAACTTGATGTCCTTGTAACCTTGCTTTGTTGAGGTTTGCCGCTATTTTCTCTAAAATGCGTTTTAGGGAAATGTTATTGTAATAAATAATAATTTTAATAAGTATTTTTTTTGTTGGGAATAGTGTTTATAGTTGAAGAGCTTAGTGGAAGAACGTGCTAAGTGACATTTTTGAAAAAATTTAGATTTTTGGGTCAATGAACATATTACTAACTTTTTTATCGATAACAAGTTTCCCCTTTATCATAAACATTAAATATAGTATATTTTTTACGCTTTACAAGTACCGTTTTCAATAGATCCGAGTGCAAACGAAAAACTTTAAAAAGGTGAAAACGAGAAAATGAGCTTTGTCACTTAGCACGTTCTTCCACTAAGCTCTTCAATTGAGGCGCCGTGGCATAGTGATAGTGCTTTGCATTGCTGTGCCAAAGGTCCAGCGTTCGAATCCCGGATTGGGCGAGGTTGACCCATCATTTCATCCCTTAAGTGGTCGATAAAATGAGTACCAAGTATACTTGGGATCCAAACACTGGGGGTTCCGCGTGAAGCTGACCACCTTACCGGGACATATGCCTAGCACCCCAGAGTCCTAGGTCACGAAAGCTGAAATGGGCACTACAGGCCTTGGCTCACTAATGGGATGTTGCGCCGAGGAGTTTAGTTTTTTTAGCGTTTATAATTTAAAAAAATGGTTGTTCCTTAAAATATTCTACTGGTTAGTTTTCCAAATAAGACAATGAACCAACAAAAATAAAAATGTGAATAAAAAAAAGAGTGGACGCGAACACATTTCGCATGAATTGTTTGCATATTTGAGTAAGACCTAAAAAAGTGTTGTATGACACAGGTGAGCGGTGATGGTAAATACTGAAGGCAAATGAGTTTGAAGGCAAAACAGGATCAAACTGAAAAATAATATGAATATACTCTTAACAAAGACTATTGTAAAATAAACAGCTTAGTCGGTACAAAGGTTGAATCGTTTGTTTAAAATTTCGGCCGGGTAAGTTCCTCTGCATAATACGTTTGGTTGGTCTTGTAGAAAAATATAAGCATCATGTTTGCTGGGGCACCTTAAATTTTGGATTTAATTTCCTTTCACCAATTTCTGATTTTTTCGGGTACCAAATCAGGAGCATATCCTACTATGGCCAAAAAAGAGCTATTACTTCTTTATAAGAAAATATATGAGCAGCGGTAGCTCAGTCGTGCTCGCATCGGAAGGGTTGTGGGTTCTGTCCTCGGCGGTGCTCGCAATTCTGATGGTTGCTTGGTCGGCGCTTGTATTCGGCTAAAGACCGCCGTGTTGCTAATGGTGGCTGGGGCACGTTAAATATGTCGTAGTCACAAAGTCCCCCTTGTTCCCATACCAAATTAATACCTCTGGGGGTACCAGATCAAGGGGCTATCGGCCTTTGATCTGGATCAAAATTCCGATATGTGTGTGAGAATGGATGTGTGAAAGGGACCTTCCTGTAAAACGGATGTGTCATTCTGACGAGCAAAAGTCGGACTTCCTTCCTTGTGGCGCTCAATGAAAACGGAAGCCGCCCCACTTTGCCTTAAAATCGGGTAGTTCTCTACTCCGGGCTCGGTTACCGAGTGGCATTAGAAACAACAACAACAACATAAGAAAAAAAATATTTTTTTAGAATTAAATGGGTATCTCGAATGGCATTAAAGTAATGATATCTTAATTAATACTTTATACTATTAATAGTTCAACCTTATAATTAACAAAAACTAAAATACAGAACAAGTCAGGGCTGAAGTGCTTTCTTTAAAGAATACTTTAAGAAAAATAATTCATTTGTTTGCCAAAATCATAACAGAAAACTTCATTCGAAAAAACATTTGTTTCCCAGAAGAAAAAAAAAAGATTTTCCCGTATTCCAAGAAAAGAATACAAAATAACGTAGGATAAACGTAAAACGTAGAAGGAAAATATACAAATACATATTTTCCATATATTTGTAAACATCTTTTGTTCGAATGTGTCTCTACGTTTTGTTCCCTAACAACGTAAGACAACAGACGAAAAAATTTCCAAGCATGTATTCAAGAATATTTCCCTTTAATATTATTTATACGCGTATAGGTATTTTGAAACATGGCTTTGGAGAGTCTTTTGGTAGTCGAATTTTGTTTACTAGAATAAAATATGTTTATCGTTATAAAATACATGCATGTTTACACTTTAAATTTTTTATTGCTTTTATGTTCCTAATATTTCAAATGCTTGAGAGAAAAATTATTTATAGTTTATAAACACGGACTTATTCAGTTTTCCGAAGTTTTGCAAGGTGCTTCGATTTTACGTATAGTTTAAATTATGCAGAAAACTGGACATTATGTATCGTAAGATAAAACTCTGAGTAGGTAAAAACTAGTGTATATAAAACTATTGTAAGTATCTCATTTTAATATGAGGAATATATTTTAATTACTTGGATAGATTTTCTGGAGAAATTGATAAAAAAATTTGACATAAATTAGACCTATAGGTCTAATCTATATCAAATCTATATATAACGATGTACTATATATCTAACTATAGGTTATAGTACCTCGATGTACTATATATCTATATATAACGAGGTACTACATATATAACTATAGGTTATAGTACCTCGATGTACTACATATATAACTATAGGTTATAGTACCTCGATGTACTATATATCTATATATAACGAGGTACTACATATATAACTATAGGTTATAGTACCTCGATGTACTACATATATAACTATATATAACGAGGTACTACATATATAACTATAGGTTATAGTACCTCGATGTACTATATATCTATATATAACGAGGTACTACATATATAACTATAGGTTATAGTACCTCGATGTACTACATATATAACTATAGGTTATAGTACCTCGATGTACTATATATCTATATATAACGAGGTACTACATATATAACTATAGGTTATAGTACCTCGATGTACTACATATATAACTATAGGTTATAGTACATCGATGTACTATATATCTATATATAACGATGTAATATATATCTAACTATAGGTTATAGTACCTCGAGGTACTATATATCTATTTATATATAACGAGGTACTATAATCTATACATGTCGAGGTACAATATATGGACTGGGTGCACATTATAATTTAATAGTTTTTCAGACAGTTTGTAAGACCTATTGAAACTCTGGATCTATTGAAACTGTTTATGGGTTTGTTAGTATCTGATGTCATCCCAATTGGCGATTGAGGCGGAAATGGCATTCCTCTTTTGATTGTTACACGAAGCTCAACTTCGAATGGAATATATATCACACAGAGAAAAATGGAATATCGATTCAAGAATTTTTGTTCAGGAGAAGGTCAATAAAGAAATGTACCATGGGTTTTATTTGTACCCCCGGGAAATGTGAATTTGCTTTATTGAAAACGAGGAACCGGAATCTATTTTAAAAGACACGGATAAAGTAACTGTGATAACCAGAAATGTATCAAAGGTTAGGTTGAGTTATCGTCGCAATATACACTGTTAAAAATTTTGTGCTTGGTTTCACCATGATATTGGTTTTTCACCATGATATTGGTTCCTAGTAGCTGCAACGGCTGAATGGTGAAACGTTCCACCATATTTTTGGTATTCGGTTGAACCATTTCTCAGGTTTTTGTTTCCAAATCCAGAAAAATGGTTCAACCAAACACCGAAAGAAAGGAGAAACATTTCACCATTCAGCCGTTATATAACGAGAACCAATATCAAAGACGGAATACGTATACAGGAAAGGTACAAAATTATTTTACAGTGCAATAAGATACACTGAGGGACGCGTGAGTGATGTGAGCAACATGTTGCTATTAATAACTTCTGAACGAATGAGTTGTGAGCAGGCAAACATATTACTCATTATTTTAAATATTAACATTATTTTAAAGAGAAATTCTTAGTTAACTTCTGGATCGGATGTAAAACCTAGTACCCTTTGATCTTCCGGCGAAGCTCTGCTATTTTAGATGTCATTTTTCTCGAGTTACTTATGTGAGAGTGGATTTTCTGAACTCTTGTACATAAATAATAAACATAGAAGCAGAATAAGTGTTGAAGAGGAATTAATAGTGAAGATAAGTTCCATAACTCCTAACGTTGCTATTTTGATCCCGGGCAAACAACAACAAGTTTCGCACTAAAGACTATAAAAGTATATTTTGTATGCTGATTAATTTTTTTGCTGAGTTTGTACGATTTTTTTTTATTTGTATGTTTTTAGACCTATGAATAATAAATAAAACGGTAAATTAATACTATTTTAATTTTTTTATTTCTCCTTTATTATTAGCATGTTATAAATAAACAAATATCTAATTATTAAATATGAAGTTTCCTCATGAATTTAATTCAAAAAGCCTTTGAACACTTTTAAAGGAGTAAATATTGTACATTTATTCTTGTGGTACGCCAAAATTTCTTAAAAAGTCAAGTGGTACGCAGGTGCAAAAAGGTTAGGAACTCCTGCACTAGGGCAATTAAAAGGTATCAAAATACATTTTAGTATTCACATAGAAAATGTGAATACTAAAATGTATAAACTTAAAGTTAACATAGATAAATATCTTTAAATGTTGGCTCATTCTTCACCCACTTTCTCCAAAAAATAAATGCCTCAGAGATTAAATTGATGTGTTAACTAATAAATCCTAATAAAATAGGAAACGATTTCAAATTTCTCCTGAAAGTTCAATCTATAATATTAAAAGAAAGAGTTTGTCTGATTGTCTGTGGATCGTGAAAGACCTACTTATACTTGCTCGAAAAAATTCGAAATTTTTAATATAGATTCCCTGTAATACCTACATGTGCACCTGAGGCTTAGTTTTTTAATATTTGATTACGATTTTTTAATTAATATAATTATTTACAAAAATATGTCATCCACCTGAGAGTGAGAGACCGAAACTGGTGATTGAAAACACATGGGCCGGGCTGAAACAGGGGCTTGACGTCATCCGTAGATAAACATGAAAATCCAGTAAGAAGAGCGGTTAAAAAATTAACACGAATTCAATTTCTACTTTTAATTTTCAATTTGAAAGAAACTTTAAAGCGAGCAAAAATTAAGTATAAACACGAAAAATCAAGAGGATTTAATTTGTAGGATTTCATTTATTGATTGTAGAATGATTACTAGGGTGGAGTGATTTCGTATGCTGAAAAATAAATATTCTTTTTTCCATATCTAATAGCATGAAAAAGTTGTATTATGATATACTGAATAAAAAGTGTAAAAACTTCAGAACTCTAGTTTAATGTCTTGAGGGTCCACAATCTGGTTTAATGTTTGAAACACACGAAAAAAATCCCCATGTTAATCTCCCATAGAAAAAGTGAGACTTATATTGGGAACCTAATATGGCTTCATTTATACGAAAAAATATGGTTACAAATAACAAAAAGCAATGGACTTATAAACCTTGAGAATAAAATATTTTGTGTGTGTTTTTTATAAAAAAATATAGTATTTTACATAAAATTTGAAAAAGGGCGGATGCATCTCCGACTGGAATAGTACGAATGATATTGTAATTGATGACAGATGCTGTAATCGGGAGGTTCTGTCACAGTTGAAGAGCTTAGTGGAAGAACATTCTAAGTGACAAAAAGGTGAAAACGAGAAATGAGCTTTAAAGTTTATCGTTTTCACTCAGATCTGTTGAAAACGTTACTTGTAAAGCGAAAAAAAAAAAAAAAAAAAAAAAAAAAAAAAAAAAAAAAAAAAAAAAAAAAAAAAAAAAAAAAAAAAAAAAAAAAAAAAAAAAAAAAAAAAAAAAAAAAAAAAAAAAAAAAAAAAAAAAAAAAAAAAAAAAAAAAAAAAAAAAAAAAAAAAAAAAAAAAAAAAAAAAAAAAAAAAAAAAAAAAAAAAAAAAAAAAAAAAAAAAAAAAAAAAAAAAAAAAAAAAAAAAAAAAAAAAAAAAAAAAAAAAAAAAAAAAAAAAAAAATTCATAATAATGTTTATGCTGCTGCTTATTATAGGTTATAAATAATTAAAGCATCCATCTATGTATAATATGAGTTTCTCAAATTTAAATTCCAAAACAGTTCACTTTAAAAGTCTATGCATTTTTTTTGTGAAATTTTTCAAGTCAAAGATCGCGTATTTTTAAATTAAAAACAAATATTTCGAGTATTTAAAAAATTTGAATAGCATTGTAAAATTGTTATGATAACGTATAGTAACTGAACGATATTAATTTTTTTTCAAAGTCTCAAACTAAATGCAGGTAAATTGAGGTTAAAATTAAAATGATGGATTTGCATTTTTTTCCAAATATCAAAAAAAACGTTCACGCTTTGGTGCGGAGACCTACTATATGCTAATTAAGAATTTTTTATTATTTTTCCAGTAATCACATGCACAAACGCAATTTTATTTATTAGAACGTTTTGTAACTCAAAAATTATTTATTTCGTCCATCCTACTGGATAGCCAGCACATCGTATTTAAAATTCATTGTGGACCCTGAGTAATTATAACTTGAAACTAAACTAAAAAAATTATACACATTGTTTTAGTATAGATTGTTAATAAAACTTTTTTTACACAAGAAAGTTAAAAAAAAAAGATATTTGTATTTTTCATCATTCAATATTTAATGATTACCACATTTGGGTTGTTAAATTTTAAATATTGCTAAAAGTCGCCAATGAACTGACCGACCATTTTATTATAGCTGTGTCAAAAACAAATCACCGTTATTAAAGGTTAACCCGTGCGACGCCGGGTTTAGAAAGCTAGTGAAAAATAAATAATTGATAAAAAAAAAGCACTTATAGGACATAGCAAAGTGTTCAGAACTTCAGTCTAACTGACTAAACGATCTACAATTTCAACCTAGTGAAATGATGTCATTATGCATACGACATGACTTCATATTTATTTCTTTAAAATAGAAATTTAAATGTACTCTTATTGTGATTCGTATAAAAACAAGTAGGTTTGTAACAGAATCTGTCACTTAACCCGTTTTCACACAACAGTTGTGTTTAACAGGTAAAAAGGCGCCAAACACAGCATTAATACTATATTAAACATTTACATGCTAAAAAAATTCAATAATTATTACTTATCGTTTGCAAAAATTGATTTATATTTCAAAGAATAAATATTTAATATTCCTCACTTTTAAATAGATTAAAATATTTCATATCAACATCCAAAGAATCTCTTAGTGAAATATATTTGACGTCATTTCAAACTAATCGATGTCGCAAAAATAAATTTATTTGAATTTATTGTCTAAAAGAATTAAAGTTTCTCCAGCGATTGTGGCGAATGACAATGGTGATTTAATTCTAATAAAAATGGCTCCCTACGCTTTTTAAATGAGCATTCAATTTTGCAGTTTTTTTTAAAAAATAATTTAAGTACTTTGAATTCAAATTCTTTTCTGAAAATTTCAATGTATTCTAATTTCGATGCGCTTAATTTTTTTTGACATATCACACTTGTCCGTAGCATTTGTAGTTTGGGCAATGAAAGTGGGTGACAGACAGACGGACGGACTGAACGATTATAATACCTTCCACTTTTTACGTTAATAACGTAGTGTGGAAGCTAATATACATTTTCATCGGACCTTTTAGTATATAACTCGTAGACAAAGAGAGAGTAGACATTGGATAAAAAACTTAGCAGTACAAAGATGAAGAGTCCAATGGAAAAACCATTTCATTGACTGGATGTTCCTCCGTATAGGTCACTTTTTCGACATAGCCAGTTATCGCCTAAAATGGTTTAAAGAACCGGTTTTTCACTTTGGCTCTTCTCTCGCGGCAACCCTAAAACGCTTGTACGGAGAGAAGAACCAAGGGAGAAACCGGTTTCCTGTCGCCATTGTCCGCCAAGTCAATCAAGGGGTTCTTCCCCTAGACTCTTCAGACATCAACCGTACCTGTGTCATGCCGAAATTTTTAAGGGATATCAATTAAGATTTGTGATCTTCAAAAAATTTCTAACCAGAAGAGGTAAGAAGTGAAACAAAAGGTAAGTATTTGTTGATCTTGTGGCGGTTCACCACACACGCAACCTCAATATGCCTTCAACAACTAGGTGGCGCTGATTTACCATCTCGTTCCTACCACTATTCTAAATAAAAACGATAGCAGTAGTATAAAAGCCGAGGTAACTCATCTCCACCTTGAGGATCCTTTTGGTAGACTACGGGTTACTGAGTCAGGTACAATCTTCTTATTTTATCAGTGATATTTTGTGCATTTTAATGATAATAATACCAAGGGCTCTGTGCGTCTCTTAATAAATAATACTCAAATACACAAAAGTTGAAATATACCACTTATGTCAGAGGGACAGTTTGAAGAGTTTCATAACTACGATGAATTCGCGTTACTTCTCTGTTGGGTGCAGCCATGTGCTTTGGATTCTCTGGGCGAAATTAAATCTTACTTTAACATCGACAGATATCTCAGATTCATTATAATTTAATCGTAAAAAAATTCGTAGCGAGAGCCGCCTATATGATGCCACAAAAATGGCTCTCAGTTCTGGGGAATATGCCGTGTCTGCAAAAGGCTTGATTTCTTAAAAACCAGCTCTATTAAAAAAAATCTTTGTTGGGTCATATTTCTTTAAATAACCGTGAATATAGCTTTGGTTCCCTTTCAACTATCAATCTATCCAACAGTATTTTCACAGACGTCTATCTATATGGAATATACAAGATTATTTTTTGCATGTTTACAGTTCTCTGGGATTTGTTGACGTTAACAAAGCAACAAAAATATCAGAAACCAACTGCGGTATGTCGAGTTTGTAGTTGGAAAATATTGCAACTGGTTTTCGACTGAGTTTGAGTAAATTATCTATAAAAATACTTTAAAAAATAAAAACGATTCAATGCCAAATTACTCATTTTGTATCGATTATTTTCATTAGCGTTTTTCATGAAAAATACAGCTGGTTTAAATGTCACTGAAATTCAAATATTTAAAATTGGTTTAAGAACTTTGGATTTCCCATTTACGATTTTACAACACATTCTTTGAAACAATGGAATTAGCCTCAATTATGATTCATTTTACTTTGATAGTGAATCAACGAAAAATGAATCAAATTCGCAACGAAAGAATGCAGAAACTTGGAAACCGATCGCATTCTTCACATTATTTTTAGAACGATTATTTTGTGAAAATGTCTAAGCTCTACTTCCAGTAGTTACGGATCTTTTGCGGGTCAAAAGATCCGTAACAAAAAAAAAAAAACTTGAACACAAACAATCCGTAACAAACAACTCCGTGCAAAACAAACTTGGCGTTTAACAGTCGCTCAGTCGGTATGGTGTTTTAGACCCTAGCTTGTCAAGCGAGTGGACATGAGATCAAATCCCGGATAAGGAATGGATATTTGTGTTGTACCGAGTACATGCTCGTTGAATATGTGGGTCAGAAAGTCCTGTTGGCGGTCATAGCGCAGTTGTGTGCAGACACGGCCTACTCAACTACTAAGGCGAAGAAGCTTTCCCAATCAAGCTCGGGGACGGAAATTTTGACGTCATAGTTCCGAGTGACGTTGTTCCGAAGATGAAGACAACCCGTCTCGAAACCTGTTCGGAACCACTCGTTCACGGCTGACCACAATTTTAGGGTTCCGAATGCGTCCGAACTGGTTTCTCGATCTTCGGCACTGGGAACAGTGACGTCAAAATTTCCGTCTACGCTCATGTTTGGGAGAGCTTCTATGGCCTTGTTATTGAAGTTGGCCGTGGTGCAGGTTGTCTGGAGAAAAATGCCCCTCCTCTCCACCAACGTGTCAACATAGATTAGGTTGCGCCCTCTAGTAGCAGAAGTCAGACGTCCACCCTGGAGGCTGGTCAAAGCCTTATGTCATATTTAGCTTTTGCACCCGTCCTGCCTTCCAAGCTATGTTCTGGAGAAGCACAACAAGAATAACATTTGAAGAGTACAGGGGAAGAACCGCTTTATTTATCAGGAGTAGTTCCGTAATTGTATCTGCTTGGCGGACATTGGCGACAGAAAACCGGTTTTCCTTTCGGTTCTTCTTTCGCGGTACAAACGTGTGACTCGTGTCCGCTGATCTCTGGCGTAAATCAGGGTTGCCGCGAGAGAAAAACAAAGTGAGTAACCGATTTCCTCACACCAGTTTAGGCGATGACTCGCTTTCATCGCCAAAGAGGCCTGATGAGGAAAGTTTTCGACGAAATTAAGCAGTTTTCCCCCTGTACTCTTCATTTATCTTATAGTTTAGATTAGTATATCTCACCTTTGGATGTGGATTCGGAGTCGACCCTGACCACTATGCTCTGTCCTCGGCGCGTCACGTGCATCGTGTGCCACTGGTCGTCGTTCAGACCCTGGCCCACGAAAAAGATCTGAAACAACAAAATTTATCCCTTTTAACCCATTTAAGCTCAGTAGCTAAAATTCAAGACGCTTGTTTGTTTTTCTAAGTCTATACGTTAGTCTGAAGGAACAAAATGAAAGGCAAACGAGTTTGGAAGGCCTTTCCATACGATGGCCTCCAGTGCAAAGAGTTCTATAGTAGGGTAGAGGAACGACTCGTACTGAGCTGCCATCGGCAGCCATGGCTCACTATGGAGCCCGAATAGAGTGGCAAAAGTGCTAATTAATTTAGAAATTTGATACTGAGATGGAAGTACACCCAGGGCAAAGGCGGGAATCGGGCCCCCACCCGTTACAGCGCGCGGACTGCTAGCATTATGGCCTGCCATCCAAACCACTTGGCCATCGGGCCCCGCATGCCACTTTATATTGTCTCCGTGTTGGTCCATCTTGCTGTTGAAAGGTTCAGTCTCTACCCTACTATAGAACTCTTTGCTCCAGTGTTCTCGGATCTGGTGCGAAGAATTGAGACTTTCGTCGTTCTCTCTGATTTTATTTACAATTTAAATTTTTTAAAGTTGTGTTCTATTACTTACTTTTGTAAGCCTCGTGGAATACTTTGTGGAACACGAGGTGTTTTTGATTTTGTTTTAAATAAAAAATGAAGAGAATCGACTGAACAATTTATATAGGACAAATTAAGTTACACGAAAAACGAATCTTATACAATTTAAATTTTTAATGTTGTGTTCTATTACTTACTTTTGTAAGCCTCGTGGAATACTTTGTGGAACACTACGTGTTTTTAAATTTGTTTTAAATAAAAAAATGAAGAGAATCGACTGAAACAATTTATATAGGACAAATTAAGTTACACGAAAAACGAATCTTATACAATTTAAATTTTTAATGTTGTGTTCTATTACTTACTTTTGTAAGCCTCGTGGAATACTTTGTGGAACACGAGGTGTTTTTAAATTTGTTTTAAATAAAAAAAAATGAAGAGAATCGACTGAACAATTTATATAGGACAAATTAAGTTACACGAAAAACGAATCTTATACAATTTAAATTTTTAATGTTGTGTTCTATTACTTACTTTTGTAAGCCTCGTGGAATACTTTGTGGAACACGAGGTGTTTTTAATTTTGTTTTAAATAAAAAAAAATGAAGAGAATCGACTGAACAATTTATATAGGACAAATATTTTGTTAAGTTAAACGAAAAACGAATCTTAAAACCTTAAAGTTAACGTTTTTAATAAATCTTAATATTAACGTTTAATTCTGTAATAGAGTACTTAATGATATTCACAAATGTGTCGTGAATGCATTAAGCGCGCGCGCGATCATAAACAAAACACCTACAGGAGTTGATAAGAGACAATAAGGAAATACATCCTGTTTTCAATATAATCTTTTTATAATGTTTCATACTTTCAGTACAAGGAGGAAACTTTTCATGCGATCTTTTTTTTCTTCCTGAAAACATTTTCAAGAACGTTTTATCAACTGATGGTGGAAAAATGCCTTACCTTGTTTCCATCCCCGAGATTTAGCATCAGCTTGAACCTTCCTGCCTCCAAGGCTGCCTGCATTGAAGAAGCCTTTTCGGGCACCAAAGGGGCAGTGGCAAAAAGCAGCCCAGAAGGGCGTGCCGTCTTCCACCTCAGCCGGATATCCTCAGCTTGGGTGGGACCGCCCTCTGCTAAGCCCCCAACTTGCACGAACTGAGCCCCGTCGAAGCTCAGGGTGGTCGCATCTGGAAGATAAGACTCGTTACAAACCCTCTAATAAAAAATAAAAAATTATAATGGTTCGATAAACGAATAATCAGCTTCAAGAAAGATGCAAACTTGTGCTTCCGAAAAACCTTTTCTTAAATGTCCGCTCAATCAATGGTTTATCGATGGCCAATAAAATCAGAAAAAAAAAATCGACTAATTTTTGATGGCCGTTAATCGAAAACTGACATTCACACATTTTTCGATAAAATCTAGTTTAGTTTGAATTATCGTCGCACTAGAGCTACGATAAAATCTAGTAAAAAACGATAGGTAAAGTGGTTTCAACCCGTATTGTTATTACATGTCCTATTGCATTGGCCATGTTGTGTACCAACGGGTAGTGGCAATAAGTATCCACGAGTTCCTCGAAGTCTTCACCTCGTAGTAGACCTCAGGGTGGTCGCATCTGGAAGATAGTACTAATTACTCTCTGTTAAAAAATTTCTTGCTAGGTTTTACCCAAAAAAATGGTTTCTAGTAATTCCAAAGGCTGTGTGGTGAAATGTATCTCCATATTTTGAAATTCGATTGAACCATTTTCCAGTTTGTGGTTTCCGAAATCTTAAAAATGGTTCAAAGAATTATAAAAATATGGCAAAACCGTCAAAAAACGATATTGTAGTTTAAACACACCGCTCCCCTCATAAATATATATTCTGACTGGATTCCTACCTTTTGCACACACCGTGCCAGCGTAGCTGGTGTGCGAGCAGTCTCACGTGAAGAGGGGTGTGGCAAGTGGGGCGCACGATGCCGGAATCTTGGCGCAGGTTATTTCTGGTTATGCGCATGTTTTTATCAATTAATTTATCTCAAGTAGTGGTAAAGTTAAGTGAATTAGATCTTTAATATTATAGTTTATATAACTTTGGACATAAACAATAATCTTTTCTTTAATATTTTTTTACATTATTAGCTGGAATGTGCTAATTTCTTTTTTTCAACAGTCTTAAGTTCCTCCACGGTAACTTAAGGTAAAAGTCCGACTTTCCTCTCACCCCAGAATTCAAAGGGAGCCAATCTATACCAATGAAAACCCGAAAACAATTCGATAAGCGTTCAGTAAATATGGATCGAAAGTTATTACTACTATTATTACAAATGACATATTATAACTTAACCCCTTCAAAATCTTATATTTTGTACCCCAATTAAACTTAATAACTTAAATTATCTTTTTCATATTTCCTTAATATCACTTAGTACTTTAACATCCCAACCACACCCTGTCGGCGACAAACAGTTGCCTAGATCAATCGTTCACACAGAAACTGTTTAGTCATCACACTTTTAAGTTGATCTTTCAAACTTTCTCATACCTCTGATTGGTCAGTGAAGCAGAGATCGAGATTTTTCGCCATTTTGGTGGGCATTCGATCACACTCTCTCGTCGACTGCAGTCGACAAATCAACCTTCTCCTGAGGATAGCTCTTTAATAAAAGATCTTTAATTACTCCGAAGTTTCCCTGTCGACTTATTTTACATATATATTCCGGCTTGTGAGCTTGATCACAGACCCGCTTAGGAAGCCTTCGTCAAGTAGGACAGACACCTAAAGAATTTTTACTGTCACAGAGAAAGGAATATACACCCAGGGCGAAAGCGGGAATCGAACCCGAACCCGTTACAGCGCGCAGACTGCCAGCGTAATGGTCTGCCACCCAAACCACTCGGCCATCCGGGTCCCGGATCGAAAGTTGTGTACCAATGTAGTCAAAGGGTATCGAAGCAGACTTAACAGGGTAGACAGAATTACCAGGATTCAATTGACTATTGTCACTGTTGATATTGTGACACCATAAATGAGGCAAAAAACTACCCGAACCTTTGTTAAGAATTGGGCTTCAGTGATATACTGAAGACATCTCTTACCTTTTGCACACACCGTGCCAGCGTAGCTGGTGTGCGAGCAGTCACACGTGAAGTGGTTCCAGCCCTCCAGGCACACCCCTCCGTTGAGGCAGGGGCTGGAGTCACACTGGGGCGTCGGGGCGTGGCAAGCGGGGCGCACGCTGCCGGAATCCTGGCGCTGGCTTGCGCCGGCCATATCCACTGGTCGACCGTTCACGGCCAGATTGCGCATGCAGCCGACGTACCTGAAGAAAAACAACTTTGGCGTTACATTTTTATATGGCGTTTAAAGTATAATTTTTAACATTCCTTTATGCTGAAAATAGATTTAAAAAACTAATTTAAAATACTTCTAATTGGCATATTGCCTACGAAATTATATCATGTTGAAGGTAACATTTGAAAAGAATATCCTATTTTAAAAATATCAAATGTGTTTTTTTGGTGTTTTTTTTTAGTCTGGTTCCCCTTAAGTGGTGGTAATAGAAAGCAACTACGTGTACTTTCTTTCTATAGCTCAGGAATCTCAATTTGTCGTAAACGCTCGTGCCTAACTAGTGCTTCAACTCGATCAGCTGTGGCAATTACGATATTATCCTATTTCAAAATCTTATTATCCTATTTTACGACGATATCTTATTTTAAAAATCTCAAAATGTGTTTTTGGGTGTTTTTTAGTTGGTTCCCTTAGTGGGTATGAAAGCACTACGTCTTTCTTAGCCGACTCATTGTGAAACGCTCGTGCTAACTAGTGCTTCAATCGATCAGTTGTGGCAATTACGATATTTTCTTCAAAAGTTTTATTCAATTTATCGAGTAAATGGGTTAAAGATTCTACATTCTTTTTTTAACCACTCTTGCGATCTAGACTGGAATTAAAAAAATGATCATAAACGATATATTTAAAAAGGCCAGCCATTGTTTGTCGTACCCGCTTTAAAGTACGAAGTCTTTGTATTTTAACAGTCACCGAACTTCAGACATATACAGTCCCTGGACAAATTATTAGACGCACTGTATTTTTTTTAGTAATGATGAAAACATGCCAAAGAATGCCATATCATTAAAAAAGATGTCGATATATGTATTGAGTATAGCAGATAGTATTTTCTATTCAATAGCTTAAGTTTAGGAACACAAATGTCCTTCTAAAGGTATTTTGTTCATCATTGATTGATACATGAAATCTTGCAGTGCTGTCTAATAATTTGCCCAGGGACTGTATAAGATACAATTCGAAACTTGACAATGGACAAATAAAGCGGGGCGGAGTAGGGTTTGTTGGTGGGGTAGAAGCAATATTTAGCGTAGCTGTGACGTTACCAATCGGCGTGGCTGTTCTAATTTGGACGAATTAGCTGCCAAGGGAGTTTGTGGGGTATAAGACAATTGTTGCCGTAACTGTGTCGCCACCTTTTGCTGGGTCGTTCCAGTTGCCCAGTGTATTCCACTATACTGATGAATTAGCTTGACTTAAGTGACTACCAGTACTTGTGGAACTGCTCAATCAGTTTACAGTTCTAAAAAGTTAAATAATACTTAATAATTAATTGTTACTTAAGTCTTTTTGGACTTTCTTGAATGTTATCGTACAAAAAATATTATTGCATGTGTTACGATTGTTTTGAAGGAGGAAAGCATGCAATTATTTACGTTTTAAGTTGTAATTTGGGGTGTAAATAAGTCAAATGATTAGATGATACCTCTCTCTTACATTATAATAAAAAACAATGGTTAAGTGGTTTTAATAATATTGTTCTTTTGTTCAAATAATTTCTGCATCGTAGTCAGAGAGGACCAAAAGTATCTAGAATGGCTTCTGCGACATCAACAGCCTTTGAAGAGTAGAGTTTATTTTGGCACAAACATAATTTATATTTTTAAATCTTATCAATGGCAGATATTTTATTACCTTTCGTAAATTAGTGTAACCAAATAACATGTAATGCATATTCAGAAAATATCTTCAACTTTGCGCATGATACACGAGAAGAAAACAACGATTGGCACAAACTGTTCATCGTTGGGGGTGAGTTCAGTGCGTAGTTGATGAGAAATTAAGAGGGAGTCAAAAACAGAGTCCAGCTTGGAAGCTTCACTAACAGTCCCTGGACAAATTATTAGACGCACTGCAAGATTTCATGTAAAATATTAATTACCGGGTGATATTGTACCGTTTTATTATTTTAAATTGATTTGTTTTTTATTTTTATATTAGCCAATCAATTACCGATTTATTTGACATAAATAAAACAGCATTAATTTAGAAAAGCATAAGTTTATTAAGTTTTAAAGAAAAGTGAAATTAATGTTAGTAAAAGTAAATATTTAGTTGAGCCACCTTTAGCCGCTATCAAAGCTTTAATTCTGCGCGGCATGCTATCAATGCAAGACTGTACTGTCTCCTGAATTTGAGGATGATGATGATTCCACACATAAATAATCTTATAATAAAGAATTAATATGAATTAATCATAATTATCTTAAAACAAATACAAATATGTGGTCTACAACAATTCTTTTAAATAAAAATCAATAATATTGTAGTTTAAATATACCATTATTGCATAAAAACTCTTAAGAAACATAAAATTATTAAAAAAAATACAGTGCGTCTAATAATTTGTCCAGGGACTGTAGACTATTGGCCCAAACTGTTCATCCTTGGGGGTGAGTTCAGTGTGTAGTTGATGAGAAATCAAAAGGGAGTCACAAACAGAGTCCAGCTTGGAAGCTTCACTACATTTATTCAAATGACACATATCTGAGACAACTTGCTAAGCAACTTAGTTTGAACATCTTTAAATGATAATTTAAATTTTGATATACAATTACATCTCCTTTTCATATTTTTTTACCTTATCTTCAATTTCTGAGGATCAAACTCTCTTAAATATACTCCTAATGGGAAAACGAGCTTTGCCAAACTATATGGTCTAAAAACTACAATACCTCTTTTCCCATTTCCCATACGACACATTAAATTAAACTGGGTTACAAGGACAAAGAATAGAATTTCCCAACACGTATTCAGTAAAAATGTTACATGTTTCGGTGGAAACTCAAGAGGACCACCTTTCAGCTGAATGGTGCACACCCCGGACTCTCACAACAAGTACAGTCCCTGGACAACTTATTAGACGCACTGTATTTTTTTTAGTAATTATGTTTCTTAAGAGTTTTTATGCAATAATGGTATATTTAAACTACAATAGTATTTATTTTTATTTAAAAGAATTGTTGTAGACTACATATTTGTATTTATTTTAAGATAATTATGATTAAGATTAATTTATATTAATTATTTATTATAAGATTATTTATGTGTGGAATCATCATCCTCAAATGCAGGAGACAGTACAGCCTTGCATTGATAGCATGCCGCGCAGAATTAAAGCTTTGATAGCGGCTAAAGGTGGCTCAACTAAATATTGACTTTTACTAACATAAATTTCACTTTCTTTAAAACTTAATAAACTTATGCTTTTCTAAATGAATGCTGTTTTATTTATGTCAAATGAATCGGTAATTGATTGGATAATATAAAAATAAAAAACAAATCAATTTAAAATAATAATACGGTACAATATCACCCGGAAATTAATATTTAACATGAAATCTTGCAGTGCGTCTAATAATTTGTCCAAGGACTGTATGTGTTGAGTACCATTCTGATGAAGGCAGGCCTCTTGAGTTCCCACCAACACATGTAATATTTTTTAACTATTTGCACCCATAATCTACGTTGTTTTCTTTATGAATCTTCTCATGACATCTAAATAAATTTAAAACACAAAAAGACACTGACCCGTATCGCAGCGCTCCCGACCACAGTTCGGAGGGCACGTGGTGTGTTCCGTGGGCGCTCGTCCCCACTCCACCCACGTACAGCGGCCCCTCCAGATCGAGTTGATGGGAGTTGCCTGCAAAAAATAATGTACGGTATGAAACAGGACGGCCCACACGATGACGTCATGGTTGCTAATTCGTCCATCTGCATCCTATCTACATATAAAATTAAAAAAATGTCCAGTTCATCGCTAATTTTTTTTATACATTCGAAGAGCTTAGTTGAAAAACGTGTTAAGTCACGGCCTACTCAACTACTAAGGCCGAAGAAGCTTTCCCAAACAAGCTCGGGGACGAAAATTTTGACGTCATAGTTCCGAGTGACGTTGTTCCGAAGATGAAGGCAACCTGTCTCGAAACCTGTTCGGAGACACTCGTTCACGGCTGACCACAATTTTAGGGTTCCGAATGCGTCAGAACTAGTTTCTCGATCTTCGGCACTGGGAACAGTGACGTCAAAATTTCCGTCTACGCTCATGTTTGGGAGAGCTTCTCTGGCATTGTTATTGAAGTTGGCCGTGGCTAAGTGACATTTTTGAATGAAAAAAATGAGATTTTTGTGTCAATGAACATATTACTAATTTCATTAACAATAACAAGTTTTTCCCTTTTTCATAAACTTTTACGCTTTACAAGTTCCGTTTTTAACAGATCCGAGTGCAAACGAAACACTTTAAAGTTCACTTTTTCGTTTCCAACCTTTTGTTACTTAGCAAGTTCTTCTACTATGCACTTCATTTGCTCAAATAGGTATATATTGCCTTAAATCCCTAGTAAACTTTAAAAAAGAAATTATACGGAATAAACTTTCTGATCGAAACAATAGTTTAAAAAAAAAAGCCTCACAGAACTTTAGACAATCATTACACATTAATCTGAACTGTAAACTGCACTGCTCAAAACAATTAGGGGAGCACTTTGCGTACTTTTGTTAATTCTTTCAGTTCAAATTTTTTTTTTATTTTTAAAATTTAAAATTTTTGAAATAGATTCATTATGCATCCAGAATTAAATGGTAAAAAATAGGGAAAAAAAATCTTAACTTTTTAACTAAAATTTAAGGGGGGGGGGGGGGTATTTGAATCATAATTTTTGAATAAATTATAACAATAATTTTTTCAAAACTTTATTCGTTAAAAAAAAGTTAAAATCATTTTTTAAACATCTAAGAATGCAAGCGTGAAGAATTTAGGGTCAATTTCTGTCGTAAATTTTTTGGGGAGTGAATTTTATTTTACCATGTTTTTCATATTTTCATTTAATGAAAACAAACATTTTATAATTCTTCAAAAAACATGATTCTTCCATTTAACGATAAATAAGAGCATGCTCAACTTAGTGAGAAAATAAATCGCAAGCTGATGGTTCCAAATGGAATCATTGGGGGTGAAAAGGTTTGAACCATGCGTTCCCCTAATTGTTTTGAGCAGTGTAGAAGGAAAATTCTTTCTTTGAGGGAAGGGGAAATGCATGCAATTATTTACGTTTTAAGTTGTAATTTGGGTTGTAAATAAGTCAAATGATTAGATGATACCTCTCTCTTACACTGTTAAAAATTTGGTGCTAGGTTTCACCATGATATTGGTTCCTAGTAGCTGCAACGGCTGAATGGTGAAATGTTTCACCTTTTTTTCGGTGTTTGGTTGAACCATTTTTCTGGATTTGGAAACATAAACCTGAGAAATCGTTCAACCGAATACCAAAAATATGGTGGAACGTTTCACCATTCAGGCGTTGCAGCTACTAGGAACCAATATCAGGGTGAAACCAAGCACAAAATTTTTAACAGTGTACATTATAATCAAATGGTTGATTGGTATAATAATATTGTTCTTTTGTTCAAATAATTTCTGCATCGTAGTCAGGGAGGACCAATATTGATCGTAGCAGTATCGTATAGTAATCTAGATCGTCGTATTTGCATCGTCGTCAGAGAGGACAAAAATCTAGATCGTAGTCAGTATCAGTAGTAGTCAGTAGTAGTATCTAGATCGTCGTATTCTGCATCGTAGTCAGAGAGGATCAAAAGTATCTAGAATGGCTTCGGCGACATCAACGGCCTTTGAAGAATAGAGTTGAGGGTAGGAGAGATAAAATATCAAAAGAAAAGAATAGTTAGAATAATGCCGCAAGTAATACAAAACTTGAGCGATTTGGAAATAATAACTGACGAAAGATACAACTGCGAAAAACCCTAACGCAACCTCGCAGCAACATGGAGCTTAAGATTGGTTGGTTGGTTGGTTGGTTGGTTGGTTGGTATACATATATTTTCAGGCTTGTTTGCTTGGTCACAAAGACCCGCTTATAAACCTTCGTCAAGTAAGACAGACACAACAGACAACACACACATAAGTGGATCCATCTAATTTTTAGAGACAGAGGCCAACTAGAGGATCCCCAGAATTGGCTTGTCACCCCCAGAGGTATTGATTTGGTATGGGAACTTGGAGGACTTTCAGACCCAACAGATTTAACGAGCACGTACTCCGCATATACTCGGTAGTTCTTCAGTGGTACCAGGACTCGATCGCAGGACCTTCCGATCCCGAGACGCTGACCACTAGGCTCACTACGGCCCAGCTTAGGAGAATTGGATAATTTGTAACACCACACGATTTTCGCAGATGCCACTCAATAAATCGAAACATTTTAAGGTGATTTCAATAATTTTAAAACCTAAAAAATTCTATGGCAGCTCTTGTGTGCACATTTGCGATTTTCTTAAAAACTTTATTATGACGTTTGGTTAGCCGTGTACCAAATTTGAACTCTGCGTAGCTATTTTAGTTCGAACTGTAGAGTGGTTTCACATAAACAGACAGACTGACAGACGGGCGGACGATGTCCGAAAACCACTTTTTTAAATCAGCCCTCTCCAAAACGTTTAGAAAACACAAAATTTAAAATTCGGATTTTCGACTTTATCGCAATACTTGCATTACCTTAACAATATCATATTACGTACGCTATTTTACACATAGATATCATAGTTAAAGTATTAGATTGGCAGATCACGTGACCTCCAATGCTAACGACGGGACGAGCATGGAGACCAGAATAAGAGGGCAAATGGGCCAGTGTTGCCACCACATTAATGAGAAAAATACTACGAAAATATACCATTTAATTCTAAAATTACAAAAAAATACCATAAAAATACTAGCTGCATTTTGGAATCTTTTTAGTGACTTTAAAAAAAAACGGGAAAAGCTTTTTTTTAGTTTTATGGTATTTTTTTGTAATTTTAGAATTAAACGGTATTTTTTCGTAGTATTTTTCTCCTTAATGTGGTGGCAACACTGGCCCCATTGCCCTCTTATTCTGGTCTCCATGCGCGTCCCGTCGTTAGCATTGGAGGTCACGTGATCTGCCAATCTAAAACTTTAACTATGATATCTATGATTTTACATTAAGTATTTCTCATTGAAGTTTTTACCAAACAATCGTTTATAATCCCACAGAGTTTCAGATCGAATGAAGAAAATGAAACATTTTAGGGTCAGTTCTTTTCCTTAGAAGATTCGGGATTTTTTTTTGAAAAAATAAAATAAGTCCTCCCCTTTCAGTGAACAGGAAGTCGGGACAACCTTCCCTGGATAGTTTCCAGGAATTTCTTCCCCCTTTTGTCACATATTCAGTGCAACCATGCATCAAATACTGCGCGTAGGTTTGAAACGGTTTTAACCCATAGATATCATAGTTGAAGTATTAGTTTGGCAGATCACGTGACATCCAATGCTAACGACGGGACGCGCATGGAGGCCAAATAAGAGGGCAAAATGGCCAGTGTTGCTGCCACTTGAAGGAGAAAAATACTACGAAAAAATACCATTTAATTCTAAAATTACAAACAAAAATACTAGAAAAGGATTTAAAGACACTAAAAAGATTCCAAAATGCAGCTAGTATTTTTACGATATTTTTTTGTAATTTTAGAATTAAATGGTATTTTTTCGTAGTATTTTTCTCCTTAAAGTGGCAGCAACACTGGCCAGTTTGCTCTCTTATTTGGTCTCCATGCGCGTCCCGTCGTTAGCATTGGAGGTCACGTGATCTGCCAATCCAATACTTTAACTATAATATCTATGGTTTTAACCAACGTCCGAATGATTTGAATTACTGAAAGGATTCGATGCGGATAGTATGGTAATCTTTTCGTAGGAATAACGGGTCTCTTATATTATTAGTTAGTTCAAAATTTCAATTTTCGATAACAAATAGCAACGAAAGTTTTGAAATCGATTACGTACGCATTTACGTATCATTGTGATTATGTTGGTTTTCTAGTGTTAGTTAGTTAAGAGATTATTAAGAATTTTTAATAAAGTAAGGAATGGAAATTAACTTGGTTTTACCAATAACGCGGAGTAGAATCATAAAGAAACCCATAAATTTGATTCTGCGCACAAATATAATAAGTCAATTACAATTTGGTCATTTTGTGAGGCTACGCCATCATATATGCATTTATAGCACTTTTACGTGGGAAAGTGGCGTATTGGCAATTGTTTTCGGAGAATAATTTGTAGTTCAGCTTTTCCATTGCATTTATTTCTATAGCATTCTACTGCATTCATATTCCATTGCATTTCATTATATTCAATCTCTAAATTTACAAGTTTCGAATATCTTAGTATTTATTCCTACCGAGAAGCCATAGTGTTTTCCAAAATGCAATTTATGTAATTATAATGTATTATTATAATGTAATTATGTAATTAATGTGTAATTAATTAATGTGTAATTAATTAATGTAATGTGTAATGTAATTATAATGCCAATGCAATTTTTTTCGGCGTACAGCGCGATATCGTTTATATAATAAAAGTTTTTTTTTCTAACAAATAGGCTCCTAAACTCCGCGACATAAGTTTATAAAAATTTGCACAAAGATGTCTGAATTCCCTGTTGAAAAGTTTATTAGAGTTTTTCATTCTACAATTACAAAAATAAAATCATCAAAATTCTTAAAAAAAAATGCTTTCAATATTACAACATATTTTCGTCTTCCCTAGTTTTCCAATACAATCGACACGGTCACAGTTATTTTAGCTTTCCTTCTTTCCAGCCTTACAATGACGATCGGCGCTCTCTGGCCCCCCCAGATGAGTTGGACTAAGTCTGATCTCTCTACACTACCATTTAAACTTTATTCGTATTCTTGTATTTGTATTGGCTAAATACCAGTGCTTACTTGTTAATAGTCATAATGATTAAATAAAATTATCTTTAAATTCTTTCTAATCAAAATATACTTGACTATTAACTGAGCTCTATATTGTTTTCCCGTTCGAAGAATTAAATTGGAAGTATGTGTTAAAAATATGTTTCTTAACTTTTACTTTATAGCATGTTAATGATGTATAGAAATCTTCTTCGTACATATCAGAGAAGATTTACTATAAACATTTTAACGTAAATCTTCTCTGGTATGTACACTCTTAAAACAAACCAGCGGTTTTAACTCAGTCTGAGTTAATTTCCACTCCTTTCCGGTGCCGAAAATGCACTTTCCTATAGGAGTGAATTTCACTCTTTCTTTAAACGCGTTTAATCAGTCTGAGTATTCCTCTTTCGTGCCAAATGCATTCTAGAGTGAATTCACTCTTTGTTTAAGTGTACAGAGTTTTTAATTGCTTTTCATGTACCTTGTTTAATGTGTAGCGTTCCTCTGCACACCAACACGCAACCTCAAATAATATCAACGCTAGATAGTGCTGTTTTACTACTGCGTTACTACCAGACATCTAGATTGCAACAACCACCGTTGAGTATAAACCGAAGTAACTTTTTCTTCACCTAGAGATATCTTTAGGTAGATATGAGTTGTTGGTAATATCTTTAACAAAACTATAAATGCAGGGGTTGGAAAGTTACTTTTAAAAAGTAACTATGCTACAGTTACTTTTGGAAATTTTAAGTTACAGTTAAAATTGTAATTTAACCATCTTACCATTTTTCAAAGAGAACATAGATTATTACATTTCCGAATTGGCTTGGCAAAAAAATGAGCTCCGTGAAGAGAGGTATGTAAATAACGGAAAAGTAACGAAATTGTTCGTTACCACAAAAAATAACTTAGTTATAATTGCTTTCTAGAAAGTCTATGGAGTTACTCGGTGTTACCTAAACAAGTTACTGTTACAAGTAACGGCATAAAAGTAACGGCGTTACAAGTATTTTCGTTGAAATATCTGTTGATACGCATTCAAGTAACGGCATAACCACCAAAGTAACGGCATCCCAAGTAAACGGACCACTACGACACAAGCACGGCATCACAAGCAACGGCATCACAAGTAACGTCATCACAAGCAACGGCATCCACAAGTACGCACCACAAAGACGGCATCACAAGCACAAGTAACGGCATCACAAGAACGCATCAAGTAACGGCACACAAGTAACGGCCACAAGTACGCACACAAGTAACGGCACCACAAGTAACGGCATCACAAGTAACGGCATCACAAGTAACGCTCACAAGTACGGCATCACAGTAACGGCACCCACAAGTAACGCATTACAAGTAACGTATACAAGAACGCGTTACTTCAACCCCTGTATAGATAACATTAGTTATGATAACGGCAAGGCACTTACCCGGCGTGATGAAGTCTACAGCGGACTCGTCCACGGTGACTCGTCCGGATTTGCCGGACCTTTTGAGTGCGACAGAGTGCCACTGGCCGTCGTCCACGCGGCGAGTAGTTGCCTTCACCTGCCGGAAAACAAAAACATTTTTACTGTCTTTCTGGATATAGAAGATGTGAATAATCTTATTTGAATTAATGTTGTTTTAACTACTGTGAGGGATATAACACACCCAAAATGAGTTTTGCAGCAGAAAGGTTGAGCAGCAGGAAGACCTGGCTGTCAATCATCCCGAAAGCGACTCTCACTCGTATTGTACCTAATTGAGTACGTGGTTGGCCTCATTCTTTCGCATATAAATCCGCAATATTCTGAACATGGTTAATTACCGTTTAATTGTTTATCATAATTGTTGGAAAATAAAGTTAAGTCTATTTAGGAAAAGTTAAATCATCTTAAATAAATTGTAAGGAAGAACTCCGGGACAACACATCTTCACACACAGGTAGTTTTATTCGAAGTGATGCCAACGAATTACAAGGAATATAATGACGCGATTAAGTCACGCCCAGTTGATAATTAAGTAATGCTGCTATCTATATAATAATGCTAACACTAAGTAAATATACTATAAACATTTGTATTGGTTACACATTTCAAGAATAATTGCTATCCAGACCTTTCGTGCATAATTATAAGTTTATTTGCTACAACTACGCTCAAGACGAACTGCTATCAATGCCTGAGGCATGAGTTAATCAGGCATTGATTCGAGCAGCAGGAAGACGTGTCTGTCAATCATTTCGTAGGCAAAGAAGTTCCTTCGGGCAGTCTGGCCAAGGATTGCACACGAGAACTCGATTGACCTCGTTCTTTCGCATATCAAACGCATTAATCCGAACACGGTTAATTCGAATTACTGCTCGAGTGTTTATTCTAATTAAAACTGCGATCCAAGTACGACTGGGTTAAGGGGGTCCGGTACCTTGCACAACTTTTTCTTTATTTTTGCACTTACTGAATCCAAATTTTTCTACGTGAGCAACGTCTAAAACAATTCTTTTTAGCCCCAAAAACCCCTTTTTTCAAATTCCTACTCCTCTTCGAATTTTCAATTTTGTGTGTTTAAAAATTTATTATAGGTTCTTTGTTAATATCCAAATATATGTAAGCATTCAAATTTTAGTTAACACGCACTACTGTTTTAAAAAAAAATATTACTAAAAAAAAATCACAGATTTTCATGGGAAAAAAATAATTTTCAACTTTGAACATTGTTTACGAAAAATCAAATGAAAATTAAGCAAAAAGAATGCATACTTTTATAAGAAATACTATTTTGTATTTAAAAATGTAAAGACAGCAGTTTAAAGTGCTGTCCGGAGATATTAGCCTCTTAAATTTCATTTTAACGTTACCAGAATACAAAGTTATTGAATGAAATCTATCATAACTCTTTTGGTATTATGAATTTTGTTATCTGGTTTGCTATGAATTGTACACTATTAGCTCTATTATGTTTCCATACAATAAAACAAAAAAGTGCAATTTTACCGATTTCAAGGTACTGGACCCCTTTAAGTTATGCAATGTTTGTTAAAACTACTTTTAAGACTAATTGCTGAAAATAACGAGTTCATCGGATCAATCAGGTTCGCCTGTAATACAACGTACCATGACGGCCCCTGATCCGAGGTTGAGCAGCAAAAAGACGTGCCCGTCCAGCATCTCGAAAGCGAAGAAATCTCCTTGGGCCGTCTCGCCGGTGTTATACATAAGCGCCCCGTTGGCTTCGTTGGTGCGCATATCACACCTTATTAATCCAAACACGGCTAATTCGAATTGCTGTTTAGTTGAGTAGAATAATCGTCGCAATAGAGCTACACGAGGGCTATTGGCCGATTTACTGCATAAGTATCTATTCAAATTATAATTGCGATCCAAGTTCTAAAGTCTTCAATGATAGTGTTATTTGAGACTATACTACGCTCAAGTCGAATCACTCTAAGGTTTCAGATAATTAAGGTTTGCTTATACAGGGTGAAGCAAATAAAAGTGGCCCCAACGTGGAGATAAGAATACAACAGAAATGTTGCCAAGTCAAAAACCAATACAAAAACAGGTTTGCAACATGGAGCCATTGATCGCTTCAATACTAAGCCCAAACAAACGCTTGGCGACTTATTTGCCGGCAACTACGCTATGGTTTGAGAAGCTAGTTGAAATGAAATATAAACGAGGTTTGTAGAGCTCTCTGATCAAAAAAAGTTCCCACTAGTGATTATTTCGGTTGTTATTTATCGTAGAGAATCGGAATAATCTTTTATTACGTATCGTGAATAATCTTTTATTTCCATTTGAAAGCTTTCAGGCGGCTTCAAGAGTTTTTCTCGCCAAGCATTTCAACGTATTCCTATCTCTAGACCGGGGCCACTTTTCTTTGCCTCCAAAGAGTTCTATAGTAGGGTAGAGGAACGACTCGTACTGAGCTGCCATCGGCAGCCATGGCTCACTACGGAGCCCGAATAGAGTGGCAAAAGTGCTAGTTAATTTATAATTTTGATACTGAGAAAGGAAGTGCACCCAGGGCAAAGGCGGGAATCGAACCCGCACTTGTCCGCAGCGCGCGGACTACTAGCGTTATGGCCTGCGATCCAAACCACTCGGCCATCGGGCCCCACATGCCACCCTATATTGTCTCCGTGTTGGTCCATGGTGCTGTTGCCAGGTTCAGTCTCTACCCTACTATAGAACTCTTTGTTTGCCTCACCCTGTAGTAGGTTTGCTAAAATAAGATTTCCATTTACGTACCTTGACGGCCCCTGATCCTAGGTTGAGCAGCAGGAAGACGTGCCCGTCCAGCATCTCGAAAGCGAAGAAGTCCCCTTGGGCCGTCTCGCCGGTGTTATACATGAGCACCCCGTTAGCCTCGTTGGTGCGCATCTCGAACGAGATACTGCCACTGCGGGCACCGTCCCAGCTCGACAGGGCCTGGAACCATAGATATCGCGAGTTCAATTAGAAAAACTATGTTCAGTGGAAGCAATAAAGTAATCCGTTGAGTGATTTTTATTTAAGGTGTCGATCACATAGCCTCGGACTTTTCTTTGGTTGTTGATTTGTAGGTACGAACTGAACCTATTTACTTCCCTAGCTCCAGAATGAGTGTAAAGAAGATGATGTTATATGTAAATCAAAAGAAAATGTAATCATATATAAACTCAGTGATATTTGTGAAATGTGTTCTCTGTCAAAATAGGGTACTTGACTGCATCGCCGAAATACCTTCCAATATTATTTAAATTATAGTTGAAAGTCAAAAATAACAACTGCATATATATTTTTTGCGAAATAAATCTTTAAATCATTAAAAAAATCAGTTTAAAAAGGCATTTTTTTCACGTGATCATCACGTGATCACAAACACAACGGTTTGGCTGACGTCACTAGTTACTATAAACAAACCGGCGTGATGTTTTTTTTGTTTTCTGATTAAACTTGATTTAATCTAATTTACTCTTGAAATAATAAATATTGAGATAATGTAAGGCTTTTTACAGAAGCGGATATTTCAAATTTGCCTAAAATCGATTCCAATGTGGTGTTTCAAAGTTGTTTATAGTTACTAGTGACATCATGGATACCACGTGACAGCCACATAGCGTTTTCGGAGTGATTTTTCGTTCAGTGTTAACAAATGTCAAACCTTGCATTTGGGTAAGAACAATGTTAATCATTCTTATGTTTTACAGGAGAAAGTATCCAAGATAGTGAGTTCGTTACCGCCGTATTCACAAGTTCGAGTCAAGTAGCGAGATATCCCAGAACATGAATCCTGCGAAGAAGGGACAACTTGAGGGTTATTTGAAATTCGTATTCACAACCGCGAGATTTATCTGGGTTTCACCTTTCGGGTTTCTTCCTCAGGTTTCAATCAGATTTTGTAACAGGACATATCATTGGTCAAGCGGAATCACGTGACGTTGTTTACTGATAGAGATATTTCTCACTTGTTCTATTTGCATCGTGAGACAGATCGCAATCGCCTCTGGGGAGTCGAATGGTTCTATCTCGCCTATGTTAATTTTACTAACTTTAGGAACATTTTTCTCAGGAACTTGAATTGTTTTTATAGTTTGATCCTAAAGCTCCAGCTCTTTAGAACAAACCACCTCCAGCCCAGCTCTTTAATTTAAACTGACTTTAAACTTACCTCCAGCTCTTTAATTTAAACTGAAGATATTTCCAAAGTATAAAAAAATACTTTCACAGTGAGTTTTTAAAAATATGTATTTAAAAAAAACCAAAATCCAATTTAAAGTTATATAACCTTTTTTGTAGCAGAGATATTTAAAATTGAGCAGAGATATTTTTAAAATTCCTCAGTTTAAATCAAATAGCTATTAATAGGGAATAAATAATAAAACAAAACCGCTGATATATTTTATAGTTCCTGAGAAAAATTTTCCTAAGTGTTGAAAAACCTTATATTTCAGGAAGCGCAAAAGAAAATTAAGGTATTGGTAAGAACTTATGTACTTAGTTTCTGAAAAATGCTTATAAAAATAAAACTACTAAACAGAAATCGATAATATTGGTCTTAAATTAAAGCTATACTACATATGCAAATTAAAAGTAAAAGAAACACAGAAAATCGACATTTTTGACCCAAACACCCATCCGACTCCCCTTTAAAAAAATGGCTGAAGCAAAGAAAATAAACTTTATGCCAGATGACTCTGAAGTTTTAATAACTTTAATTTAAAAATATAAAGGAATATTGGAAAATAAGAAAACTAATGCCTTTATAATTATCATTATGTATATGTATAAATCTTTAACCAAGAATATTAATCTGCTAATTATATTTTACAGTGGCAAATACTAGTATGGTTATAATATTCCTCTGTTATTTGTATTTTATTATTAAGTTTGTAACATTTTTGTGCATAACTACCGCAGCACACAACTTTTAAAACAGTTTTAGTCAATTTAAAGATACGTTTTTAAATGGATTGTACAATAAAAATTATCATCGCATATCTCACGTAAGTATCTACGTAGAAATTTAGCATCAATCTAAATCATGTTGAAAATATATTTTATTTATCTTTCTAATATGCTGTACTTCTACAATGAACAATCTTATAAAGATCAATTCAAATGGATTAGAACTAAATAATTATAATCACTAGTTTGAAAGAAGAACCTGATAAGCTTTTTTTATTTTGATTTTGAACATTTCTCAGAGATATCCCTCTGAAAACCCACCGATATTGGTGGGATAACCCGTAGAGCAGATTCGGCTCCTTATCTCCTCCCATTTGGCATAACTCGCACTTGTGAATAAGGAATTTGACGAAACCTACCGATCTATCCCCAGACGGGGGAAACCTGCGGGTGACCGAACTTGTGAATACGGCCGTTAGAGATTTAGGAGTTTTGGTGAGCAATTCAAAATGAGTAAGCAGTGTGTTGAGGCAAGTAAGAAAGCCAATCGAATGTTGGGATATATTAGAAAAAGTATAACTTCTAAATCTATGGAGATTATTTTGCCATTGTATAGATGATTGGTAAGGCTACATCTGGAATATGCTGTTCAGTTTTGGTCTCCCTTCCTCAGAAAAGATATAGAGTTGCTTGAAAAAGTTCAGCATAGGGCTACAAAAATGATTAAGGGAAGGGTCTATCTCTTATTAATTATGATAACAGATTAAGATCTTTAAACATGTATTCCCTGGAAAACAGGAGAGCTAGGGGTGATTTAATACAGTTATTCAAGTTCATAAAACAGGGAGACATGGAGGGCTTAGATTTTACTTTAAATAGCCGGACCAGAGGTCATGATCAGAAATTGAATAAATCGAGCTTTAGAAGGGAGGTAAGAAAACATTATTTTTACAATAGAGTTGTCAATGAGTGGAATGCTTTACCAGATTATGTTGTGCATTCGAAGAGAGTAGAAGATTTTAAGAAGAAACTTGACGGACATTGGAAACTGGTAATGTATTAGATTTATTTTGGACCAACCTTGCTGGGCCTCTGGCCCTTTGTTGGTCGACAATTTTTGTATTTGTATTTGTATTTGATACCAAATGGAATCATTGGGGGTGAAAGTTTTTAAACCGTGCGTTCTCCTAATTGTTTTGAGCAGTGTAGTTGACCCCGCACTAATCGGAGATTGCCAATATTTTCAAAAATCTGTAGACATATATTGTATTAATTATGATCTTATAACTATGAAACTGATCATTTTCTAGCATTGCATAGCCTTTGAAGAAACTGCTTAATAGAAAATGTGATTGGATCAAAGTTACACTTAAGCGCCATATGTTGCTAAACACTCTAGAATTTTCTCATCATGGCTATCTTTCTCACCATAGGAAAAAATAAATTTCTTTTCTTACAGATTACTGACCTTGTTACATGCCGAACTAACAGCGCAAATGAAAAAACTTCCTGCGATACTTGTGTGAAGGGGATAAAAAGTTTAATTTTTCTTTTTTCCACGGAGAAAAATATTGTGTGTGTCAAACCAAGCTGTTTTTATTTTTGTACTCACATTTTTTTATTTGGTTTCATGTATCTAAACTTTTTTTGCGTTGACTACAATGTTTCTCCTTAAGAATAAGAAACATTTTTCCCACAGCAATGTTGCAGTTTTTTGTGGTTTTCCTATATATTTTTTCTAATGAGGAAAAAGTAAATAGTATCAATTTTGAGCTGTTACTTTTGTGAGTTGTATTTAAGTTTTCCTTTAAAAGTTAATGCCATCAATCCACAACAATGACGTATCCCACATCAATTATACATATTAAAAGAACTTCCTTACATTATCCCTTTATCATTGACTTATTTTAATAATAATACCAAGCAAGGGAGCTGTTAAAAAAAATAAACTTTGAAAAAGGATCATGTAAGTGCAAAATAATCAGTTTAATGTTAGTTAATAACAAATTAGTTAATAGCCATAACACATTATCCCTTTATCATTGACTTATTTTAATAATAATACCAAGCAAGGGAGCTGTTAAAAATAAACTTTGAAAAGGATCATGTAAGTGCAAAATAATCAGTTTAATGTTAGTTAATAACAAATTAGTTAATAGCCATAACACATTATCCTTTATCATTGACTTATTTTAATAATAATACCAAGCAAGGGAGCTGTTAAAAAAATAAACTTTGAAAAAGGATCATGTAAGTGCAAAATAATCAGTTTAATGTTAGTTAATAACAAATTAGTTAATAGCCATAACTGAGAACTGTTTTCTATAACGAGGTAAACTATATAATATTCTGATTTTATTGAAATTAAAGTATTACTAGAGTTTGAAATATTTAAAAGTTTATAGTTCTATAGCCTTTACTTCAAACCTAGTTTTAGGATCATGTTTCACCCAATTTACAATTATCATTATTATACATTGTTTTCAAATTAAAGTTTTTATTCGAAGGTTTTAGAACATAAAGTAAAAACAAACGTCTGTTCGGCCGGAACGAATCATTGAAAAAAAATTAAACATGGTATTTTAAATATTTTCATTTGGTTTTTAGTTAGATTCGATTTAATTGATAGCTCAAATTTGGAATATTTTAGAATATTTTAATGCATTTAAGTAGAAAAATCATCTTTGTCCGATACGGTATTTTACCTTGTAAAGTGTGGGTATCAAGTACCAAAAGCAATATTTGTATTCTGAAATATACCGTTGTTCAAATACTCAAGCATAAAACCACTATATTCTTTTCAGGAAAACACAAATCTGTAACAGTAAAAATAACACGCCACTATATTTTGAGCATTTCTAACCAGTTTCATTTTTTATCGACTTTATAAAGAATAAAATAAACAGAAGTCACACTTTTGTATATTTCACCATATGTTGGTTTATACATTTTTTCCCTTTTCCCACTTTTTAAACCTTTGGGTGTTTTATGTCACTTTCTTCTAAAAATCATTGCTGTTGAGTTGAAAAAATTGTGCACTACTTGTATTCAAAATATGACAGATGAGAAGGAATAAAACAATGTGGCATTTGAATTTGGTTTTAACCCCCGTATAAATAATAACAGCAACCTATTTAAAAAATATATATTTTTGACCACGGTAAGTTTAAAAGTTTAATTTAAAAATTAGCAGATGGGTTATAGATAGTAACAATGTACTAACGACGTGCATCTTTTCTAGAAAATTACTAACTGTAATTGACTAACACTTGGATTTTTTGCATATCTAATTCAATTTATTCCAAGCAAAAAATAAACCAACCTCAAAATGAAACAATCTTTATTATTTAAAAAAAATTAAATGTGGGTGAAGTTTAAACTAGCACATTTTTGCAATACATACTATCACGCAATGAATAATATTTAAATATCCACTTAATTTCTCTAAGTTAAGAAAAATTGTTGTTTTGTTTAAACTTTTACATAAATTAAATCGAATACAATAAATAAGTTACTTTCTATATAAAAAAATTATTCATGAAATTTAATTTATTATTTTATATTTTAAACAAACAGTTAAAAGCAAATATAACTATCATAATGATTCAAACACCAAGTAATATCTGTTCAGTAAAAGAACTCGTTTTTGAAATGTTTATCGGAAATTTCATTCGCGAGCTTCATATTTTGTGAGTCGTAGAAATAAAGTTTTTGTTTACATGCGAAGCAAGTGCGGAGAAATAAATTCGGATCAAGTTTCATATCAGGGTTTCAAATCCTTCCTATATTAAAATTCCGAAAAAGTTTGGGTTTATATATCATGTCTTTTGAGGAAATCTTTTTCATCAACACAAGGATGCTAAACATATAACAATATATATTTTAAGTAAAAACATTTCTTCTTAGTGTTCGGAGTGTTTGCTTAGGTTTTTTTTATAAACAGTATTTTTTATGTAAGGAAAGACAAAGCATTTGAAACAATACCTGTCATAGAATTCTTTAGTGAAATAGTTGGCATATATTCACTAAAAATGAGACGTGGCATTTTCAAGACATTTTTTAACTTCCAAAATTTAAAATATTTTTGTATTCCCCCAAATTGAAGTTTCATTTCAAAAATAGCAAGGATATAAGAAAAAAATTAGTAATCATTTTATAAAAAATGTTAAGGTGTTTGTAAAGAATATATACTTATACTAAATCAATTTAATAAATGCAAAATAGTTTAATTAAAACTAACAAATCCCGCAATCAAGGAACAAACAACATTAGGATTTTGTTATGTTGAATTATCGTTGGCTTCATTTTTGCGGTTTTGGAACCAATATTGCCAAGAAATATAAATTTGGCGAGATTAGTTTTATTTACTCTGGCTGTCACTTTATCTTGAATGAACTATACTGCTAGCCCAAGATATCTTATGTTAAAATTGATTGTAGAACTGGACTCATACATAGCTAACAACGGGAGTTAATTGGGATCCAATATAGAGGGAATAAATTACCGTGTTGCTGTCCACTTCTAAACGCGAAAAATATCTGCTGCAAAAACTACGCTTTAGTGTCTAAACATTACAAAAAAATATGTTAAATACTAGCTCATTTTCGAATTTTGTTAGGACAGTTTAAATCTGCCCTTATAGTAATTTTTTTTGGTAATTTTAGAACGAGATATGGCAGTTGCTTCGTTTGTTGTTTCTCTTAAAGTGGGCCACTGGCCATTTTACTGTTATTGGCCTCCATCGCGCGGTACCCGTCGGTTAGCATCTGCAGAGCGCGTGATCTGTCACGTCGTAATACTGTAGCTACATAATCTAGACTGCCGGCCTAAGTGAGAAAAGGCAAATGACGGTATCTTATAAAATAGTTGTGAGAATGGGATAGCCCCTATTTTATCAATAGCGTTACAATAATAACATACATTCATAAGTTGGATTAAATTTGCGGATTTAACTACGAATTATATGAAGTATTTTAGGTAATGAGATTATTACTTTTTTGTGTGTATTGATGTTAATTACTCAAAAACGCCGAAATTGCAGATACGGTCTTCTTTCTTGTGGCAGCTGTGGCAGCATAGAGCTACATGGCTTCATACATTGAGTCGACGCGTCTCATAATTGAAGAGTGCAGGGGAAGAACCGCTTGATTTATTAGGAGTAGTCCCATAATTGTATCTGCTTGGCGGACATTGGCGACCGAAAACCGGGTTTCCTTTCGGTTCTTCTTTCGCGGTACAAACGTGTGACTCGTGTCCGCTGATCTCTGGCGTAAATCAGGGTTGCCGCGAGAGAAACACAAAGTGAGTAACCGATTTCCTCACACCAGTTTAGGCGATATGACTCGCTTTCATCGCCAAAGTGGGATGATGAGGAAAGTTTTCTACGAAATTAAGCGGTTTTTCCCCTGTACTCTTCCATTTAGAGCTGCGGTCAAGTGACCAATGAAGAATATCTATTCCACTTACCAGAAAAGACTCCTTGTTGGTGAAGGTGATGGGGTCGGTGGCCTCGACCTCCTGGCACAGGAAATTCACATCACCGCTCTGCTTCACTAGGCTGCTGCCCGTCCGGCCCAACTCTACCACGGACAGCCTCAGGCTGTCCGCAACCACAGACACCTGCGAAAGGAAAATGTAATTAGCTCGTTTTATATAAAACATACCTTAGTTTCGAGCGTAATACAATATCAGATGAAGATAGTTAAAGATCCGTTCGCTACAGCTCTCCTCTCAGGCTGTCCGCTATAACCAACACCTACAAACACACAACGGACAATGTAATAGGGAGCTACTTGCACTTAACAACCCAAGAAAAAATCATAATATTATTTTATCTTCAAAATTATTCTTATGGCCAAAACTTATAGACCCGTCTATTGTTCCATTGTTTCTTCTCTTCAATGGGATACACCCATCAAAAAATTAGGTGAGGAAAAAATGAATTTTAAAATTAGGACGAAAATCACTCCCGAAAACGCTTTGTGGCTGTCACGTGGTATCCATGATGTCACTAGTAACTATAAACAAACTTTGAAACACCATTTTGGAATCTACTTTAAGCAAATTTGAACTATCCGCTTTTGTAAAACCTCCACCCATTATCTATATAATTCTTATTTTAATAGTAATTTAGATTAAAACCAGTTTAATTGCAAACAAAAAAACATCACACCGGTTTGTTTATACATACTAGTGACGTCAGCCAAATCGACGTGTTTGTGATCACGTGACGTACCGATGAAAAAAAAAAGCCATTTGAAAATGATTTTTATTAATTATTTAAAGATTTATTTTGCAAAAAAATATATACGTTTGTTATATTTGGGTTCAAACTATAGTTTAATTAATATTGGAAGGTATTTTAGCGATACTGTCAAGTACCCTATTGACTTATCTCTGTGGTCAATGCACCACCGTAATTACGGGAAAATTTTCGTGAAACGGGACTAAAATGTAGCACATAGCTTCTTTATGCGTACTTTACACCAATTTTTTTTTCACAAGTAAATTCTTATTTCAATTATAGAATTCCAATAATTTCAACCTATCGAACCAATCAATTTCAACTCTTCCTGCGACGCTCGAGGACAAAATAGCACCTTCTTCGAAACAAGTTTTAGAATCTTATTTCCCGCCTCAAAATAACTCTCCGGGATTTCCATTGGAAAGCTGTTACATGGCCCCTCTTCTAAAATCTGTTTTAGAAGACAGTAAGCTTTATACAACTCCACTCTTCACTCCGTTTCCGTTAAATGTAACGACCTGCGGGACAATGCAATTAGCTCTTTATACATAAAAAAAAGACCTGTAGTCAGATGATGAAAATCCCGTTCTACTCGGATCTACCACAAACACCTATATAAATGCACAGCGGATGTTGTATGTAGAAACGGATAATGCAATTAGCACGCTAGAGAAGAACCTGGGTCCAGATCTACTAGATGTTTGTTTCACTGCTTTAAAAATGCAGTAAACATGAAACAACTTTTACAGAATAGAAACTATTGAGTGAAACTGAATTTAAATGGTGTCGAATTTGAATGTATACTTTTTTCAACTAATAAAAAACAATATATTCGTCAATGATAATATTTTTTTTAACAATAGGTCAAAGTTCTTTTAAAATATGTTGACAATAATAAGAATTAGGTTTGTTGCGGTTAGAGCGGTAGACTGCAGTATCTCGGATAATAACTTGGACCCTTGCTGTAAGCACTCAGCAACCTACAGTACGGGGGCCCGGATGGCCGAGTGGTTTGGATCGCAGACCATAACGCTAGCAGTCTGCGCGCTGTAACGGGTGCGGGTTCGATTCCCGCCTTCGCCCTGGGTGTACTTTCCTTTCTCTGTGACAGTAAAAAGTTCTTTCTGTGTCTGTCTTACTTGACGAAGGCTTATTAGCGGGTCTCTGATCAAGCACACAAGCCGGAATATATATGTACCTACCCCTACCCTACAGTACAAATTATTAGACGCGCTGTATTTTTTGTTAGTAATTTTATGTTTCTTAAGAGTTTTTATGCGATAATGGTATATTTAAACTACAATATTATTGATTTTTATTTAAAAGAATTGTTGTAGACTACATATTTGTATTTTTTTTAAACATATGACAACACTGCGTTGACAAAGTGATACATGAACGTAAACAAGTACAAACCTGTATCAGTCGCGAATCAGTACAGTACAGTCTTGCATTAAGTAGCTGCTTGCCCGCGCAGAATTAAAACTTTGATAGCGGCTAAAGGTGGCTCAATTAAATATTGACTTTTATTAACATTAATTTCACTTTTCTTTAAACTTAATAAATTTATGCTTTTCTAAATTAATGCTGTTTTATTTATGTCAAATAAATCGGTAATTGATTGGATAATATAAAAAACAAATCAATTTAAAATAATAAAACGGTACAATATCACCCGGTAATTAATATTTTACATGAAATCTTGTAGTGTGTCTAATAATTTGTCCAGGGACTGTATAAGAAATAATAGGAAAACACTAATTATTTTAGGGCCAAAAATTGTTCAGTTTATTGTTGTGGATACTGCAGTTTGCATGCCCACTGCAGAGATGATTATAAAAGATAGAAACTGTCTATGGTAGTAATGTTGAGGAAATGCAAGATGTACAGAAATGGAGAGAATAATATGCTTGTGAAATTATGCGCCACTTGAGCGCTAAGAGTCTTCAGTCAAGTATTCTAAAGCTTAATTATAATTTGACTCCTAGAATTTTTTTTGTATGTGTGGGCGTACTTTGGGCAAAGAGTCAGTCATATAATACTAGGCATAATTCTTTCAGTTCTATTTAATAGACAAGCACATTTTCAATTCAGGTACATCTTACTTCGATGAATAAATAATAAATTAACAGAATATATATATCATATTTAGATATTAGAAAAAATGTCAGAAGAACATCCCTTCACACACATCATCTCACAAGCTAAAAAGCCTTCCCCCTTTACAAGTCCGTAGTAGGCTTTTATCTTAATAATCTTGTGACGTCAGTCAGGCGTCACACAGCTTGTGTGTCTCTTCTTCCAACAGTATAGACATAACTATTCAACGCAGATTCTATTTTAAATATAGGAAACGCATTGTCTTGGTATATGCATGTCGGTTATGATTCTTTCTATATACAGGTGCCATAAATACAAATCTAATCTAAGTTAAATGAAAGTACGGGATTTTTTTCAAATTGAGGTTTCGTTACCGACTTTTTTTCGAACTGAAATCATACGAAAATTATTATAATTTCCCAAATGTAGACAAACTTTCTTAACAGAACTCGTGAAAAGAATCTTAACACTTTGTCTGCTAATCACGCGCCAGCGCCTGGCGTGGTTCCGATTCACTGATAACAGCACAATCTGGTGAAATTTATAGTACCATTTCGCCAACCGTTGGTTGGTTGGTTGATTGGTTGGTAGACATATATATTCAGGTTTGTGTGCTTGGTCAGCGACCCGCTTATAAACCTTCGTCAAGTAAGACAGACACAACAGACAACACATAAGTGGATCCATCTAATTTTTAGAGACAGAGGCCAACTAGAGGATCCCCAGAATTGGCTTGTCACCCCCAGAGGTATTGATTTGGTATGGGAACTTAGAGGACTTTCGGACCCAACAGATTTAACGAGCACGTACTCCGCATATACTCGGTAGGTCTTCAGTGGTACCGGGACTCGATCGCAGGACCTTCCGATCCCGAGACCGAGACGCTGACCACTAGGCTCACTACGGCCCCTCGCCAACCGTTCTTATGAGTTCAAGTTTGTTTGCAAACTTGATAAACATGATGGTCTAGCGGTTACACAAACTACACGATCTAGCTCTTTCATCTACCCCTTTTGTATGATGTTTAATTGACACCTAGTAATCCCAGATGAGACTGATTAATTTCCATACATAGATTTTAAAGCTTATGCAGTTTTTGTGTTATTGCGAATAGTATCTTTCGCCTATTGACGACAAATATAATACAGCCATAATTATATAGGGATGTTAACACTTATAATTGAATTATGTTAACACCGCAAGCAAATTTAAGGTTATTTGGTGCTCAATTTGAGAATATAGAACGTAGAATATAAGATTTTACACTTTTGCAACCGATCCCTCTGTGCTTGGAATAATACTTGATGATTTGAAAGAGTATATTCTATTTCAAATTACGAGGAAATTAGATCTTTCGTCTCAAGTGTAGGGCGACCAGACACCAGACATACTGAATTTCGCAGTGCGGTTTAGTTTGTTATTTAACTATCTAGCTATAAAAAAATGCAAATAGTCTCTGTTTTATTTTTTTGTAGTTTTTTAAAACAACCCCAAAACACGAATTATGAAAATTTAATGATGATTTCATAGTCGAAAAGTTAATCACTGAAATAAAATCTCGTTATTGGCTTACAATTCAATAATTAGTGACAGATGATGAGTTATCCGGTTGGAAAACGCCAGGAACATTTCCTCGTATTTTTACGACTGTCGTGTAGCTTTAGTTAGAGACGTTAATTCAACCTAACCTTGTAGTTTTATGACCTCGAACTAACTTTTTTACTTTTTCGAAAATGAAGAGTTAGTTCACTTCCATTGTAACGAACGGGTTTAAAGAACAGGATGTTCTTCTACTTCATATCAGCCTCTATCGATGATAATTTTCCATCGCTATCGTCGCAGTCAACGTGTTAAGAAATATCGTCAGACCTAATGCATGACTTTTAAAACCAATATTCATGTCAAAGTGTTGATCGAAAAAGTATGCATATTTTTTCACCAGACATGAAACCCATAAAAACAGATTAACATACATGAACTTAAACCATCATCTGATTACTTTATAATTAATAAGGGATGCTATATTTCTAAATGTCTATAATTCATCTTTTAGAAAGTCATGGAATCCGTCACACAACCCCATTATTAAATAATCCCTTTCAAAATAATATTTTTCAATTTCATTTTCTTCATTATTAAGATTTTTTTCTCCTGAAAAACATGCAAAAACATGTAAAGCATTACTCGTTGACAGATATCGTGATTTCAGAAATGATGGAGTAGATAAAAGAGACAGATAATTCATCTTGACGAGAAATGAATATTTTCCCACTAAGAGAAGTACAACATTTTATTACAGGAAATTAAATGGGATATTTGTTGGAAGAAAAGTTTAAATCAATTTTCAATTTAAAAAATTATGTTTCAATTTATAATGATTCAACAAAATTTAACGCGCACGAAAATTGATATTACGCAACAAAAAATTCTTAGTTGCTTGAAAAACTTTTCTTTCAACAGCCCAATCGCTTTAAGAATTTCTTTGGATAGCTGTTTATGCATTATTGCGAGTTTTATTTTTTAACCCTTTCAGTACAAAAGACAATTTGGCTTCATCATTTTACAAATTTTTTTTCTGGTCGTCTATAGCCATTTATGATTTCAAAAAGCACATCATTCGATTGTTCAAACTTTCTTCGATTAGAAAATATTTTTTATTATTCCCAATAGATGGGTCAGCCCTATTACTCTTTAAATTATGATCAGAAACATGATGATGCCAAATGGCATCACTGGGACTGAAAGGGTTAAAATGCATGAATGCGACGTTACATTTACTGCAGTATTTACTACAAAAAATTAGTCAAGAAGAAAGAAACTTTTGTACTGGAACAAGATCGTCGAAAACTGTCTAAAAAACGTTCAAAAAATAACAGGGTGGCACGGGGAAAATTATTGGACAAAAATCAGACTTTTACCACAGCTCCTACATTTATGTAACTTTCTAACCAGTAATTTTTTTCGTAATGACTATTGGATATATCTGTCGGGTACCATTTTTGAAATTTACTATTTCCTCTGTAGAAGTTGAACAAAATAATAAACATGTGTCCAAAAATTACCCCACCAATTGGGGTAGTTTTGTACAGTAGTGTTTGTTCTTTGGTCAGTAGTTTTCAATATGTTCTGCACAGTATTTAGACTAGCTACAAGGTATAAATTGTGTGATATGGCGTGCTTTAAAATACTGTGCATTTGATAAATATTTAACCACAAATTGCTTCTGTAAAAAATGGATAACAGTGAAATCTAGTAAAAATGACCAAACTTTTAAATTTCTTCTCTTTCCAAGTTCAAACATTGCGTAGATGGTGTTTCTTATACACAAAATATACCACGTAAATTTAAGCATATTGCGATGTTGTCTGTCTTACCCCATAGCATTTAAAACGATTTCCCCGCTTTGTCCAATAATTACCCCGTGACTAAACATACAAGTCATAACGTTGCTATTCATCCTACATTGGTGGTTTTCAGCACAGACCACCTTCATAAGCATATACAAGACTGAGAATTACAAAATTCAAGATCATGTAAATAAAACAAAGTTATACACAATTTGGAATCGATTGAACAAAAGTTTAAACCATTGTTTTTCAAGCGCTTTGGGTTATTATTATACTCTTTAAGAAAAAGTATTTATCTAATCCCAATAATTAATCAGAGCATCGCTGGATACGCAATTAACAAATTGTGGTTGGTTAGACGCAATAAATTATGATGCATTATGGTTGTTGGTTCCTGAACAAAAATTAACCCGATTTTCCGTGTCCAATAATTACCCCGGGTCACCCTATGCTGCCTCAGATTGTTTTGAGTAACAGGTGAAAAACAAAAGTGTGTTCCTATATTTCGCAACTGATGGATTTATAACTATTCTTTTGCGAAAAGAAACATCAGGCTCTCGAATATTTTGTAAATATTTTTGCGTTTCCTTTACCAATTAATGAAAAAAGTAATTCATTTATTATAAAAATAAATTGGATCGTTTTAGTAAAATTGTGTTAATGGTATACAAAGGCTTTACTACGCGCTTTTCAATTTGTTTTGTAACCATTATCAATAGTGAAGGATGTTCGACCGTTTTATTTGTTTTTTCTAAAGGATTTAAAAACGTGGAATTATCTTCCTCGATACAACTTGATTGTTTCATTGCAAATATTTCCATAATTAAAAAAAAATATTTGAAATTAATAATAAAGGTTAAAAAAAAAATGAGTGACAAAGTTTTAGAGAAAAAAATAAAGTTTTTGTAGGCATTATTTATTAAAAAGAGAAAAAAAATGTTTTCTTTTTAATCGTACTTGTTCTTACTTATGTACTTACACTTACAGTATCTGGACAAATTATTAGATGCACTGCAAGATTTCATGTATCAATCAATGATGAACAAAATACCTTTAGAATTACATTTGTGTTCCTAAACTTAAGCTATTGAATAGACAATACTATCTGCCATACTTAATACAGATATCGACATCTTTTTTTAATGATATGGCCTTCTTTGGTATGTTTTCATCATTACTAAAAAAATACAGTGCGTCTAATAATTTGTCCAGGGACTGTATGTACTTACTTACGTTTCCATGATTAACAATTTCCATTGCAAAATTTAACTTTTTTCAAATTTTCATTGTACATCACCAGACCCATCCCATATTGGTTTTAAGGCAAGACATTGCTGAAACTAATCAGTATATCCCTTTTCTTAAGCACAACTAATTCTTAGGTCATAATATGTATGTTTACTACCCTTTCATAGTCAATTAATTCTATCACAGGCTTTATTCGATGAAGGTAATAAAAAACTCGCTGCGCATAGATGCACCCCTGTTAAATTTAGATTTCCCAAAATTCAGTTTTACTTGGGAGCTCTTCAATAGGGTACTTGACTTGAAAAAAATTTATTGGCTTAAAACATTCTTATGCAAAAAAAATATTAGACCCGTATTTTTTCTTTTTTTCAAATACCGCATAAAAAGGGGAAAAAATGAATTTTAAAATTAGGACGAAAAATCACTCCCGAAAACGCTTTGTGGCTGTCACGTGGTATCTATGATGCACTAGTACTATAAACAAACTTTGAAGCACCATTTGGAATCTACTTAAGCAATTGAACTATCCGCTTCTGTAAACTCCACCATTATCTATTTAATTCTTATTTAATATTAAGTTAGATTAAAACCAGTTAATTACAAACAAAAACACACACGGTTTGTTAATATATACTATGATACAGTACTGCTTCTGTAAAACCTCCACCCATTATCTATTTAATTCTTATTTTAATATTAAGTTAGATTAAAACCAGTTTAATTACAAACAAAAAAACATCACACCGGTTTGTTAATATATACTAGTGACGTCAGCCAAATCGACGTGTTTGTGATCACGTGACGTAGCGATGAAAAAAAAATTGAAAATGATTATTAATTATTTAAAGATTTATTTTGCAAAAAAATATATACGTTTGTTATATTTGGGTTCAAACTATAATTTAATTAATATTGGAAGGTATTTTAGCGATACTGTCAAGTACCCTATTACTATCGGCGTCGTAATTTAGAACCCCACTAAAGTGACGATCAGACACCCGAGTTGGCACCCAACGCAACTTCCATAGATGTAAGCAGCGTCTGGAATTTTGGAGTATATTAAACGTGCACTCCCTCAAGACGAGGTATTATATGTCGGACTTTTTTTTGTTTCACAGACCGTTTATAGGTTTGCAGATATTTTGGGGTTCGAACCTGAAACCTTTGGTATGCAAAGGAAGTTATATACCGAATGGGCTAGCTCTTATGTTTATGAGACACCTGAGCTACCACCCAACGCCACCTTAAAATGATATCTTCAGGATTCCAACTGATATATTTTGGAGCATATACAAAGCGTTTCCCATACACGCATTCTTACTTAGGGGCAATGGACAAGTTGCATGAAACGCGAAATCCATAATATATGTGTTTTTCTGGTACATTAGAAGCTGCAGATTCCGAATGTAAGGTTAAATATTCACAAATATGTTTAATTTCAACAAAATATGCATTTGAAATTTGCCGAATATGTACGTCACTGAAAACAGCTCTGACGTCAACTGTTATGTTTTTGGCGATGTTTCGATCTATGCTGTAATACACTTTATAAAATAATAAACCTTACAATTTCTGCGAAACCTCATTAAAAGAAGAAGACAATATTATTGTAACCAGTTCATATCAAGGAAGTTAAACAGCTTGTTCCAAGTTTGGTTGTTAGTTAAAATACACGCACTAGAGCGCGTATGAGCTATTGCAGAACTATTGACTGTTGGATCTGATCGGAATAGTCGAGTGAAATCGTTCAACGTTTGAAGAAATTAACTGGAATGAACATGACATGTTTCTGTAAAATAGCATAACTTTAAGAGTTTGATAAGGATGAAAGCACGTTTCACAGTTTCAAAAGCGATACAGTGAAACGTGATACGAAATAACACGCCAAGAACAAAACAAAGCCAACCGTGACGTCATCTGTTATGCTAAGAGAGGTTTAACAGGAGTGACGTATCATTAACTTTAAAAATGAATTTAAAAATAAATACATCTTTAAAACCATAAATACTCGAGTTTTAGAGGTTTTTTAATATGCTTAATCGAATAAATATGTTTGTGGAAAACGCTGTAATTGTCCATTGTACATACCCATATACAAGGCTTTATTTATTGGTGGTATTTTTTTTAAAACCAGAAATCCATTTATAGGATAGTGAGGACAGAACCCCAGAAGGTATCCTCAGTGGTATGAAGCATCAACAACTATGTCCAGACACACTTACTCCAGGGAATCTTCCCTAAGAACCCCTTATGCACTGTAAAAAATGTCTTGTTTTTACAGAAAAAAAAAACTGCGAGCTTGTATGCTAGGAAACTTCAGTATAAATTATATAGAAAATGTGTCACTTTTATATGAATAAGTTGTAGTTTTCCCGCAAAAGCTGTCTTTAAAAAAATACATTTTAAAGAAAAGAATTCTATTTCCAATCGTTCCAACGACTGGGTATCGAACACCAGGTGATTCCAGTGACAGGTAATAATAATACTTTCAAGGAATATAAACAACTAAACCCGGGCTCCAGCCACGAAACTTTAGATCTGCAGTACAACGTTCTCTCAACTGAGCCATTTCGGCGCACATAGATTAAAAAAAAAAAACAGTTAAAATGCTTGTTTGGTTGCGCATAGCACTTAAAAACTTTTTTTTTACTTATTTAAACAGCATATTTAACAGAAAACAAAACTGTTTAAAGAAGCTAACATTATTTTTCTGTAAAATTAAAAGATTCTTCTGCAGTGTGGGTTTCTAGTTCCTTTTGGTTTAAACAAATACCAATGTTCTTTTTTCTTTCTCTTATTTGTTCTAGACATAGTTGTAGTAATTAATGCTTTGTTATCCACCAAACGTGATAAGAATACTTTTACGAAGATTAAAAATAATTCCTAGCCCGCGTGATTCAATTTGAGAGGTGAAAATAACGTTGTTGATCCTTGTCTCAGGAGAAATGCCAAGAAATATTTTTAACGCAATTTTATTTGGTTTAATGTTTGTTTTGATTACGAGAAATGTTCTTTTTTCAGACAATATTAGGGAAAGATTTTGTTTCCTTAAACCAAATAAAATAAAATTAGCCTTATCGAATTATTCGAAGAGAAACTATCATCTTTTTATCTTATTATTTTTTTAGTTTTAAAATGCCTGAAAAATATCCTAAAGATGGCGACACTATTTTTAAACTTTTACCAATTAGTTATCAAATAACTAGATGCAGGGAGGAGGGCTAAATGCTATTTTCCTTAAAAATTTGTTTTATTTTAATGTTATGACAATTCTCAAACATTATACGATTCTATTAGCCCCTGGGGCAAAATGTAATTCTTAATTTCTTTAGTTTAAAGTGCCCTTAAAATATCTTGAAGATAGTGACAATATTTTTAAGCATTATTATTTAGTTATTAAATATTTGCTATATGCTTTATTAATTTGCTTTATTTCGATGTTATGACGCTTCTCAAACAGAATAAGATCCCAATAACCTGGAACAGAAACATATTACGAGCCATATTTGGACTCATCACAGATCAGATGGTGACGTTTGGAGAAAGCAATACTACAGTCCCTGGACAAATTATTAGACGCACTGTATTGTTTTTAGTAATTTTATGTTTCTTAAGAGTTTTTATGCAATAATGGCATATTTAAACTACAATATTATTGATCTTTATTTAAAAGAATTGTTGTAGACTACATATTTTATTCATTTTCAACATATGGCAACACTGTGTTGACAAAGTGATACATGAACGTAAACAAGTACAAGATTATTTATGTGTGGAATCATCATCCTCAAATGCAAGAGACAGTACAGTCTTGCATTGATAGCATGCCGCGCATATTTAAAGCTTTGATAGCGGCTAAAAGTGGCTCAACTAAATATTGACTTTTACTAACATTAATTTTACTTTTCTTTAAAGCTTAATAAACTTATGCTTTTCTAAATGAATGCTGTTTTATTTATGTCAAATAAATCGGTAATTGATTGATTATAAAAATAAAAAACAAATCAATTTAAAATAATAAAACGGTACAATATCACCCGGTAATTAATATTTTACATGAAATCTTGCAGTGTGTCAAATAATTTGTCCAGGGACTGTATATGAAGAGAAATACATTAATAATGGCATACAGGCAAAGAGATTTCAATAGATAGGACATATTGAAGGAGTTCTACATTCAAATTTCTCAATTAAGATATAAAATAATTCAGAAAACACTTGTTGACTGCTTTTTATTATTTAAGTGTCGTAATTATTAAATTAAATTTACTTTAGAAACGTTCATTACGGCCATGGCGTGATTTCGGGTTTTTTTTAATGAAAACTTATGATTATAAAAAGCAAAGAATGGAAGAAGTTTTTTAAATGACAGACTCAAGAAGAACGGCAAGAGGAAGACCTCCGAAAAATGATCTTATGAAAGGAATCATCTACAGTACTTCAAATATTCAATAGTGAATGTTACACTCATAACAACTTTAGGTTTTCTTAAGCTTGGTGACTTCAATGCATAGATATCATAGTTAAAGTATTAGATTGGCAGATCACGTGACCTCCAATGCCAAAGACGGGACGCGCATGGAGACCAGAATAAGAGGGCAATGGGGCCAGTGTTGCCACCAGTTTTAATAGAAACACACTACGAAAAGATCCAATTTAATTCTAAAATTACAAAAACATACCATAAAAATACTAGCAAAGCGTTTCACGTTTTTTCTAAAGTCACTAAAAAGATTCCAAAATGCAGCTAAAATTTGTATGGTATGTTTTTGTAATTTTAGAATTAAACGGTATTTTTTCGTAGTGTTTTTCTCCTAAAACTGGTGGCAACAAAGGCCCCATTGCCCTCTTATCCTGGTCCTCCATGCGCGTCCCGTCGTTAGTATTGGAGGTCACGTGATCTGTCAATCTAATACTTTAACTATGATATCTATGCTTCAATGATATAAGTACACAAATGAGTTATTTTAAGCTAAAACACAAAAATCAAAAAGCAGGGGATGTGTAACACACGACCTTCAATTACTCCTCAATAAATCAATATGTTTAAAGGAAATTATTTACCCAATAAGGTAATTGCAATAACTTTAAACAAGTAGGTTTGTAACAGAATCTGTCACTTAACCCGCTTCTACACAACAGTTGTGTTTAACAGATAAAAAGGCGACAAACACAGCATTAATAGCACAGCATTAACATTTACATGCTAAATTTGGCTAGTTTCATTTATTTTATTTCGAAAATTCAATAATTACTTATCGTTTGCAAAAATTAATTTATATTTCAAAGAATAAATATGTAATATTCCCTCGCTTTTAAATAGAATGAAAACATTTTATATCAACATACAAAGAATCTCGTAGTGAAATATATTTGACGTCATTTCAAACTAATCGATGTCGCAAAAATAAATTTATTTTAATTTATTGTCTAAAAGAATTAAAGATTCTCGAGCGATTGTTGCGAATGGCAATGGTGATTTAATTGTAATTAAAATAACTTCCTATGCTATTTAAATGAGCATTGAATTTTGCCGTTTTTTTAAAATAATTGAAGTGCTTCGAATTCGAATTCTTTTCTGAAATTTTCAATGTATTTCAATTTCGATGCGCTGAATTTTTTGACGCATCTCACTTGCTCGTAGCATTTTTAGTTTGGGCTATGAAAGTGGGTGACGGACAGACCGACTGAACGATTATAATACCTTCCACTTTTTACGTTATAAACGTAGTGTGGAAGCTAAAAGCAAGGGATGTGTAACACACGACTTTCAATTACTCCTCAATAAATCAATGTGTTTAAAGGAAACTATTTACCCAATAAGGTAATTGCAATAACTTTAAAAACTTAAAACGTTCTATGGCACTTTGTGCATCCGCGATACTCTCGAAAACCTTATAAAGACGTCCGGTATAGTTATACTCATAGTTTCCTTGCACAGAAGCCACGACCATGGGCGGGGCTATAAAACGCGCGGAGCAATCAGACGAAGAGGACATTTCAGCCGTTTTATTTTGTCTGCATCTGATTGCTCCGCGCATGTTATAGCTCCGCCCGTGTTTGTGGCTTCTGTGCAAGGAAATTATGAGTTTAACTATAGATACTGGAAACTCGTGTATTTAATTTGAAGTGCTCATAACTCTTTTAGTTCCATCTGTAGAGTAGTTTCAGGCAGAAAGACTGACAGACGGACCAATGTTGAAAAAGCATTTTTTTTAGAATCAGCACCCGCTAAAAAGTGTAGAAAACGCCATATATCTCCATTTTGGATTTTCGAACCCATCTTAATACTTTCATTACCTTATATTTCGTATTAGGTAAATTGAAAAGGCATATTAATAAATCAGAAACAACAGATAAAGACCTAAAAACTCTATATTACAAACACCATAATGTAAAAGGAACACGATTCAAAATATTATCATTCGATAAATAAAGAAATGAATGATATGATTGATTAAACTACAAATTACATTGATTCAAAGTGTTTTTTTTTTCGTTCATTCGATGATAGCTACACCATTAAAAAATTAAGGACGTTCCTTCGAAATAAACGAAGTTATTTTTTTAAGGCGAATAGATGATTTATGGGCCTTTTTACAAGTATTAAACCGAGCAAAGACAATTTAAAAATTGTCACAGTAATAGTGGAATGAATACACTTTATATTGCGTATTCGGGGATACATTTTTGGTTTTGAGTACTCTGTAGTCTAAATATATTTGTTATTCTATCATTGTCACATGTACAGTCCCTGGACAAATTATTACACGCACTGTATTTTTTTTAGTAATGATGAAAACATACCAAAGAATGCCATATCATTAAAAAAGATGTCGATATATGTATTAAGTATAGCATTTAGTATTTTCTATTCAATAGTATAAGTTTAGGAACACAAATGTCCTTCTAAAGGTATTTTGTTCATCATTGATTGAAACTTGCAATCTTGCAGTGCGTCTAATAATTTGTCCAGGGACTGTAGTTGCACATATCGTTTATTTTGTCGAAAAGCCATTTAATATATTTATAGCATATGTTTTAAGAGCCTGCGGATGTATAAATCCATCATGGTAATATCTGTTTTCCCACAACATACACAATTTTGCATTCATATATATTTAAAAATAGTATTTTTTTATTAAACTTAAACTTTATAAATATCGATACATTTTTTAAACCATTTACTAATACGAAATTATAATTATAATTTTTTAAGATGTGTTTAAGAGTTAGGTTAGGTTGAATATCGTCGCACTAGAGGTATTGGCGATGGGCGGCATAATTTAGAACCACAGTCAAGTGACAAGTCACCTAACGCAACTGTTAGGAAAGACATCGTACGCAGCGTCTTGGGATTATCAAAAATATTTAACGTGCACTCCCTATACACGAAGCATTATTTGTCGAACTTTTTTACTTGACCGATTATAGGTCATCAGGTATTTTTTCAATACCCGTACCCGAACCTGGGACCTTTCGTATTCAAGGCAAGCGCCTTACAGACTGGGCTTACCCATCCCTTAACAATTTTCGGAGATGACGACTTATTCCGGGGGCTGGGGAGCCCAGTCGGTTAGGCGTACGTCTTGCATGCGAAAGGTCCCAGGTGCGGGTCTGGGCATCGCCAAAAATAACTGCCGACCTTTAAACGGCCCGTGCAGCCAAAAAAATGAAAAATGAAAATAATATGAAATACAGCAAAAAATAAAGCAACTCTTTACTGTGATCCAATTCGTTGAATTATAAATTTAGGTACCCAAACTAATATTTAATAATATATTGGAATAAAAAGGGTTAGCATATATTTTAAACACAAACAATAACCTTGTATTTATGTTAGGTAACTTCAAAATTGTATAGGGCTGGGGAGCCCAGTTGGTTAGGCATTCGCCTAGCATGCGAAAGGTCCCAGGTGCGGGTCCGGGCATCGCCAAAAATAACTGCCGACCTATAAACGGCCCGTGCAGCCCAAAAAAATGTCCGACGAATAATACCCCGTTAATACGTTAAATATGCTCCAAAGTCCTAACGCTGCGTACGATGTCACCCTTAACGGTTGCGTTGGGTGCCTACTCAGGTGACTCGGCTCGTCACTTGACTGTGTTTCTAAAATACGACGCCCGTCGCCAATAGCCCTCGTGTAGCTCTAGTGCGACGATAATTCAAACCTACCTACCTACGACTTATTCCACTACAACAAAAACCATTTTTTTGGGGTCTTACTTGAGTGTACCAGCATTTCACTTCGTTTTCGGGATTAACTCAAAGACAGTTATGATTAATGCCTTTTTTAATGGGCGAAACCCAAGGAAAAAACCCTACTTATCCAATTGAGCATAAAGGAAATAAGTTCCTATTTACAAAAAAGAAGTCAGTTACAGTATTTTAGCTTTTTTTTTAAGGGGACTGGGTAGGCAAAAGAAAAAATCATTTAGTTTTTGCCTAAAATTCATGAATTTTTTTTTGCAGTTCAATAACAATAATTTTAAAGACTACACAAAATTTCAAAAATTTACAAACACTACTTTTCAGAAATTTAATTTTTAGTGGAAAGATTAACGTTTTATTGAACATTTTTAAAATGCTCCTTGCGATTCAATTTTTGTCTAATCTGGTTAATACTTTTTATACAAACAGTTTGAATGCAACTTAATAAAATTGGGTATGGATTTTGCATTCGACTTTTTTGTTAATGTTTTAAAAATAAAACTTGCTGTGACGGCAAAAAAGGGAATTTTTCAACTACATGGATTACAAAAATTACAATTAAACAATACATAATTATCAGATCTTAAAATCCATGCACAATTGTCTTTTAAACATTATAATCAATAATTACTCCAAGTTTCAAAAAAATATACACACTTTTGAATCGCAAGGGACCAATTGAACATAATAAAAATATCAAAATATACATGCCGAGTAAAAGGCTATTTAAGATAAGGCCCGGGACTGAATAACATACGAATTTCGCTTGGCACGTTTACAAAAATTGAAACTGTGATTTAAAATCTGCTCATATTGTTTAAAGTATGCTATGTATGGAAAGCTAAAAGTATAAGCTATTTTTTCCACACTAAAATAAAAGAAATTGATATTTGTGAAATTTTTGCCTACCCGTTCCCCTAAAACTAAAAGTTTGACAAAGGTTTTGTAGCTAATAGGTACTCATTCCCGATAAGGAAACTTTTAACATATTCCTAAATAAAGTATTATATTCACGATATTTTTTTTAATGCAGATTAACTCTGTTTAGTCAGTGAAATTATAATGAATTAGATTTTAATATATTGATAATTTATAATTTTAAAATACCTCGATGTTATCATACACAGATTTTGATTCGAAAGCAAACTGTCAGAAATTTTGAAAAAAAAAGAAACCATCTTTTACAAATCACTATCTTCGTTTATATTATTAATTAATATCTTAAGTCTGCTAAAAAGTTTTTTTTTCTGCATCTTTGAGAATTTCTTTCAACATTTGAGCGAAAGATGAAGCAGGATGGAGTCACTAGATTATCTTCGCTAACAGAGACGTGAAGACCTTAGTGTCACGGGGGAACAGACCACGACAATAAAAGAGGAGAAAAAACAGTTAAGTCCCACCGAACAAGTCTCTCCGTGTATGCCTAGCTCAAGATTACCGCCTTGGCGAACGCGGGGCAGATTTCTTTTTGGCCGAGAGGACAGGTTGTCGTGACTCGGTACGAAACAGAACTTGTTAAATTTGAGTGACTTTAGTTTGTATTAATCTATTAACCTGAATTGGGCGAGGCTGACTCATCTTTTGATTCATTAAGAGGGGTCGGATAGGTATTTGGGTCAAAAATGTCGATTTTTTGTTATTCCTTTTTTATTCTGCTTATCTTTAGCTTTAATTTTAGACCAAAATCAAATTTCTGTTTAGTGGTTTCTTTTTTATGAGCATTTTTGCGAAACTCTTAACATGAGTTCTTACCTAAACCTTATTTTTCTTTTGCGTTTCCTGAAATATAAGGTTTTTCAACAGTTAGACACATTTTTCTCAGGAACTATATGAGATATGATTTAAAAAAAAATGTGTTTCTTAAATATAGCTCTTTGATTTAAACTGTGGAAATTCAAATATCTCTGCTAAAAAAATATATATAACTTAAAATCTGATTTTTTTTTTGTTTTTCAAAACATATTTTTTTAAAAAAAATCACTGTAAAAGTATTATTTGATACTTTGAAATATCCTTAGTTTAAAATAAAGAGCTATATGTAGGGAACAAAATATAAAAAAAATCACAATGATATCTCATATAGTTCCTGAGAAAAATGTTCCCAAAGTTAGGTAATTTAACATGGGCGAGATAGAACCACATCCGACCCCCTTCAGATGAGTCGATAAAATGAGGACCAAGAATGCTTGACAACTAAACACTGGGTGCTCACACGGCAATCCTTGGCCCACTTACGGGATGTTTCTCGCCGATGAATTTATTTTTTAAATATTAAAATACAAATTTCACTCTTACCTTCTTGATGCATCCGACAAAGTTGTTGTGTCGCGCCCCCTGGTGGTGGGGCAGTGCGATGTCAGTTCCCCCTACGTAGATAACATTAGACGACAGCAGACTGAATGTTCCCGCTGTCGAGCCTCGCTCCGTATATACACCGTCCACAGTGATGGAGAACTAAAACAAATAGGTTAATTAGTTGGACACGGTACCACTTTCAAACATATCTTTATTTTTGACATATTCACTATAAAATTGATGTTTTATTACTTCAATCTGTATTTAAAAACAACATATTACAAGAAAAATTAAAAATTAATTTAATTTTTTAAGTTATTAAAAAATTTAATTTTTTTTGAACTTTTTAAAATGCTAAGACATTTTTAAATACAAATATTTTAACCCAATTTTTTTCTCATGTACTTTTTAACTCTTTTACATAAGAATTTTCATCCAAATTTGATTTATCTTCAGTAGTGTTGTCTTATAAATAATATTTATCTAGAAAATCCTAAATTATTTTAGCATATTTGAAAATTTTTGGAATTATTTTGACTAGTATTTTTTTTATAAAAAAAGTATTACATTTGAAAACAATTTTAATGCCAATTCTTTTAAATATAGCTAGACTTTTAAAACTTAGTACTTATTTAGCAGATTTACAACTTTAATGTTAGCAAATAAAAAAAAATCGCAATTTTTGCCATTTTTGAGGTACTGTGTCACCTTAAAATTTTTACATGGTGAAAAAGTTTAAAAGTTTAATTAAATTTTAAAATAGTATTAAAGAAGATTTAAAAATCTTCTACTTCAAATATTCAAACTGTAGACTATGAAATTTTGATGACATTTTACTACACGAATTTTAAATGGAGGTTAAAATTACGTAATTTTAAACACCAAATCATGCCACAAAATATTCATAAAATAATGCAGATTCGTATGAAATAATTTGAATAAAAGAAGTTAAATTATGGCCTAAAAAAAGCATTCAATTAAATATACTTCAAGCATTTGAAAATGACTGTTAAATTTATTTTCAGAACTACCCAGACCGGATATTCTGTAGAGCTTAGTGCTATATGAAGGGTTCAAAATACAAGTTAACAATAAGTCCGAATTTTGTCATTTTCAAATTAACAGCGCAATTGCATGAGTCAATCATGTTGAATTTCAGTTCAATAATGAAAAATAAGTCAAATTTCCCAACTTTTTAAAGTTTAATTTATAACTAAACAAGAAGTCCTTAAAGAACTAAAGTAGCCTACTTTCCTGTTACTTAAATACTTACTGAAATTCTAATAGGAAAACAACTTGGTTCCTAACAGTAAATATCATCACTTACCGATTCTACCCTAGATTTATACACATTCGAAAAAAAACACTAAACACAGCATCCAGCTATAATTTAAACTTCTAAAAGCCAAAATCAACTATTTTCCTTAATATTCTTTCTAAAATTAACTTAATATAATTTATCGTCAGCACGATTTATTTGTAGTTCGAAGATTAATTAAATATTTATTAATAACAAAAATAATGAAACTACTCCAAACTGCATTAAAAAATAAATGTAAATTAAAACTAAGCAGAATTGTATGCAAAAAATATTGCCTTGCCGCTTTCTTGGTAAACAATTAAATGAAACAATCAAAGAATAACATTGTGCTATATTTTATGACGTCATTCTAAACTGATTCATAAACAAATAATTTTACTTTAAATATTTTTAAATAAATAATTTATTTTATGTCATTGTTGATTTGGCAACAGCTATTTAAAGACTCAAAAAATTGAATTTCAATGCTAATTCAATGAAAATTCGTCGACAGATAGTATATTTATTACGTCTGGACGTACAGACAGCGACAAAAGTATGAAAGTCGGGTCTCTGAGGTCATAGTTTTCTAACAAAAAAAAAGAATTTTTAATTTCGGGTGAATAGAACCGATTTTGGAAAAGGGGGGGGGGTACGGACAGGACGGACATCGACCGCATGTCAATACCTACTTTTTCATTTTTTTAATTCGCTCGAATTAAAAAAAGAAAAGTAGGCTTAAAATGTAGGAGGTAGTCTTGTTGTAAAGCTTTAATTTTAAAACATAGTCGCTCAAAGAAGCTTTTTTTGGACTTGGTTCATTTGTATTCTTGAGCCCTCCATATATGTAAATACCAGAATTTTTTTTAATGAGAAAATTCAAAAGTAGGAAATGTAAAGTGAATTATTTACTCAAAATTATTTTTTATATTGTATATCACCACTTATAAACAATGTCAAACTAAAAAATGTTTGCAATAAGTTTGGAAATGTAGATATTGATATTTAAAGGCAGCTAAATTGACAAACAATTCAATCTAAAATAAAAAAAATATATGTAAAAGAATATACTTACATGACAAAAACTTGTTGCCCTAGTAATCTAAAAAGGAAAAAAAAAACACTTTTTTGCAAGGATATATGAAATAAAAGAGCTATTTGCAACAAAGAACTGTTTCAATGAGCTTGATTGGATTCATAATAGAAGTTTACAAAGGAAACAAGTTCTTATTTAAATACAGTTTTTAACATATTTAGTCTTTGTTAGTGAACGGAGAAAGCACAGAAACAAGCTTCTAATCTTTAGAGAAAAAAAATGGCTTTAAATAATTAGTTTTTTTTTACATTTTGCTAAACTGCTGACATTATTAAAAGATAGAAATACACAAATGCGCATTTTAAATATGCTGATTTTCATGTCAGGTATTATACATTTCGTCTATTGAGCATAAAGCTTGCTAAGCTATTTTGTCCTCAATTTGTTAATTACTCGCATAAAGCTTCCTGGATGAATGTACACCATTTGCTTTTGAAAGAAATCATAAAAAACAGGTGTTTTCAGAAGTACACTTGGCATATAATTTACTTGCTTGTCCTTTTCACGATAATTTAAATGCCATGCTTAACTGTTTTAAATGCATGACTTTGCTTCAGAAATTTGACGAGCTTGTTTTTTTTTATAAATAATCACTTATAATACACTTTTGACAAATTGATACGATTGGTTTCTAGGGAATTATCATAAACATGTCTTTGGGAAGTTTTTTCTTCTTTTAGGTCTCCAAATAAATACCATAAGTCGTAAGAGTTAAAGTTAGAAATTTTCCATCTGTTTCACTGGCATAGCTTCAACATATATACACTACTCAAAAGATTTAGGGGAATTCATGGTTTAAACCCTTTCACCCCCAAAGATTTTATTTGGAATCATCAGCTTGCGATTTTTTTATCATTAAGTTGAGCTTGCACTTATTTATCGTTAGATGGAAGAATCATGTCTTTTGAAGAATTAAATAATGTTGGTCTTAATTAAATGAAAATATGAAAAATATGGTAAAATAAAATTCACTCCCAAAAAATTTTATGAAAAAAATTGACCCTAAATTCTTAACGCTTGCATTCTTAGATGTTAAAAAATTGATTTGAACTTTTTTAACAAATAAAGTTTTGAAAAAAATATTGTTATAATTTATTCAAAAGTTTTGATTTCAATTTCCCCCCCCCCCCCTTAAAGTTTAGTTTAAAAAAACATTTAGATTTCCCCTCCCTAATTTTTACCATATCATTCTGGATACATAATGAATCTATTTCACAAGTTTTAGATTTTTAGAATAAAAAATAAAACGTTGGAACTGAGAGGGTTAACGCAAGTACGCGAAGTGCTCTCCTAATTGTTTTGAGCAGTGTATTTTTATATTAGTAAAAATTATTTAAATTTATAAACAGAATTAACAAAGTTAACGAAAACAGTAAACCCAAACTAATGCTAATCATTTTCATAAAAAAATCCAAGACTTCTTTCAGGTTAAAGCCTTATTAAAAGCTTAGTAAACTAACTTATTTTTCTTTATTAAACTTAATGCACATTAATTTTCAGATTTCCAAGATGAAATTATAAAAGAAACTGGAAGTTTACATGGCATTTTTAAGTATTTCATTAAGGATTTTTGTAAAAAAGATTTCTGTGTAAAATTGAAGGGTAAGAGTTAGTTTATATGTTATTAAAGTGAGTAAAAACTTCACTTACTTAAAATTTTAAGTTTTAGATATTTAACGGTGAGAGTTGTTAAGGTTTAACTTTAGAAGTCCTCTGTATTAATTTATTAAAAATTATTTTTAAAAACTTATTTTGAAGTTTAAGATCCTAGTTTCGAATTTCCATTTGATCACCTCCGTCCATATTTTGAACTAATTTATGATAACAAAATCTATACATAAATTGTTTTCTTATATTAAAAACACCAACTAAAATAATCCGATAGAGGAAATTTTATAAAATCATTAATTTTTGAAAAGTGTTAGCAAAAATACGAAGAAAGATTTTTAAGCAAAGAACAACACTTTAAAATAAGACGTAGTAGTAATTTGAGAACTAAAATGTGTCAGTCAGTTTTTAAAAATATATTTTATTAAATTCAAAAGTATAAGATATTTATTGACTGTTTAAAAACGATAAGATAGACACCAAATCGAATGTTCGTCAATTCAAATATGCGTTTTTATTAAATGTTATTTCTAAGTACTAGGTGGCCACAGTTAAATGGATGGTACTCAAAGCTAAATTTTTTTAGTGCGAAACATTCCAGCCCCCCCCCCCCCCTTACTATTATTTCAAAGTATTCAAAGTATATGCTACATAAAACAAATGAAAAACTTCAAACACGAACATTTTTATGCAAAAGTTTGTTTTTCCTTTTATTTTCTATTATCCAACTTAAAATCAAAAATATTAATCTAATATAGAAAATACAAAGCTTATAAATTATTTATGGTAATTACGCCTGGAAACACAGCAGCAGTACTAAATATCTCCAAATGGAACACTTTTAACTATAGTTTTTTTAATGAGGTTCTATCTCTCATATCTTTAATATACACTGTTAAATATTTTGTGCTTGGTTTCACCATGATATTAGTTCCTAGTAGCTGCAACGGCTGTGTGGTGAAATGTTTCACCTTTTTTTTCGGTGCTTGGTTGAACCATTTCTCAGGTTTTTGTTTCCAAATCCAGAAAAATGGTTCAACCAAACACCGAAAAAAAAGGTGAAACATTTCACCACACAGCCGTTGCAGCTACTAGGAACCAATATCATGGTGAAAGGAACCAATATAATGGTGAAAGGAACCAATATCATGGTGAAAGGAACCAATATCATGGTGAAAGGAACCAATATCATGGTGAAAGGAACCAATATCAAAGTTAAACCAATATCATGGTGAAACCAAGCACAAAATTTTTAACAGTGTAGTCTCTCTTCTAAATGGAAAACCGTTTCATACATTTATTTACTCTGCAGGAAGCCTTGAGTACCATAAGTTTAATATTGATAACCTTGTGCATGTAAAATTAAATTCTAAATGAAAGCATTGAAAAACTAAAAATGATCCTATTTGGACGTACACCACTCTGCTTTTAAGTTCAAAATACTACGATATTTCAATTCTCGCATTTCCAAGTAAATAAATGGCAGAGGGACAAAAAGACATTAACTAATTTCGCGACGCGATGTAAAACATTTTCCCACTTTCGAGAAAAGCGTTCTAGAAATTAACGTTGTCCTTTTCGCTAGATACGGAATTTTAATGGGTTTCAAATCCAATTTGCGCAGTAGGCACTTTTAAAATGGCCATACGTGCATTAAATCATTATTTTTCGGCTTCTTTCTCCCAGCAAGTAGTTCAATATTAGGATGGATTGTTTCCAGATCCATGTTGAATGGATAAGCCACAAAATATCAGTACACACTATTGTGCCTTTGAATATTTCTCTGCACATAAAATTTCGCAGAAACAATTGTATCAAAAGGCGTTGCGTGTTAAATCTCTCTGCACATAACATTTCACAGAAACAAGTGCATCGAAAGGCGTTGCGTGTTAAATCTCTGCACATAAAACTTCACAGAAACAAGTGCATCGAAAGGCTTTACGTGTTAAATCTACTCTGAATTTTTTGTTGTTGACATTTTATACACTTTTTTTTAATTACAAGTTGCATTGAAATAATACAAAAATTGTATATCCGAATAATAGCACATGGTTAGCCCAAAAATTATGTTAAATGCGCAGCACGCATGTTATCTTGTGAAATTGAGTTTAGCGTCTGCTCAAATATTTCGGATAAATACTATATTAAAGCTCCAAAAATATACATTTTGGTTCTTTAAAAGGATTGTTAAAATTGCGTTATAAAGATTTTTGAAAACAATATAGTTTATAGATTTTTTTTCTCCATTGCGCATGCATAAAATAATCGTTTTTTTTTCTCTCGCGATCGTCAGTTGCGTTGGAACATAAATTTTTGTTCATATGTCATCAACACAATTTTTGCATAATGCAACGTAAAAGAGCCGTAAACAGCAAACAAAGTCTTTCGAATTATCCAGTCTTTTAACAGAGATATTTGTGTTGTCTTTAAACAGACTTTTAACAGAGTTTCATTTGTGAAAACTATGGTCCCCTCCCCCATTCTTATTTTACTATTACATTTAGTTGCCTACTATGAAAAGTAAGGTAATGAAGTATTACGTTGGGGTCGAAAATCAGAAATGGAGATTTTGTGTTTACCAAACATTTTGGAGGGTGCAGATTCTAAAGAAGTTGTTTTTCAACGTTGGTACGCGTCTGTCTGAAACCAGACTACAGTTAGAATTAAAAAAAACCTTTGTACTTCAAATTTGGTATACGAGTTCTCAGTACTTGTCGGGTGTCATACTAAGTTTGTTGAGAAAATTGCGCATGATCAAAGGGTAGCTGCCATAGAACTTGTTGGGTTTTCAAACTATTGATGATGATGATGTCGTGTCCATGGATAGAGACTATATAGGACCAAAGGTCCATAGACCGCCCCAGCGATCTGCAGACAGTGGTCATCATAAAGGTCTTCGTAGGGCGAGTTGGTAATTTGCTGCAATTTTGCCAGGATGGCTGGACAAGAGAAAAGATGTTTTGGATCCAGTTCCGAGTCGGGGCAGTTTCTGCAGCTGGAGTATTTTCCAGTTCCATCTTTTTGGATTTCCATCCCTTTGAAGTGGCCTGTCCTTAATCTAGTTAGGATGGTCGCAGTTACCCTATTGGTGTTTAATTCACAAATTTGGTGTTTAATTTTAACACTTCTGCTGTTACATTTTGCTTTGGCCACTGAGTTGATGTCATTAAGAGTGGTTTGGGGAAGAACGTCATTGTTGAGTTTTCTTGCTTCTTTTGAAAGGATATCAGCCGACTCGACTTTCAAACTATTGAAATTGCTTTATAGGGTGCATTTAATTACCTTTAAATGTATTAATTTATTTTGAGTGATAAATGAATCTCAGGTGGTGTTACATACACCCAGTTTTTTCTACATGCAAATTAAAAAGTACTTCATTAATGCTTCCTATAACGAATGGCTACAAACATACATACCAGAATAGGACAAGAATCAATACTTTGGTACCAAGAACCTCGCACTAATTTATTTACCATCGCATTATCTAAACGCCAGGCCCCGTGGTGCAGTGGTAGTGCTTTGCATTGCTGTGCCACAGGTCTGGGGTTCGAATCCCGGATTGGGCGAGGTTGACCCATCCATTCATCCCTTAAGTGGGTCGATAAAATGGGTACCAAGTATGCTTGGGAACTAAACACTGGGGGTTCCGCGTGAGGCTGACCACCTTACCGGGACATCTGCCTAGCACCCCAGAGCCCTAGGTCACGAAAGCTGACTGGGCACGGTAGGCCTTGACCCACTATTGGGCTGTTGCGCCGAGGTGTTTAGTTTATTATCTAAACGCCATTTGGTTTGGTTTAAAAAATATTGCACTAAATGTACGAGGATCATTGGCGACTGGCCTCACCATTTTTTTCAACCACGGTAAAGTAACGAGACCAACATCCCGATGTGACACCTCAAGAAACCTTATAGAAACATTGTGCACTACAGTCCCTGGACAATTTATTAGACGCACTGTATTTTTTAAAAATAATTTTATGTTTCTTAAGAGTTTTTATGCACTAATGGTATTTATAAACTACAATATTATTGATTTTTTTTAAAAAAAGAATTGTTTTAGACTACATATTTGTATTTATTTTTTAACATATGGCAACACTGTGCCATATGTTAAAAATCCAGTCCAGCTCCTAGAAAAGATTATTTATGAGTGGAATCATTATCCTCAAATGCAGGAGACCGTACAGTCTTGCATTGATAGCATGCCGCGCAGAATTAAAGCTTTGATAGCGGCTAAAAAAGGCTCAAATACATATTGATTTTTACTAACATTAATTTCACTTTTTTTTAAACTTATGCTTTTCTAAATGAATGCTGTTTTATTTATGTCAAATAAATCGGTAATTGATTGGATAATATAAAAATAAAAAACAAATCAATTTAAAATAATAAAACGGTACAATATCACCCGGTAATTAATATTTTACATGAAATCTTGCAGTGCGTCTAATGATTTGTCGAAGGACTGTACATCAGGACTTTGGACCTCAACAGATATTATATGCATCAGTTCCAAATGTAGGTGCGGCGTTATTTATTGGCGGCATTTCGGTACTTTTCCAAGCTACACTCTTAAAACAAACGAGCGGTTTTAACTCAGTCTGAGTTATTTTCCACTCCTTTCCGTGCCGAAAATGCACTTCTCCTATAGGAGTGAATTTCACTCTTTTTCGGAGTGGGTAAAAGAAATAAAAGAAAACAATCTGCGTCCTACACTCTTAAAACGAGCGGTTTTAACTCAGTCTGAGTTAATTTTCACTCCTTTCCGGTGCCGAAAATGCACTTCTCCTATAGGAGTGAATTTCACTCTTTTGTTTTAAGAGTGTAGCGATAAAGTCACCGAAAATGTAAAAACACTGAAAAACTTAATATTTCCAATGGTAACATTTACACATTGTGTATACTGTGCTTTGTAGCCCAAAATTATGTTTTTCGCCAAATATTCAGTTTGGCGAGATTTGCTCCCACGAAATATAAAAGTACCGGGATTTTTGTTGCTGCTCAGAACTATTCGTTTATAGGATGTCTAAGGACAAGGACAGAACTATGAATGTCATCCTTTGCGGCATATTCAGCTAAATATTAATTGCGAGGATTTCGAATAGACACTAACTAATTTCATAACAACTTTTAAACATGCATAGTTTCACAAATTTTCGCATTTTGTTTCTTTTCGACGGCTCGGGAATTTTAATGGGCCTGAAATTCAATTTGTGCTGGCAGCACACTTTTAAAACAACCGGCGTCGTGCGACTAATTGGATCAAGTTTGCCTAAAATGGAACTAAGAGACAAAATTTAATTACTGGTACTACGGTAGCAATATACGTGTGCACTAATGTATTTCATATCAACTTAAACAATCGAATAAATATCATTTAAACTATTAACTATTGCCATTCAATTAAAAGTTTGATCAAATTTAATAAACTCGGCTATGAATTTGAACCAAGTTGCGCCGTTATAATCAGGAATCTATGTATAGATTAATTTGCATTGAACTAGAAGTGTTTATTGTTTTTTCTACTAATTTCATAGAAACTAAGTGAGATAGAGGTTTTTTTACGCGGTAAAATTTATAAAATTTTCATGATACTTTAATTTTTAACTTCAATGATGAGATATATGTAATAATTGAGTACGTTTTCCCATTTTCGTCAATATGACGAGTATTCAAATTGTGAGGATTTAATCTTAGAGCGACTTCGCAACACTCAATTCTTACGGATTCAATTTTTGATCAATTTTCTTTATGAATGAAATTATAAATAACTAAAAAAATATAAGGCTATGTTTTACTTAAGGCCTTTTCACACGAGAGCTTGTTCGTTCAGCGACGTCCGTACGCTATATCCAAAACTGGTTATTGGAGCAGTTTTTGCTGGATGAGCTTTTTCGAGTCGACCTAAAAATAATCCTGCTCCTTTTTGCTGTTCGAACGGCTGCTCCAATCAGAACAAAGTTCAGTCGTGACGTCACGTTGTTACACGTTTTTACGCCTGTTAAACTTGTGATGTCACGCGTGACGTAGCCGTTCTCTCGTTGACGTTTTTGCTGTCCCAAAAGTTGTTCGAAGAGCGACGTTCGTACCGTATGATAAGGGCTTTAAAATGAAAACAAATGAAAAGAACTCTCCATTATTCCAAACTAAAAGACAAAAGATGAGAAATATCAAAGGATGGCAAAATCACCGAAGTCCAGGTTTCACCCCTACTCAACTACTAAGGCCGAAGAAGCTTTCCTAAACAAGCTCGGGACGAAATTTTGACGTCATAGTTCCGAGTGACGTTGTTCGAAGACGAAGACAACCTGTCTCGAACTGTTCGGAACCACTCGTTCACGCTGACCACAATTTTAGGGTTCGAATGCGTCCGAACTAGTTCTGATCTTCGGCACTGGAAGTGACGTCAAAATTTCCGTCTACCTCATGTTTAGGAGAGCTTCTAGGGTCTTGTTATTGAAGTTGGCCGTGGTTTCACCGTTTGTTCACATGAAATCTGTCATTAATTGTGGCTAATAGGTGGTTCATTTTGCACAAGGCCTTTCACTTACCAAGGGTCTTGGTTCCTTTTTGACAATAACCACTGTTCCATTCAAAGTGCCCTTTGGCATACAATAACTCGTTGCTTGCCTAGACTAAACGTAACAACAGCGCGTTAATTTAAGAAATATTTAAAAGGGTTAAATTTCATTACTTCATCGAAAAAGGACCTTTGTTAAATACTATACACAGTACAAAAGCCTATCTTCTACTAAACTTCAGGTCTCACGTTGAAAGGATGCATCTACTGTGCTGTTAAGAATAATTACCTAGATCTTCGTGTTAAACTCTTTGCTTCCAAACCAATTAAGCATAATTTTATGCTACACTTTGCACATCTTAAGCCTTGGTTTGTAAGAATACAAAATCGGCCGCTGAGCTGCGCGTCCAAATTTCCTGTTTTCTTGCTGGCCCTAGTTGTCACGTGACCGGAGCTCCAAAAATAACGTTGATCTCAGCGTTCGTAAATCTCGAATCAGTCGTGGTTTGATTAGAGCGTACAAAACGTGCGAAATGGTCGAATACATTACAAGTATATCCGTATTCGGAAGATATAACAGTAATCTTCGCTCACTACGCATGCGTTAGATGCGGACGCATCGCCTAGACGTGAGTTCTAACAAACCACCCAAGCCAAGATAAGACACTGACATCGCGGAGCAGGGCGTTTTTTAGCGCCTTGACGTGAGTTTTCAATCCTTACAAACCAGGGCTTTAGTTACATCAAAGTCACACAAGTGTTACGCAGATAAATTTGGAATGTGTTTCATAAATTTGAACCATGGTCAAGTGATGAGGACGACAACCGATTCCTCTTGTATCTATTCAGACTCAAAGCAACATCGTACTCGGTATTAGAACATTTAAAATAAAGCTTAATTAACGCGCTTAAAATTAAGCTTAATTAACGCGCGCACACTATACTCTAGTAAATTTTTACTATTTAGCCATTTCACTTGCGAAAAATAATCCTATACATATTTTTTAACATAAATATATTTTTCAAACCATTATAAATTAAAAAGTATGTTTATCAAGAAATTTTGAAAACATTACCGTTTAACACTTGCAGAGGGACATAATCATTTAGTGGAATATGCGGTTTTGAGCGGTAGAAATATACATTTTTTGTATGCAATGAAAAAACACATAATTTGTTAGTTTTTTTGCAATTAATCGTCCATTCTAACTTTATTTCAATGAAAAATGTCGGCGCTGAAAAAAACTTTTTGTTCAAGACCTACGGAATCTGATTGACCCTCTCGCAAAGTCATTTGTTTCATTAAAATCAATAAATCAGATGCTTACACTGTTAAAAATTTTGTGCTTGGTTTCACCATGATATTGGTTCCTAGTAGCTGCAACGGCTGAATGGTGAAAAGTTCCACCATATTTTTGGTATTCGGTTGAACCATTTCTCAGGTTTTTGTTTCCAAATCCAGAAAAATGGTTCAACCAAACACCGAAAAAAAGGTGAAACATTTCACCATTCAGCCGTTGCAGCTACTAGGAACCAATATCATGGTGAAACCAACAAATATCATGGTGAAACCTAGCACAAAATTTTTAACAGTGTAGATGTTGGTATTTTTACAAAGCTTGAACACATTTTAGTTCTTAATGGAAAATGTATCAAGAAAAGTAGTATTGAAATGTAGTATCCAGTTTAGTTAAGTTTGAATTATCGTCACGCTAGAGCTACACGAGGGCTATTGGCAACGGGCGTCGTATTTTAGAACCACAGTCAAGAGACGAGCCGACACCTGAGTTGGCAACCAACGCAACCGTTAAGGGCGACATCGTACGCAGCGTTGGGACTTTGGAGCGTGTTTAACGTGCACTCCCTCTACACGGGGTATTATTCGTCGGACATTTTTTGGCTGCACGGGCCGTTTATAGGTCGGCAGTTATTTTGGCAATGCCCGGACCCGAACCTGGGACCTTTCGCATGCTAGGCGAGTGCACAACATTTCCAACAGTTTCCACGCTTCGTCCAACAATTACCCCGTAACTAAACATGCATGACATAATGTTACTATTCAACTGACAATGGTGTTTTCCCGCACAAACCACCTTCATAAACATATCTAAGACTGGGCATTACAAAATTCGAGATCATGTTAAAAAAACAAAATTATACACAATTTGGCATCCATTGAACAAAAGTTTAAACCATGTTTTTTCAAGTGTTTTGGGTTATTAATATATTTTTTGAGAAAAAGTACTTATATTATCCCAATAATTTATCCGAGCATTGCTGGATATGCAATAACAAATTTTGGTTTGTTAGACTCGATAAATTATGCATTATGGTGTTTGGGCCCTGTCCAATAATTACCCCGAGTCACCCTGTTGTGTTAAAACCTAATCTATTTATTAAAAAGTTCCCTCTTTGCTCGTTTTCTCCAAATTGAACAATGAAAACTGAAACAGCGGCTTTTTAAAAGGTACTTATAAGTACCGTTTGTAGATAAAGGGTTAAATACTATTCGATTCAATGACCTTCATATCTAAGCTTTTACCAACTATTATTTAAAGCCTTTAGAAGTTAAACGATTTAACTGCATATTTAATAATACAATTGTCCATCACAACATATAAATTGAATTATGATAACAGACCTTATGTATCATTGAAATTCAAACGCAAACAATATTAGTGGAACAGCATCCTTCAATCAACAAACTCATTGTGTAAATTCTATTTGCGACATTCCTTGAGCTACAATAGATGAACGTTCATTAGGGATGGGAAGCGACCACAGAATATATCATTTCACACCCGACAATACAAACATGGGGATCGGTGGTTAATTAAGACGCGTAAGGATAATTGCATAATTATGTTTCCCGGTGTTTGAATTGGGGTTAGCCGTCAATGAGTCCATTCCCATGCGTCCCGTATGGGGATTTTGTAATATTGAAGTCTATGAAACCTAGACTCAGATGTAAGGTAAGGTAATCGTTTCCGGCTACCTATTTCTAGCCTCCTTCAGGAGCTTTAACACAGCCAATAACGCCTCGTATTTAGAACCTGGTCAAGTGACGAGGTCGACACTGACGGAACTTCGAGCGACATCGTACGCTAACGCCGTCGGGACACAGATTTAACGACTCAGATGTATTGTGTCGTTGTCTTCTGCGTGGTATTGATGCGCTGTATTACTCTTAAAACAAACGAGCGGTTTTTAACTCAGTCTGAGTTAATTTCTACTCCTTTCCGTGCCGAAAATGCACTTCCCCTATAGGAGTTTATTTCACTCTTTTGGCGGAGTGGGTAAAAGAAATAAAAAAAACAATCTACGTCCTACACTTTTAAAACGAGCTGTTTTAACTCAGTCCGAGTTAATTTCCACTCCTTTCCGGTGCCGAAAATGCACTTCCCCTATAGGAGTGGATTTAACTCTTGTTTTAAGAGTAAGTCTATGGTGTGCAACACTATATGAATTTCAATTACCATTCAATAAATCAATATATTTAAAAGGTAATTATACACCCCATAAGCTAATTTCAATGACTTTAAAGTCTAAAAATTTCTATGGCAATAGCCCTTTGCGAAAGCGCGATTTCTCGAAAACCTTATAATGGCGTTCGACAGGTACTGAAAACTCATGTACCAAATTTGAAGTCCGCAGCTTTTTTTGCGTTTTTCAGCAATGCTCTTAAAAGCAAAAAATTCTATCGCATCTAGCCTTTGCGTTATCACGATTTAGTCGAAAAGCTTAGTAAAACGTTCAAAAAGTACTCGAAACTCGTATACTAAATTTAAAGTCCGAAGCTCTCTTAGTTTAAGCTACAGAGAGGTCCATCTTCTTTAAATAAGCACTTTCCGAAACGTGTAGAAAACACAAAAGTTTTATTTCTAATTTTCGACCCATCTTACTTTTATTGCCTTATATTTTGTATCATTAAATTGAAAGTAAAAATTGATTCGCCATTATAGACATTGGATATATTGTCACATTTTATAATTATGCGAATTTTCTCTACTTACCACCGAAGCTTAAGCTAAAACCACATGACTAATATTGGTCGGCTTCTGGTTTACCAAAGCTCGTTCATTTCAAAACCTTCATCAAAATCATAAGTTGTCGATAACAAAGATATTAAACAACATACTTTCCCCTCCTCCCCCCTCACTTCTACGGATCTGCCATAAACCGTCGCACCCACTCATTTGACATTTCGCCTCGCGCAGAGGCGAGAAAATCAAGTTTTAGGAAAGGGGGGAATTTGGTAGATTGGAATTCAGGGGATTGTGTGTACACTCTTAAAACAAACGAGCGGTTTTAACTCAGTCTGAGTTAATTTCCACTCCTTTCCGTGCCGAAAATGCATTTCTCCTATAGGAGTGAATTTCACTCTTTTTCGGAGTGGGTAAAAGAAATAAAAGAAAACAATCTGCGTCCTACACTCTTAAAACGAGCGGTTTTAACTCAGTCTGAGTTAATTTTCACTCCTTTCCGGTGCCGAAAATGCACTTCTCCTATAGGAGTGAATTTCGCTCTTTTGTTTTAAGAGTGTAGGAGTTATTTTAATAGTGTACTCGGGACAACACAAACATCCATGCTTTATCCGAGACTCGAGCCCGGGCCTGCTCGATTGACAAGCGAGGGTTAAAACCAGTGTACCGGCTGAAAGTAGAACGGCTATCAACTCCAATTAATCGAACTCAAATTACCCGAATTCCGAATATCCGAATAGCTGATTTTATGAATAGCTCTACTTCTTCGCCGAATGTTAATTAGATGACGAGTAACCTTCCCGAATTGCATATCTATTGCAGATTTTCGTTCAAATCTATTTATTTTAATTTTCCGAATGAGTTCCAGTCCCAAGAGACTAGGAGAGTTGGAATCCCTGAAGCAGTTAGTTTTCTTATATATAATTTACGTTTATGAACATACAGCAGATTTAAGCTAGGAAAAATATACTGTAATTCCCTAATCCACACTTTAAAAACACTCACCTCTCTGACTTTCCTGTGCAGCAATACCCTGTGCCACCTGTTGTCGTCAAACCTCACTTTGGGCGGCTTCAGGAGCTTCTCGACGCCCGAAGCCCCTAGCTGCAGCTCCAGCCGCAGCCCTCCATCCCGCAGTCCCAAGTGCAGCCCGGCCCCTTCCGGCCCCTGCGCGTACAAGAGAAGCCCCGTAGGCTGGCGGGACCGGAATTCCAGCGAGATCTCGTCGCTCGAGGAGAGGAGTGGTGCAGAGGAGGAACGGAGGTCAAGGGCTAGGAACTCGGAACCGCGAAAGGTGGCTTCGGCAGGAGAACGCTCTGTTTAGGATTTAAAAAAATATTAATAATTTTTAATAAGTGATGTAATTTATTTTTTGTTCATGATACATACATTGTGTATCACATTATTCATTCCCATCATTCCCAAATTGTTCACTTTTACATTATTTACAAATAATTAATTTTCAAATTATTAATTCACATTATTCATTTTTACATTATTAATTTATATTATTCATTTTCACATTATTAATTCACATCATTCACACCTTATTCATTTTCACATTATTAATTTACATTAAGGTATTTTTACATTACTCACACCTTATTCATTATGTTCTAACTCACGAAAGAAGAAAATGTATATCATATTTTTTCTTTCTTATATTAAGGATGTTTTATTTTCATTAAAACATCGTGTTTACATGGGATATATACATTATAAATTTTTTGAAATGTTTTTTTAGTTTCCTATAATAAAAAATAAGAGAAAAAGGGAATTGTAATAATGGAGAAACTCAGGGCTCTCCCTGGATCTTCAATTCTCCATTTTTAGTGGATACCATCCCATGTAGAATTAAAATGTAATGATATTGCTGACGGTCTGGCAAAATCGGGCTCTTTCATGCCACAATCTGAAAGTCCGATCATTATTTAATTATTTTTTGATTTGTGAAAAAGTTTTTGCGTGAAAAGCAACATTTATATTTTTTAATTTATATTTGTAAATCAAAATAATTTTTTTCTGATATGTTCAAACTTAATGTTATCTTGTTTATCTAAGTGTGTGAAAAACGCATTTATTTTATTTGTGATTTATGGATGCAGTCAAAATGTATTTTGATTAATTATGTTATTGTATTATACTATTATTGTATTGAAATGCCAACTGATTCATGTTTAATATGTGAGTGCCTAAAGCATATTTATTTGTATTTTTGATTGTGTATATTTATTCGCGTTAATGATTCGTGGTTATTTCGCATGTTTAACCACACATATAAATTGTAATTATATTTAAAGTATTTAACCCTTTCAGTTCCAGTGATGCCATTTGGCATCATCATGTTTCTGATCATAATTTTTTTTAAAAAATAACAGGGCTGACATCAATTGGGATTAATAAAAAATATTTTCTAATAGAAAAAGTTTGAAGAATTGAATGATGTGCTTTTTGATGTCATAAATGGCTATAGACGATCAGAAAAAAAATTCTAAAATGATGATGATAAATTGTCAGTGGAACTGAAACAGTTAACTGCATAGATATTCTACATCATTGCCTTCAATTTTTTCGGCCTTCAATAAACATTGAAAATTAATTCATATGTGTTATCACTGTCTCATTGTATAGATGTGTTCCTCTAAACTGATTAATTCATAATTTATTTTCTAACGTTATTTAGGCAGGTGTTTATGCCTAGCACCCCAGAGCCTTTGGTCAAGTAAGCTGAAATGGGCACGGCAGGCCTTGGCCCACTAACGGGCTGTTGCTTAGAAGAGTTTTATAGGGTTAAAATAGGGTGTTGGCTGTGAATGTTTTTGGAAAGGATTTAGATGACTTTAAATATTATACAGAAGGTGCTGATTGCAATTCTGAAACCCACCAAGTTTGAAATGGTGGGATGTTTGGTTTGGTAGACATATATATTCAGGCTTGTGTGTTTGGTCAGAGACCCGCTTATAAGCCTTCGTCAAGTAAGACAGACACATTACACACACACAGACACACATAAGAGGATCCATCTAATATTTAGAGACAGAGGCCAACTAGAGGATCCCCAGAATTGACTTGTCACCCCCAGAGGTATTGATTTGGTATGGGAACTTGGAGGACTTTGTGACCACGACGGATTTAACGTGCACCAGTCACCATTAGCGTACACGGGGGTCTTCGGAAGGCAGCGGGACTCGAACTCGCAACTTTAGGGATGCCAGTCCAAGACCTTACCGACCAGACTATCCCGGCCCCCTGGTGGGATGTTATCTTACGAACAAAACAAAAAATCATCGGAACAAATAAAATATACATCCAATTATTTAAAAAGAAGAATAAATGGAAATGAACTTTTCAAGTATCCACTGTATTCTTAATACAAGTTTATTTTTAGCGTTGTGAGAATATTCAGTTGATATTGTTACAAATTTCGCAATGCATAGTTATTCGGTATTTTTTTTTATCTCGTAAGTAAGCCTAAATACTGCATAGCAAATTACAAGGGTAAACTAGAGTTAAAAAAAAACTGCCTGCTTTTTTAACAATGCTAAAGACCGAGATTTGTAATCACAAAACGAATTTACCAAGAAAAAAAAGCTAAGAAGTTCGTGCAAACTTTAACTTGTTTGCGAAAACATTAACGGCTAATGAAAAGATTAAAATCTACATTTTTTCTTCTCCTTTTTAATTAAAACTTCAGCGCACGTGTGGAGAAGAAAAATAATTAGTTTCCCATTAAAAATGTTCATTTTCCGTTAATTAAATAATAAAAAAATCGAATGAGTGTGGGGGATAGTTTTATAAATACAATAACATTTAATTAATGAATATAAATTCCATTACACAAATCATTAGATGTGCTAACTGATCATTTTTTTTACAATAACTTTTTTTAGAGTTACTGATAATTTTATCTTTTGCACTAGTATTAGTCTAAAGTACCGGTATTTAATTTTTCGCGCATTTTTTTTTAACCTCCAAGTGCAAATTTGGCCGCGTCAGTTAAAAAACGTACTTGATGCTGGGAGAAACTTGTTCAAAGGATTCATAATTCGTTGAAAATTCGTAAGGCAACGTAAACTTTCTCATAATGATGAGGTTTTTTTTATATATTCTAAACATTATAATAAACTCAAACATTCTCCTGTGGTAAAAAATACTGTGAGCAACATTTTTTCTTTATACTGGGAACTTTTTTGTTTTATTAAATCTAGGTCCCATTCAATTTTTTTTATTTATACAGATTTTTCTTTATTTTTTTATAAATACGTTTAAAGTTATTTAAATTCATAGTTATACTTCTTAGCTGCAATTCATGGCGACGAACATTGGCCCCAAATGATTTAAATTCAAATGCAATATATGAGATTTTAAACAAATTATTTATTAAAAAAATACAGAATCCAACTCTAAATGTTTTAAATTAACAAATTTGATAACAAATAAAAGTAGTGATATCTAGTTGATTGATTATTTTTTTACATAATTTTTAAGTTTGCGTGATTTTTTTAAAAAAAAGCCTAATAAAACTCAACGTGTTTCCTATATATAACGTGCAATATATATCTACGATGAATAATGGCTACGATAAAGTACTTTGTCTTCAGTTAATGACACCTGCTTGTAGCAATTAACTTGTAAGCGTAATTGAATTCGTTTGTAGAATTTTCAAAAGATACTAAACTGACCAACCACCTAAACTACTTTTAGTGATTGGTTTTAATAAAACAAAGAATTAACATGCACCCCAAAATTAAAAAAAAAAGCAAAAAAAAGCAATTAAAACCTTTCCAAAAATGTGAATTTTACTTATTACTATTAAAGAAAGCTATTTAAGGAACTATTAAAACTATTTAATTAAAACAACATTTATATTATATTCAAATGAACACAGCATATCTAATATCTTTTAGCATTCCATTTAATTTAAGGGGGACCAGACCCCCAAAATTTTTCAAAAATGACATTTTAATGTATCTTAAAATATGAAATCTTAGCTTTTCAACGATATATTACATTAAAAGTTTCGAGTACTGGAAGTATTTATAATATTTTTTTTAAACAAACGTTGTTTAGGTAAAATCCAGTCATGCTTTATAGGTTAAGGAAATCAAAAGCGGTTATATCTCAAAACTTACTTTTTCAATGTTCATGTAACTTTTTTCTCAAAATCTACTGTAAGTATCAGCCTGAAATTTTTTATACGTATTTAAGAAGTTTGTTTCTAAAACCCGCTGGAGGGATTTGACCATAAATATCTTACTTTTTTTTTTCTTTTTAATTTTATTGATAGATTTTAGGTATAAAAAGTATGTAGTTTCACTTAAAAAATTATAATTTAAAAACTAAACAAAAATTTTGAAAATGCCTCCATTAAAGAATAGTTAAACATCCATTTAACAACTGGTAAAAATTTCATTAAAAAGTATTAAATAGATTCTGAGAAAAAGGTACATAAAAAAGGTCATTTTAACATGGGCTTCAATGGAAGGCTCCAGTCCCCCTTAACAAAGCCAAATTCTTACAGTTGAAAAACAACACTGGATAACAAAGTCATTGTCGAATATTTTAATCTGATCTGTGAAGACGTCGAATTCCGTTTCATTAAGAGATTTCAGGAAATTCCCTTTTGATTTCACCAAGGTTTGTTTTAAATGTTACAACCTTTTTTGCTGGACATTATTTTTAGTTGTAGGTTCTTTGTTTTTCTGCCAACGATTAACTGGTTTCCATTTAATTTATTTTGCGTATTTTAAATGTGATTATTTTCAATGGTAAGTTCTGATTTTTGAGCTATATTTTAAGTTTTTATGATTCTCTATTTTTCTCTAATGGGGCTGCAACATTGGCGGTCAAACCTTTGCACACTCCCCAGAACTGAGAGCCATTTTTTGTGGCACCATCTAGGCGGCTCTCGCTACCAATTTTGACGCGCAGATTACAATAAATCTGAGCTCTCTGTGGATGTTAAAGTATGCCGATATTTTAATTTTGCCGAGAGAACCCAAGCCAAATGGGCCCTCTAGGGATCTTTTACATGCCACATAATCATATGACATGCGTGCCCAAGATTTTCACATCCAGAAAATCCGACGACTCTGCCGGGTCTCGAACCCGCGATCTTGGGCTTACGAGGCGGACACGTTTAACCTCTCAGCCACTGATTCTCTTAAAAATGCGTATATCAAGTGCATCCACTTGCGTATATTATAAGATCCTTCAGAGGGTAAATGATACCTACTATTTTTTTTTGGGGGGGGGGGATGAAGAGCCGTTGCAGATTGAAAACAGGGGTTACTTCTGTTTATCAAGATCTAAAATGGTTAGGTTAAGATGAGTTATTGTCACACTAGAGCTACACGAAGTCTATTGGCGACGAGCGCCATAACAGGGTATACGAGCGTAATACAATATCAGATGAAGATAGTTAAAGATCCGTTCGCTACAGCTCTCCTCTCAGGCTGTTCGCTATAACCAATACCTACAAACACACAACGGACAATGTAATAGGGAGCTTGACTAACAAAAAAAAATTATTGACTTAAAATATTCTTATGCCAAAAATATTAGACCCGTATTTTTCTTTTTTTCAAATACCCAATAAAAAGGGAGAAAAATGAATTTTAAAATTAGGACGAAAAATCACTCCCGAAAACGCTAAGTGGCCGTCACTTGGTATCTATGACGTCACTAGTAACTATAAAACAAACTTTGAAACACCATTTTGGAATCTACTTTAAGCAAATTTGAACTATCTGCTTCTGTAAAACCTCCTTTAATTATCTATATAATTCTTATTGTAATAGTAAATTAGATTAAATCCAGTTTAATTGCAAGCAAAAACTATCACACCGGTTTGTTTATATATACTAGTGACGTCAGCCAAATCGACGTGTTTGTGATCACGTGACGTACCGATGAAAAATAAGCCATTTTAAAAGGATTTTTATGAATTATTTAAAGATTTATTTTACCAAAAAAATATAAGTTTGTTATTTTTGGGTTCAAACTATAATTAATTTAATATTGGAAGGTATTTTAGCGATACAGTCAAGTACCATATACAATCAAGTGACGATCCGACACCTGAGTTACTAACATCAATACATGCGCCTTACCGGCTGGGCTCCCAGCTCCCAAGGTTTATATTTATGTTTTACCTAAATTTAAGTTTTGAACCATTATAAATGCAATGTAGCATGGTTTTATCATCGGTGATCTCAACATAATATGGGATAAATCGACACCGATCGACACTTAGTACTTTGTTAAACCGAAGTAGTGAAATATCATCAATAATTCGTTCTTCCTAATCCATTTGAAAACGGGGAAAATAGAAAGTTTTTTTCTATTCTTTTTTTCGATTTTTCATTCTCTGAATGATTCTCCCTTTACCGAAAGTCACGTGTTTTCCGTGATTGGCCGGTTGCCAATTCGGCCAATCGCTCCTGATATTTCATTGTTACTTCTCTCAAATAGGAAGATTTTTTTTTCTCTTAAACTTTTTAAAAAAAGCTCTCTTTTTATAAAATATTTGAAGAGGGAATTTTTTATTACTTCGGGGGTAAGAAGAAGATAGCTTTCCCGGGAAAAATTAAGTTTTTTTTTAGATATCTACTTTGAACTTTGATTTCTAATCCAATAATTGCTGTGCTTTGATTTTTTCTAAGGATACTCGAGTTTAATCATGTAAATGTTTGATGTTTTTATCCTTGATTATTTTAGGCATGTTAAAAAAAATTGAAGCAAATGAAACACATAAATAATGATGCTAAACACATTTTTTTTGTTTAAAATGTTTAACAATTGTTGTCCATTTAAATGATTTACTAAATTTCAAGTAATGAAAAAAGTGTGAAAAATTTATTCTTGTTAAAAAATTTACTTTCCTTCCACAAAATCCGCTAAACTTTATCCGCTAACCGCTTTTTTTAAGAGTCAATACCCAAGTACTACCAGTTTAAAAAAAGTAGGTTTGTAACAGAATCTGTCACTTAACCCGCTTCCACACAACAGCTGTGTTTAACAGAAAAAAAAAAGGCGACAAACACAGCATTGATATTCTATATTCTATATTAAACATTTACATGCTAAATTTGGATAGTTTCATTTATTTTATTTCCAAAATTCAATAATTATTACTTATCTTTTGCTAAAATTAATTTATATTTCATAGAATAAATATGCAATATTCGTCGCTTTTAAATAGAATTTAAACATTTCATATCAACATACAAAGAATCGCGTAGTGAAATATATTTGACGTCATTTCAAACTGATGGATATCGCAAAAATAAATTTATTTTAATTTATTGTCTAAAAGAATTAAAGTTTCTCGAGCGATAGTTACGATGGCAATGGTGATTTAATTCTAATAAAAATGGCTTCCTATGCTATTCAAATGAGCATTAAATTATGCAGTTTTTTAAATAATTGAAGTACTTCGAATTCGAATTATTTTCTGAAATTGTCAATGTATTCTAATTTCGATTAGCTGAATTTTTTGACGTTTCACACTTGTCCGTAGCATTTGTAGTTTGGGATATGAAAGTGGGTGACGGACAGACAGACATACAGACGGACTGAACGATTATAATACCTTCCACTTTTTACGTTATAAACGTAGTGTGGAAGCTAAAAGCAGCAAAATAAGAATTTGAAAACAGTTTCTAACAAGGCGGTTTCCCTCGTCAATAGGTTATAGAAAAAGGTCTCACTTTTATTAATACGTTTTCCAGTTTAAGGTAGACGGCATAGTTTTTAAAATAACAAACCATTTTCTTCCAAATGACTAGAAAAATAATTTTGCCAAGCCATTGCAACAACTCAGCTAATACTACACTCTTTATTTAGGTTAATATTTTGAAAACAAATGTTAAAATTCGCGCGCTTGAGAGCTATTTGTGTCAAAAATGCCAGATTTTTTTCTTGAAAGAAATTCGATCTACCAATTATGGTAAAAAATAAAAATTGATGTTTTTGTGTCCTAAAATCTATTCTTTAGCTTAGTTTGTGAAAATAAGAAACAAAAGTGTCAAAAAACAAACTATGCTTGACATACATTTTTGTTGACATAATCTTGTCATACATTCTTATGCAATAGGGTAATTTGGAACTTGAAACCAAAGTGTTCTATAGTAGGGTAGAGACTGAACCTTTCAACAGCAAGATGGACCAACACGGAGACAATATAGAGTGGCATGTGGGGCCCAATGGCCGAGTGGTTTGGATCGCAGGCCATAATGCTAGCAGTCCGCGCGCTGTAACTGGTGTTGGTTCGATTTCCGCTTTCGCCCTGGGTGTACTTCCTTTCTCAGTATCAGAATTATAAATTAAGTAGCACTTTTGCCACTCTATTCGGGCTCCGTAGTGAGCCATGGCTCCCGAAGGCAGCTCAGTAAGAGTCGTTCCTCTACCCTACTATAGAACTCATTGCTTGAAACAAAATTTTTAAAGCTGCTTTATAGTTCCAAGAAAAAAAAACATCCCTGTCCTGTGTGTCTTTTCAAAAGAAAAAAAGTCAAGTCCCTTTTTTTAGAAAGATTCTGGTTTCATCGTGATGTGAAAAACTACCACCACCATCGTATTATCTTACAAATAATATGTTATTAATACGTTTCCAATGCATTCCTTTCCCTAATCCTTATCGTAGAAAGCGTAGTAAACAATTTGTTAACGGACACAACCATTGATGATTTTATTCAATTACAATTATGATTAGAAGCAAAAGGAGAAAATCGATATAGAATTTCAAAAAAAACATTTTCACTTCTAACTAATCAGGTTTTCAGTTGAAATTTCCTTGATTTTAGACAAAGATTTAAAGGTCTCCAGATACGGTAAAATATTGTCGATTTGAAACAAAGTCATCTTAATATTGCAAAAAAAGTTGACTATTTGGTTAAAATCAAAGTATTATTTGTTTTAATAAGATAACTTTTTAAGGTCCTGCCAAAGTTGTTTTTCCTTTATAATACTTCTCGTGCAGGAAAACGCCATTACAACTCTTAGAGGCAGACAAATCATGGTTTGTTCATAGACCGCCATGATCTTTTATTTTTTGCTACATGAACAGGACCTTCTTCATACAATCAATAGGGTATTTGACTAAAAAAATTTTACTGGCTTAAAATATTCCTATACCAAAAATATTAGACCCGTATTTTTCTTTTTTTCAAATACCCAATAAAAAGGGAGAAATATGAATTTTAAAATTAGGACGAAAAATTACGCCCGAAAACGCTTTGTGGCTGTCACGTGGTATCTATGATGTCACTAGTAACTATAAACCAACTCTGAAACACCATTTTGGAATCTACTTTGAGCAAATTTGAACTATCCACTTCTGTAAAACCTCCACCCATTATCCATATAATTCTTATTTTAATAGTATATTAGATTAAAACCAGTTTATATACAAACAAACATCACACCGGTTTGTTTATACATACTAGTGACGTTAGCCCAATTAACGTGTTTGTGATCACGTGGCGTACCGATGAAAAAAAAAAGCCATTTGAAAATGATTTTTATTAATTATTTAAAGATTTATTTTGCAAAAAAATATATACGTTTGTTATATTTGGGTTCAAACTATAATTTAATTAATTTTTGGAAGGTATTTTAGCGATACTGTCAAGTACCCTATTAATCGGATGTTTTCACTGCCCAGACCGCTTATAGGTTGGCAGTTAATTTGGCAATGCCCGCCGAAGCCGAACTTTCGTATACAAAGCACACGCCTTACGCACTGGGCACCACATCCCCGAAACATAGTAAAAGCATGAGCTTAAAAAGACAAACTTCAACTGTTTTCAAAAATAAAATGCAGACCATGCATGGAGTATTTTCTCTTTGCTTAAAGCAGATCTGCAAGTCAGATTAGGGAAAGATTTACACAGCTAGGTTTTATTTTCCCTTTTCATCCTTACCTTTGGGGAAACTCAGGGATTTTTTAAACGCTTTGCACTAAGTCTTTTAGTGAACAGCTTTTATATTTTTAGTTATTTTAAATTGATGTGCAAAAAAGAATAAATATCATGAATAATGTCCGTTTCACACACAATGCTTCCGGTCATTTATCACCGTAACTGCGGTGTCTCACGGTTACTGGGGCAATGTAATCCGATTAGAGCTTTCACACGGACGGATTTTTTTTACTTATGTTTTTTTTAAACAGTATTCGTTCAAGTAGCGAGTTGAATTATCGTCGCACTAGATCTACCCGAGGGCTATTAGCGACGGGTGTCGTAACATAGAACCACAACCAAGTGACGAGACACCTGAATGAGTACCCAATGCTACTTTTTTTTAAGGGTGACATCGTACAGGGCGTTGGTACTTGATATATTTAAAGTTTACTCCTTCTACGAGGGGTGCTATTCGACGGACTTGCAGTCCCTGGACAAATTATTAGACGCACTGTATTTTTTTTTAGTAATTTTATGTTTCTTAACAGTTTTTATGCAATAATGGTATATTTAAACTACAATATTATTGATTTTTATTTAAAAGAATTGTTGTAGACTACATATTTGTATTTATTTTAAGATAATTATGATTAATTATGATTAAGATTAATTTATATTATTTTCTTATTATAAGATTATTTATGTGTGGAATCAAATGCAGGAGACAGTACAGTCTTCCATTGATAGCATGCCGCGCAGAATTAAAGCTTTGATAGCGTCTAAAGATGGCTCAACTAAATATTGACTTTTACTAACATTCATTTCACTTTTCTTTAAAACTTAATAACCTTATGCTTTTCGAAAAAAATGCTGTTTTATTTATGCCAAATAAATCAGTAATTGATTTGAATATAAAAAAAAAATCAATTTAAAATAATAAAACGGTACAATATCACCCGGTAATTAATATTTTACATGAAATCTTGCAGTGCGTCTAATACTTTGTCCAGGAACTGTATTGGATCATTACCTCCTACTAGATTAAAGCCGTACAACAGGAACGTTTTTCCTTCGTAACGTCATGATGCGGAGGCCAAGTTTGACCCAACTTTTCTCCTACTGTAAAGTGAATCAACGAGTGAATTGTGGAATGTGTGTGGTACAAATAATTTACTTTTTTTCAAGTAATTTTAACTTTTTGAAATTTATCGAGTCATTTTTAAAGGAGAAAAGTTTAGAAAAATTTGGCCTTCACGTCATGACGTCACGAAGGGAAACCGTTCCTGTTGTATGACTTTAATCTAGTAGGAGGTAATGATTGGATGCACAGGCCGTTTATAGGTCAGTCGTTATTTTGGCAAAGCCCGGGCGGAACCTAAGACCTTTCACATGCAAAGCAATCATCTTACCGACTGCTCTCCCCAGCATCCTTTCAAGCATTACACCTCCTTTCAAGTTGTGGAAATTTACACCAATTAATATCACCGTCGATGTCAAGCTTAATTCACTAAACAGTACCACTACTTAAGTAAATATTATTAATTAATCATAAGTATAATATTTTCCCCAGTCGCACATGAAATCTCCAATTGACATTGCTACTGTACATTAAATGGCGCCGTAAGTTTGGCGGGCCTAATGTTGGGATAGCTTTGTCTTTGAATTAATATTGATAATTTATTGAGGTGTAAAATTGATGATCTATGGGTGTATGTCCTCTATTCAATTTAATAAAAATATGTATGGATTTTTTAAAATCAGAATTTAGATGGAATTTGACCAGCGGCGCAAATTCAGTTAAGAAGACAGGTTAAAAGTATGCTGATACTAAAAGTTTAGTTTAGTGAAGTTTCAAATATCGACACCCGCATTGACAAAATGTTTAAAATAAAAGAGGCGTACATGGCTGTGTTAAAACTCCACTCAAGATCTAGAAATAATCAAACAAAGAGCAGAAAACAGTTTAACCAAACTAAATTACTTTGGATTGGGGGCCGGGATAGCCTGGTCGGTAAGGTCTTGGACTGCATCCCTAAGGTTGCGAGTTCGAGTCCCGCTGCCTTCCGAAGACCCCCGTGTACGCTAATGGTGACTGGTGCACGTTAAATCCGTCGTGGTCACAAAGTCCTCCAAGTTCCCATACCAAATTAATACCTCTGGGGGTGACAAGTCAATTCTGAGGATCCTCTAGTTGGCCTCTGTCTCTAAAAATTAGATGGATCCACTTATGTGTGTGTGTAATGTGTCTGTCTTACTGGACGAAGGTTTATAAGCGGGTCTTTGTGACCAAGCACACAAGCCTGAATATATATGTCTACCCACCAACCAACTTTGGATTGATTCAGAAGTTTTTTCAGTCGTTGGGGTCAGTCCCACAGGACCAATGCATTATGTTTGAAATCACTGCAAAAGTATTCTCTACCAGGCATGGGAATATCAAAATAAAATAAATTTGAAAAAAATGGCATCTAGTTATTTGAAAAATCGATAATTTGTTTGAAAAATTTGCACCATTTTCAAAATATTTTTAGGGCATTAATACATAAAAACTAATAACTAACAAAGTATTGCCCATTTAAATTTGTTTTAATTTGCTATTATAACTTTTCTTACAATTGGTGAAAGAATGCTTACAATACAAATCAATAATTTCAAAGAGTTTGCAATTTCAAAACTAATGGCATTAGCTCTCAGGCTTTGACTAGCTTTCTCAAGATTGTATTGTTGAAAGACATCTATTTTGTAAGAGTTTACAAAGAAAAAGCACCGTTTCTCTAAGTTTCATTCATTTTTCTAATAAATACTTATTGCGACATAATTTCTGTAACGGAGGAAAAATCCTTTTTAAAAAATTCCCATTACCTTTACAGAAAAATAAAAGCCAACTCACAAAAGCTGTTTTTTCTATATTTCAGCAGAAAAATAAATGAGGCTTGCAACAAAAACAAAATACTTAATGTATCAATAAAGTATCTCACTTAGTTTGTTGGAAAATATTGGACGAAGTTAAAATGACATGCATTCCTTTGACTTCGGGATATTTCTAATAAAACAAATCTACCTGATCATGCCTTTGATTTTTCAGGAAATTTTCATAAAACGTACGTTGTATATTTTTTGACTGTCTCAGTTTGACGGGTTTAGAGAACCTTTTTTTTTAAATGATAGGTTATAAAAGTTATATTAAGTTATTATAGCTTTAAAGTATTATAGATTTAAAGTGTATAAAATTTTGCATTTACGATGATGCCTTAAATTATACTAGAGGTCCCATAAAAAAAGATACATGAACAGTTTTACCACACCAAGAAACTAAAAAGGTACTTTTAAGTTTTTCAAATTAACTAGGAAACCTTATGTATAAAAGTAGCAGTCCAAAGTAAAAGTAGAAGTATTTTCACGTTTCCATGCCTATTTTAAAAGAATGTAATTCATTTAACGAAATTTCCTTTTTCTTTTATTGCGCGATTGAAAGAAAAAAAAAGTAATGCACTCTAAATTTCCCATAATGTCGATGAATTCAGTTCTTAAACCCAGGCATCTTACAGTGGGAAAAAAAATGAAGTTTTATTGGGAGTAAAACGATATATTCACAAAAAATTACATTTGTTATTTCTTTAAAAAAAATCTGTAAAAAAACTGTGCTGTTTAAAGTAAAAGTTTTTTATGCTTTTACAATAGAACCTTACATAACAGATTGCAGTTTATTTTAAAAGAATGTAATTCATTCAAATAAATTTCCTTTTTCTTTTATTGCGCGATTGAAAGAAAAAAAAGTAATGCACTCTAAATTTCTCATAATGTCGATGAATTCAGTTCTTAAACACAGGCATCTTATAGTGGGAAAAAAACTAAGTTTTACTGGGAACATAACGATATATTCACATAAAATTACATATTTGTTATTTCTTTAAAAAAAACTGTGCTGTTTAAAGTAAAAAGTTATTTCCGCTTTTACAATAGAACCTTACATAACAGATTGCAGTTTATTTTTAAAAGAAGTAATTCATTCAAAAAATATTCCTTTTTCTTTTATTGCGCGTTCGAAAGAAAAAAAAGTAATGCACTCTAAATTTCTCATAATGTCGATGAATTCAGTTTCTTAAACACAGGCACTTATAGTGGGAAAAAACTAGTTTACTGGAACATAACGATAGATTCACATAAAATTACATATTTGTTATTTCTTTAAAAAAAATCTGTAAAAAAAAACTGTGCTGTTTGAAGTAAAAAGTTATTTCTGCTTTTACAACAGAACCTTACATAACAGATTGCAGTCTTTTTTTCTGCAAAAACAAACTTTTTATACTTTAAATACTTTATATACTTTTTTTTTAAAAAATTTATACTTTAGGACCACATCTTCTGCATGCTAATACCATACCAACTGAAGTCTTCTGCTCTCAGCTGATAAGAAATTCGCCAAATAACAAACCAGAGACTACTAGCAAGCATATCCAATGACGTGTACCAGTGCGCAGTTATTTAGAGCGATTTTATGACTCATAACAAAGATTCATTAATACATAAATACTCATACAAAACCAGAAAATACCTCAACATAAAAGGCCTTGCACTTCATAAGCTAATTCGGTTAGCTCCTTGTGTGCATAAAAGCCGAAGCGAAGTCGTAAACCCGAAACCTTCCGACCACTTTCGGTAATGCTCGGACACTGGGATTCCGACCAGAGATGCGAAGGAAAATAACACAAATTGTCTTATTCGCATGTGCTTTTATCGGTGGATATAAGCCTGCTTTTATGTCTCCAAACTTAAATTATTTTTTTATAACAACGTGCAAAAAGTTCACTTTTTTATATCATATTCATTCATAAATCGTTGCGAAAATGACACTTTACGTGCTTACGTCACAGACAGTGCCGAAAGTAGTACTTTCGGCACTAGTGCGGTAAAGTAAATAAGAGTATCTGATTGGTAGAAAAACAAAAGGATGTCATGAATATCTCCATGGAAACTAAATGATGTCATGAAACTCACTTTTTTCTATTGGTTCATTACTTTTGCATTTTCTAATATCTCCATGGAAACTACAAGTACTACCAAAATTATTAAAGAAAATTAAATAAGACAAAAGTAAGAACACAAATTTCACGCCAAACAATACTTTTATTTAACATGCATATTTTTAGTAACATTTGATCCGGTGTAGTTATTAATATTTACCCATGTTCGGTAGCACTAATGTAAATACTATTTTGATTCAAAATAGAAAATTATTTTACAATTTTTCTTTTACTACTTTGCATTTCCGAATATCGCCATGGAAACTAAATGATGTCAGGAAAATCACTCATTGGTAGAAATACTTTTTTGCACGTTATTATAAAAAAAATATTGTAAGCAAGCACGTGCCAAATAATACTTTATTAAGCTCTTGTCATTATTTCACTCGACCTACGGTTTCGTGAAATAAAAGCCATTCGCTTAATCAAGTATTAATTTCGGCACTAGTTGCTTAAATAACTATTATTTATAGGTTTTAGTAAACCAGTGATCGTAAGGATTTGTTCTTTATCCCATATCTACTTTAGAATTCGGCATAAAGAACATTTTGTTCGCGTGATAAATGTTCACTTGTAAAAATATACAATTAAACATATTATTGTTGATATCTGTTCATTATAATGTAACATGACACAAGACATCTTTAAAATTTGAACTACCTTTGCTTATATCACAGGTGTACTGAATCATTTTCAGGTGTACTGAAAATATTGTGGGTATTTGGTTACTTAGGATAGTTCTATAATAGAATGTATTGGCTTAAATCAGATATGTGTTTGATGTATGCATGCCAAGTCTGAAGTACTAGTTTTTACCATGAGTTATCTTAGCCAGCGCTATAGACATATTTAAAAAAAATAAAAACTATAGTTATTTAAGCAACTAGTGCCGAAAATAATACTTTATTAAGCGAGTGGCTTTTATTTCACGAAACCGTAGGTCGAGTGAAATAATGACAAGAGCTGAATTAAGTATTATTTGGCACGTGCTTGCTCACAATATTTTTTATAATAACGTGTAAAAAAGTATTACTACCAATGAGTGATTTTCATGACATCATTTAGTTTCCATGGCGATATTCGAAAATGAAAAGTTGTAAAATAATTTTCTATTTTACTATAAATATGCATGTTAATAAAAGTATTGTTTGGCGTGAAATTTGTGTTCTTACTTGTGTCTTATTTATTTTCCTTTAATAATTTTTGTAGTACTTGTAGTTTCTATGGATATATTATAAAATGCAAAAGTAATGAACCAATAGAAATAAGTCAGTTTCATGACATAATTTTGTTTTTCTACCAATCAGATACTCTTATTTACTTTACCGCACTAGTGCTGAAAGTACTACTTTCGGCACTGTCTGTGACGTAAGCACGTAAAGTGTCATTTTCGCAACGATTTATGAATGAATATTATATAAAATAAAAGTGAACTTTTTTGCACGTTGTTATACAAATAAAATTACGTGACTAATGTTTCACAAAATCTAAACCGTAGCTAGCTCTTTTGTAAAAGTAACTAAAATATCATATTTCCGACCAACCCGATGACCAACCAGAGAGAGCTTATTTCAGCCAAGGTGACCAATCAGGATAAGCTACTTTGAAAGTGGGAAACCCGCTAAACCTCCACAAAGGAGGGGGGAAAAAATAGCATCCACGATAAAAACCTTCTTCATCCAGTAGAAAGAGCGTTCCAGGATATTTTCCCGCTTTTCTATTAGTGCCTAAAGTTCTTTCGACACATAGCTTCTTAGAAGTTTGTAGGCGGAAAAGAATTCGATGAAGGATTGATGTAGCTTCTTACGTCTTCGCTAGTTGCTCGGTTTCTTTTTTTAGAAGTAATTTGATTGGTAAAAGGTATATTCAAAGTGGAACAAAAATTGTCGTTTTGCCATACGTACAGGTCCTCTGATCTAGGAAAATTTAATTTATAGACACAATACATTTTGGAGGAACTTTTATGGAAAATGATTTTTATGGTATGATTGCTCGTATTGATAGTTCCAGTTGGCTGATGTATTATATTTTTGCTACTATTTTAAAGGGCTTCCATATAACTTTGATTGAACAATTACGTTAGATGGATGTCTGTGTCAGAGTCAAGCTTAAAACAAAGTTGGGTCTGGCAAAATATCAAAACTTACTGAAATATTGGGAGTATACAACATTTAGCAAGATAGAAACTAAATTTTAGGGGCCCTAGGTCGAAGCCTTATGGTAGATTAGGCTTTACATATGTCTGAATATAATTTGAAATTGCAAGAAAATTCTCATTGCGTCATATGTGACCATTCTGCACAGGTAAGTTTCAAAGTTATTTGTTTATTTAGAACAAACACACACTACAGATAAAAATCCAATTACAGTGGGGCAAAGAAAGAACACAGACAAATATAAAACACGAAAATAAAAACGCACACACATTAAAAAAAATACTATAAAAAGACATATAATCAGTTAAAAATTCGAACACATGTAGCTTTAAAAATTTAAGACATATTAAAAATATCCAGATCATTGGAGAACTTATTTTATAATTTATAAAATTTATATAAATAAAAATTTGCAATGACATTTGATTTTGTAATAACGTTAACAAATAAACGATGGTGTCTTAAAAATCTACATGGAACAGCAAAATGAACAGAGTTAAGAATATCAACACAATCTATTTCATTATGAGTTGTCAACAACATAAAAAATACCAGTAATAATTGAATAAATAAAAATTATGAATCATACGTTATCATAAAACGATATTTAACAACTCAAGTTTAAAAATACGTTCGTTTTAAAGGGCATAATCCCATGGACCCTCAATCATTCAACTCAATCGTCAGCGCAACTCGATCTCCAACTTTTATATCTCAATTTCGACTTCGCGAAGTTGGGCATAGGGTTGCCAGCGTTGAATAAACGGATACTCGATTTTCGGGCAGTCATAAATGAAGCTTCATCCTCATGTACAGCACGAATTTATGTTTGTTCATGAATTAATGTTAGCTGAACTCGCCCATGCTTTTAAATGACGTAGTGTCTAGTGTCTCTTATCTGTGATGACAGCAGTAATCTATGCATCCGATTGGTTTTGGAATCGAACAACAAAGTCTTTTAGGGTTGACGACGCTGAAGATACTTTTCTTCAGCGTCAACTTCCATAGCAGACGGCAGATTACATCAAACTTTTGGGTTTTTGGTTGAAAATATGGTTGAGTTGGAGGATGCGCATGTTTTACGTCGTGAGTGGCAACAGTTGCAGCGGTATTGGGTTCATTCTGGAATTACATTTGCTTTGAACACAATGTTATATTTTCTTGCCTCACGTAAACGAATGTTGTGTACAAAATTTTCTTTCAGTAGAACTGTGGAGATTCACCATTCGTGCAACTTCAATATACCATCCCCACGAGATAGCGCCGATTTACCACTGCATTCCTACCAGTAATCTAGTTAACCCTTTCAGTCCCATTGACAATTTGGCATCATTTTAGAAAAAAAATTCTGATCGTCTATAGCCATTTAGGATATCGAAAAGCACATCATTCGATTCTTCAAACTTTTTTTTATTAGAAAATATTTTCTATCAATCCCAATCGATGGTCAACCCTATTATTTTTTTTTTAAATTATGATCAGAAACATAATGATGCCAAATGGCATCACTGGGACTGAAAGGGTTAACAACGAAAATTAGTAGTATAAAAACCGAAGTAACTCATCTCCACCTTGAGGATCCTATTGGTGGACTATGGGCTACCGAGGCCACTACAGAACTAAAGATTTAAATTGCTGTCCCACAATGTCTCTTAATTCCTCTCAGAAGACAAAATATCATCTAAAAAGTTTTCCAACAACATTGACGTTTTGATAATGCTTTGTTATAACTTAACCGATAAAGTTGAATAAATAACAAGTATAAAAACAAGTAGCCCATAAAGAACTCTAAAATAGAACACAGCAGATGAACCAAAAAAAACACCCGCGCATTGAGAGTGAAACCAAAAGAACTAATGAAATCGCGGAGGATCAAATATGAAAACTAGCAAGTCATCTTTTTTTCCCAAACTAGGGGTACATTATTGGCGGTAAAGACTTTGCAGACTCGGTATGTTCCCCAAAACTGAGAGCCATTTTCTTGTCACCTTCTAGGCGACTATCGCTAATTTTGATGCTCAGATTACAATGAATCTGAGCTCTCTGTTGATGTTAAAGTATTCCGATATTTAGTTTTGCCGGGAGAACCAGAGCCAAATGTGTACTCAAGGGATATTTTATATGCAACTTAACCATATGACATGCGTGCCAACCGTTTCCCTATCCAGAAAGTCCGACGATTCAGCCGAGGCTCGAACCCGCAAATTTGGGCCTCTGAGGCGAACACGCAATACCTTAGTTACGTCATCTGAAACGCCCCAACTTAAAACACAAGTTTAGAAACAAGCTCACCCTTGTCGCAGAAGTCACCCTCGTAGTCCTCGGTGGCGCTGCAGTCGCAGATGGCGCCACTGTCCGTGGAAATACACGCACCCCCGTGCGCGCATGGGTCGTGGTGGGCGCATGCGTCCAACTCGTTGGAGCGCAGCCCCTTGAACTCGACCATGTCTTGGGGTCGACGAGGCAGGCCTGACTCGCTGGAGAACACCACGTTGCGCACAGAACCTGAAAAATAACAAAGTGGGCATTGTTTGAAGTTAACGAGAAAAGTATTGGCACACTCAATAAAGGCACAACAAAGTAAATGGATAGAAGATGCTTTTATTCCAACAAAGATAAGAGTATATAAGGTATAAGTTCCATCACGTGAACCAATCAGATCGTTGGTTCACCAGTCACAGTTCAGGGGAAATAATATCGGGAATAATTTCATACAGTTTACCACAGAACAAAATGAGCGAGGTTGGCGTGACATGTGTAAAAGGTGGCGTGAAATTTGCAAGAGGTCGCTGACAAAGGACGAAACGCAGCAGTTGCGATTGTGAACGCCAAGCATTAGCCGTCGATTTGGGGTTGCAAAACACGCAGTAACTAGTCGCAAAAGATTGGCAAAAGGTAGCGTTTTGTGCATTGGCCCGATTGGAATTTCCGATATTTTACCGGCATACCACAATTAGTCGGAAGAGTAGTCGCATATGATTCCAAATGGTCGCTCGCCAAGAATGGGGGAAACACAACCGTTGAGATGGACATCGCCAATTAATTTCCGACGTAATCGGCTCGTTGTCGCAGTAAGTTTTTTCGACTTTTGGCCGATGCTCGGCCAACAATTATTTGCTGCTGGCTCGTTGTCGCAGTAAGTTTTTTCGACTTTTGGCCGATGCTCGGCCAACAATTATTTGCTGCTTGGGTTGTTACTAAAGTTCTGTGCATCAGAGATGACAATATATATAACTAGCTTGTGTAGACGAGAAACGTATTAAAAAATTTATTTCAAGTGAGCATGTCCTTACAATAATGAATTTAATTGGAGAATGTTGGGAAACAGTTTTAGTGCACAATGATAATAATAAACAGAATAGCTGTACCTTTACTCGTTTTAAAATCCTGCCATTACATTCTTCGTTCAAACGATTTCAGTCAGGTAAAACGATTTAGCGTCGGTAAAAATTGTTACCGTATATTATAACCCCAACAGATATCATTTACCATGTCATTATTTGATCAAATACTATCAATAAAATAGTAAGTGAAATATTTTGTTCTCTCGCGTGTGAAAGCTTCTATTGACCCAACATTCCCACTGTGGATAATGAGATAACATTCTTAGCTATTTTTTTTTCTGTCACACGTGAAAACTTCTATAGTCCTAATATTAACATTGCAGATAATTAGGTAACATCATGTGTGTGAAACTGGAGGTTGAATTACTAGGTTAGGTTGAATTATTGATGCACTAAAGCTATAAGAGGGCTATTGGCGACGATCTTCGTAATTTAGAACCACAGTCAAGTGAAGTGAAACTGCAGGGCCTTACCTTTGAAATGCGGCTCAAAAAGCGCCGACGGCAGCGACATCTGCGTGAGCTTGGCGCTGTACCAGCTTGGTATGCCACCAACATACACGAAGCTGTTGCCAGAGAAGTTCCCGAAGCGGGCCTCCTTCTCTTCGCCACGCATCGCCTTGCCCGATGCCCACTCGTCGACACGCACAGTGGTATCGGCCGGGCTGCGTGAGATCTCCACTTGGTGCCACTCGCCATCGTGCAAAGACTTGCCAACGTGGGCCAGCATTGGGCCGCCGCCCAGGTTGAAACGGAACCTAGAGAAGAAATCAAGTTGAAGCTAAAAAGATTTCAGTTGTATTCACAATATTTTATTGTTCAAGTAAAAAAAAAAACTCGAAGTCAAAGTGTTTTTTCCCCCTTCAAGTCCGGCCACTTACCGTTAGGTATTTGGCGCTACTAAGGGGTTGATTGATGGCGAGTCGTGCCCCAAAGGCGAGAACGCTAACAATTGCCCCACTCAGTCGGATCATTTATTGTCGTTAGCTGACAATTTGTATTTGGTCGGTCAGGACTCGGTACACATTCGGTTTCTTTCGAGTAAATAAACTTTTATATTGGATATACAAAGGAAACCTAAAGTACAATACAGACACTTCTAAAGCAATTTTCGGATCCAGTGATACAAAGCTTTTGAGATTCTAATGATCTTAAAACTATTTTGAGATCCTATTTTGAGAATCTAAAACGAAAATGAACATTTTCTCATATAGTGAAACAGAAAGGCCCCTGTCATTGTAGAAACTGTATTTCACTTAGATTTAAATATATGGGGACCCACTTTTCTAGTGCCTGAGATTTTGAAGGCATAGTTATCAAATTACAACATGGGAAAGTCCTAATGCTATTTTTAGGCATTTACATTTAGTGCACTTATTACTGGCAGTCTTATAACTTACTTATAGGATTTGCCAGTGCCAAAGACTGTACCAGATTGCTTCATGCATCATGGAGGGGTATCAATGTGTGGCAACATATTTTACCGTCAATGACTAAATTTACCTCACTTATAATGTGAGAGAAAGCCCTTAGCCCCATATTATTAAAATGAAAGATTTAGTAACATAATAAACAGTGTGATAAGGCCGATATTTTTATGAATACCGCATCATTCAAGTTTTAACATAAAATTTTCTGAACAGGTTAAGACACTTATGCTTGTCCGTTTTGGACTTCCATGCCATTGTAAAGACTAGAGAGTGAGAGAAACAACGTAAGAGGAGGGAAGATAACCAAATAGAGTAATATCATTTAGTGAACCGAATGTGTGGCTTAGAAAGATGAACATACACCCTATATGAGGAGCCAAAAAGCCAAGGGTTACAGGTTACTACAGATTAATAAGGAGAAAATCAAGATTATTAGGGTCTTAGCGTAGGTGCTGACATCGGAGGTTGTAATTATACCTTTCGCTATAGCAGCGGCATACAGTGATTCACTTGTATGCCTTTTCAACAACAATACTGACTCCACAGCAACTACTTTATGCACGTATCTCCAATGTACCCCTTGGCTTCTAGGCTCCTCATATTGTGTTACTTTTAAATTAAGAAAAATTAAGTAATCAGTGTTTTGATTTTATATACATAATTTATTTCTACGTGGCTTCGTTGGATACGTGCAATTTGTATATGCTCAAACGTATAATGCTCAGCTTTGTCTCACACATCTGGTGGCGTAAGAAGGTGATCGTCGCCGAAAAAGATTGAGGAGAAGTGAAATAAAAAGAGAAGTATGTTTTGGAGGCATGAGAAATGTGGGGTAAGCTGAAAACAGCGTTATGTAACATGTTTATTAATTTTTGTTGTCAACTAAACAAAATTTAAATGAATAAAAATGGTAGTTTTTCTCAATTTTTATCATTTATCAAGTTGGCTATATTTTCTATCACCATGAAGAGGTACGAACCCTTTTTTGATACAGGAACCAATTGCGTGCAAACCCAATACTGAACCGTCTGCTACAAAGTATTTACTCAGTCGCGAGGGCTAGTATTGGGTTTTTGTACTGACTGCCACAGTACTCCTCTTCCAGTGAGTGGGAGGGGAACGATTTATATGGGGTGTTATGCCTGATACGAGTCTCAAGACTTTGCTGCCTGCTTTTGTATCTGAGGACTTTGATGCCTGCTTTGAATCTAGGACTTTGCTGCCTACTTTTGAATCTGAGGACTTTGATGCCTGCTTTGAATCTAAGGACTTTGCTTTGGTTTCGTGAAGGTTGTCAGATGTGCGCCCTTAGATGGCGCCACGTTCGAAGTCGCCAATGAAGAGGTACGGACCTGTCCGGTTTTGATCTAGTTTAGTTTAAATTATCGTCGTACTAGAGCTGCACGAGGGCTATTGGCGGCGGGCATCGTAATTTAGAACCACAGTCAGGTGATGAGCTAACACCCGAGTAGGCACCCAACGCAACCGTTAAGGGCGACATCATACGCAGAGTCGTGACTTTGGAGCATATTTAACGAGCACATATCGTCAGACATTTTTGGATGCATGGCCGTTTATAGATCGGCAGTTATTTTGGCGATGCCCGGATCCATCCGAACCTGGGACCTTCGCCACATGCAAGGCGAGCGCCTTTTCCGACTGGGCTCCCCAGCCCCCGGTTTTGATCCATGTACCTCTTGCATGTTAGCCCAATACTGAACCGTCTGCTACAAAGTAATTACACAGTCGCAAGAGCTAGTGTTATACAATTATGCTGACCACCACAGCCATAAGAGTAAATAACATTTACACAATTTTTCCTACTAAAGATAAAAAGGCCCAAATTACCTGATCACACCATCCACCAACTTCAACTCGAAGAAATCGCCAAGACCCCCATCATCCAGATACAACAGCAGGCCATTAGGTTCAGTCGTCTTGAATTCGAAAGACAGCGAGTCCGTGACGTCAGCGTACCATCGCTTGAACTGGGCGTACGACGTCGTCGACCCCTCAAGGACGAAAGACTCGGCTGCTGATTGGACCAGCAGAACCCAGACGAGAAACAGCAGCCATTTTGGGTCCGACATGCTTGCTTGTAGCTTTAGGGGTTAGCTTAAACCTAGCATTGTTTTCTGAAGATTTTGGTGAAACATGGTCTTTTGAAAGTTCAGTCTACATTGATTTGCACAACTTTGGTCTGTGTCGATTTTCAACTATCGTCTATATTGGTTTGCAAATTTCGTTTCGATTGATTTTCATATTTCGTCTATGTTGCTATGTTGCTTTTGAAACGTCCGTCTACATTGATCTGCACAACTTTGGTCTGTGTCGATTTTCAACTATCGTCTATATTGATTTGCAAATTTCGTTTCGATTGATTTGCAAATTTCGTTTCGATATTTCGTTTATGTTGATTTTAAACCTCTGCGTAAATTGAATTGTAATTTCCGTCTATCTTGATTTGCTTAAACTTTGGGCCATGTCAATTATCTTAAAATCATGTCAACATATTTTAAAGCAATATTTCTTTAATATTTTAATAAACGTTCATATATATTTTTGAAACTTCGATCAATAATTTTTTGTTAACTTTTGATATTTTAGATATCTACCACTATCAGTGTTAAAGTTTGTGTTCTTAATACTCCAAAATATAGTTGCTAAACTGATTTCGGACTTTTTTAGTAAACGTTTAAAGGCACCCGTTATTTTGAAACTAATGTCTGTCTCTTGTTTATTATGGATATCGTTTGTTGGATACACAACATTTTAACAAATTAAAGTATGGAAATTTTAAAAATATTCTTCGAGTTTATCATAAAAGTTTATAATTTGTTTTTTCTTCAGCGCAATTATACGCTAACACGTCCTAATATGCTTCAACATTATAACGTTTCACTTAAAGTTTTAAGACTATTCATATCAGTTTTGTTCTTTTAATTAAAACTTATTTTAATGTTGTTTAAAACTCTTATCATAAAAACATTGATACTGTTAAAATTTTTTCTTGTTTTGACAAATTTGCTTATTTTTAACTTATTTCTATAAAATGAAACGTTTTACGTTAGCATTACAGACATTGTTGAAATGCCATCTTTTGAACTAAAATTCAGTACTTTCGCCTAAAGGTAAACTACAATGTAATCCTATTTTATCTCAGTTTGTGCAAACATTCATTAATTTAGCATATTAAATAACTTAAATACATCATTTACCGATTTTCATAGTAAAAATATACATTTTACTATAAATAAAAATTGATTAAATTTTTTTTAATGTTACCGAACACCATAAGGAGCTTCTAACGTCATTTGTTTGCATTAGAATTTCTGTCGCTACAACAAATCTTTTAGGAACGAGTTTTCCTTCGTTACATTCGAACAAAAGAATAATAACATATCCTCTGACACAAAGAAGAAAATTAAATTGAATATTCCACTAACGCGGGGTCTTAATTACTTTTAGCAACGAAACTAACTAAAAAAAATTCTCAGAATGCAGCGGAAAAACACTTCAAACTATTAATCAAACCAGTTCTTGTCAAGTTAATAATATTCACAAACAACTAGCTCTTCGGTGAAGGCGTAACATAAGTATCCAGCATGATTACTTCGATTTAATTGAAATAAATTCAAGGAATTTTTTTTACATCTTATGTTAAAGAATAAGTAAAAAATTACTTTCTCGGTAGCTAAGCTGCTGTTGGATTAGTTTCTGACGTATTTTTGTAAATAGTGTGTTAGGATATGTTTGCCTGATGATATACTTTCTTTCTTTGTCATGTATAATTAGAAGAAATGCCGCTAATTTTGTCAGAAGTTCGCTATTTTTCGTGGTCGTGCGCTGCCTTTGAAATTAGAGTCATTAATTATTTGACAATGGAAATATGGCGGATGTGGATAAGACCGATTGCATTTTCTTAGCGGTTTTTTCCTTGGTTGGAGGAAAGGAGTAGCTTGATTGATTTGTTATGGTTTTATGAAGACCTAAAAATAGAAAACATAAAATCATTATTTCAATTATAATTTTTAAAAATAGTTTTTATGTTATGCAGAGTCAATTAAAGTAATTATGGCGGTTAGAAAACAGTGAACATAACTATTTTTTAAGAAATGTTTATATAACTATGAAGTTTATTAAAAAATATGAAACTTAACGAAATACCTAGAATTTTTTTGCAAATTACACTTGTCAGTTTTTTATCCATACTGAAAGTATTTGGTTAAATTTAGCTTTTATGGGCATGGGCCGAAGTAATTTACTTCGGCCCATGTCAGTTATCTTAAAATCATGTCAACATATTTTAGAACAATATTTCTTTAATATTTTAATAAACATTCATATATATTTTTGAAACTTCGATCAATATTTTTTTTAACTTTTGATATTTTAGATATCTACCACTATCAGTGTTAAAGTTTGTGTTCTTAATACTCCAAAATATAGTTGCTAAACTGATTTCGGACTTTATATCAATAAACATGTATATTTTTAATAAACATTTAAAGGCACCCGTTATTTTGAAACTAATGTCTGTCTCTTGTTGATTATGGATATCGTTTGTTGGATACACAACATTTTAACAAATTAATCAGTTTTTTACCCATACTGAAAGTATTTGGTTAAAATCAGAGTAACAATGTGCAATATAAAATTTTCAATTTAAAATTTCTTCATTCCAAGTTAAGGCACAGTTCATTTTTCTTATGTATTATAAATATTTTGATTATCTATGTATTGTATCATAATAATTCTAAAGCACTGTGTTACCAATTCCTTTTCAGGAGCTCAGTTTTTAAATGCAATACTCATTTTTAAAATTGCATCTCTTGAATGTTAAAATAATTACCTTCATCACATTACAAATTATAATTTGAGCATATTTCAATACAATCCATTTTTGGGTAATGATTCAACTAATATTTTTTTCGAAAATACTTTTTAAAAAAATAAAAGAGAAGTTAAAAAGTAAAAAGGCAGAAAAAAAATTATCTAGAGATGCCACAATTTTTTTTGATATAATACAATAATTACAATACAATAATTAATAATTACAATACAATAATTAATAATTACAATACAATAATTAATAATTACAATACAATAATTAATAATTACAATACAATAATTAATAATTACAATACAATAATTAATAATTACAATACAATAATTAATAATTACAATACAATAATTAATAATTACAATACAATAATTAATAATTACAATACAATAATTAATAATTACAATACAATAATTAATAATTACAATACAATAATTAATAATTACAATACAATAATTAATAATTACAATACAATAAATTAATAATACAATAATTGATAATTTCTTATTATTTCCCCCCGAAATTCATAAGAAAATATTTTTCAAGATCTAAGTCATTTCAATTCAATAGCCAGCCCATCCAATGCTCTCGACTCTAAATTAAAAGCTCCGAAATCCTTCGACCGGACCTCTGCTCGTATCGACGCCCTCGATTTCTTCGATGCATGACCCTCAGCTTTCCATCTCAATAAATATCGACTCTAGACATCTGGGACCGTTGAGACCAGTTAAGGGGATACGGTACTCAAAAAGTGGTCAAAATATCGATTTTTCAGGTTTTACTTCTTATTATTCACAATATCTATTTGAACATTTACTGAAAGTTTCACAATGATATCTTTTGTAGAAAAACAGTTATTAAATCATTTCTGGAGTCATTCCTATAAGTTTGAATACGCATTTCGTCTGCTTTCAACCTTTTTTTCTCTGTTTTGCGTTTTTCAATTCTTGTGTTTAATAAATCCCTAAGGCTTTTTTGCTAATTAAGTTAAAATTTTGAAATTTTTAACATGTGTTCTTATATAAATGGTGAAAAAAATGTGCATGGAATAAGGTCTACTATGTATTGTTTTTTAAAAATTGTTGAATTCAATAATTTGAATTTTTTTGTGATTTTCAGTATAAATGCATGTTGCTTTTTAACTCTAGCTCACATTTTTAAATACATGCACAGTTCCTGAACAAATAGTACTAAAAACAAACTATAAAAGTTTGGTGGAGTTATTCTCAAAATTGAAAAGGAGTAGCGTTTTAAAAAGTTCAAATTTTGACTTTTTTTTAAATAAATGAAAAACTACTTGTAAATATTTGTTTTTAGTGTTAGAAAATGTTTATTTCGAGTGAACATTATATAAAAAACACTATAATTTACAAGTTTATGTTATTTCTAGAAATAATGTTTTGGGTATCTTATCCGATTAAAATACCCTCAGAGATTCCTATAGTAGACACTATTTTCCAAAATATATTATCAGGAATGGGTTCGCATTTGACTATGGTTCTAAATTATGAGGCCAGTTGCCATTAGCCCTCATGTGGCTGTAAGTGCGACGGTAATTCAACCTAACTCTAACCAAAATATACAAGGTCGTTTTTTTGTTTTGCATTTGGTTGATTTAACGTCGCACTAGAAGAACACTACATCTATTGGTGACGGGACTCGTATGTTTAGATCCGCGGTAAAGCGACGAAACCGACACCTGAACCGGCAAATTACCACGACAAACTTAATGTGCATAATTCAAATATACGACACTATTTATTGGCGGATATATTTATATTTACCCTGGAACGATCCGTTTATAAGATGGCTAACGTGACTACAGAAACCCGGAAGAGATCGTCAGTGGCAATACGTCCTAACCATAGATATCATAGTTAAAGTATCAGATTGGCAGATCACGTGATCTCCGATGCTAACGACGGGACGTGCATGGAGGCCAAATAAGAGGGCAAAATGGCCAGTGCCACTTTAAGGAGAAAAATACTACGAAAAAATACCATTTAATTCTAAAATTACAAAAAAAATACTACAAAAGGATTTAAAGTCACTAAAAAGACTCCAAAATGCAGCTAGTATTTTTACGATATTTTTTTTTTGTAATTTTAGAATTAGATGGTAATTTTTTGTAGTCTATTTCTCCTTAAAGTGGCAGCAACACTGGCATTTTGCCCTCGTATTTGCCTCCAGCGCGTCGTACTTTGGAGTTCACGGACGCCATTAATACTAACTATGTATCTATGGTCCTAACCGACCATAGCACATTACCGACGTAGGTTTGAGTTGATTTTGATTTAATTAGCATCACACGATAGCTACCGTCGGACAACTGGCAGCTATTCTCGTAATTTGGAGTGACGTGCTGTCATTTGAGCTGGCTATAAACTAACATATACACTGCTCAAAACAATTAAGGGAGCACTTTGCGTACTTTTTTTGTAACCCTTTCAGCTACCAACTTTTAATTTTTTTTTCTAAACATCTAAAGTTTGTGAGATAGGTTCATTATGCATTCAGAATGAATTAGTAAAAAACAGGGAAACAAATCTTAATTTTTTAACTAAATTTTAAGGGGGAAACATTGGAATCATAACTTTTGAATAATTTATAACAATAAGTTTTTCAAAACTTTATCTGTCAAAAAAAAATTTTAAATCAATTTTTAAACATCTAAGAATGCAAGCGTGAAGAATTTACTGTCAATTTATTTCATAATTTTTTTTTATAACAACGTGCAAAAAAGTTCACTTTTTTATATCATATTCATTCATAAATCGTTGCGAAAATGACACTTTACGTGTTACGTCACAGACAGTGCCGAAAGTAGTACTTTCGGCACTAGTGCGGTAATGTAAATAAGAGTATCTGATTGGTAAAAAAACAAAATGATGTCATGAATATCTCCATGGAAACTAAATAATTTCATGAAACTCACTTATTTCTATTGGTTCATTACTTTTGCATTTTCTAATATCTCCATGGAAACTACAAGTACTACCAAAATTATTAAAAGAAATTAAATAGGACAAAAGTAAGACCACAAATTTCACGCCAAACAGGAAGGCGCTTTATGAAAATCACTCATTGGTAGAAATACTTTTTTACACGTTATTATAAAAAATATTGCAAGCACGTGCCAAATAATACTTTATTAAGCTCTTGTCATTATTTCACTCGACCTACGGTCTCGTGAAATAAAAGCGACTCGCTTAATAAAGTATTATTTTCAGCACTAGTTGCTTATATAACTATTTTGAGAGTGAATTTTAGGTTACCATGTTTTTAATATTTTCATTTAATGAAAACAAATATTATTTAATTCTTCAAAAGACATGGCTCTCCTATCTAACGATAAATAAGTGCGAACTCAAATTAGTGAGAAAAAATCGCAAGCTGATGATTACAAATGGAATCATTGGGAGTTAAAGGGTTTAAACCATGCGCTCACCTAATTGTTTTGAGCAGTGTAGTCACACACATACATATAGCAACATCATACGTGGCGGGAGAATATTGGACCACGACAGATTATACTAGTTCATACAAAACGATGTCTACTAAATGTTATTTTTTTTTCATATAAATTTTTTTTTTCAATCGTAATGAAAGTATTGCGATGGGAGTCTAAAATCCGAAATTGAGATATTGTGCTTTCTACACATTTTGCAGGGTGCTTATTTAAAAAAAAAATATGGTTTTTGAACGTTGGACTGTGTCAGTCTGTCTGTCTGTCTGTCTGAAACCACTCTACAGCGTGACCTAAAAGACCTACAGAAGACCTAGAACTTGTCGAACGTCATACTAAAGTTTTTAAATAAATCGCATTTGCGTCAAGAGTAGCTGCCACATAACTTTTGGATTTAAAGGTATGATTGCTGAAAAAGGAAATGAGATACAATCTTTAAATGTGGCATATATACATTTCTACGAGTCAGACCGCATAATAACGTTTAAATAAATAGCCCATGGTATCTGCCATTGAACTTTTTAGGCTTTAAAGTCATTGAAATTATATAATAGTTTAGTTTAGTTTGAATTATCGTCGCACTAGAGCTACACGAATGCTATTGGCTACGGGCGTCATATTTTAGAACCACAGTCAAGTGACGAGCCGACACCTGCGTAGGCACCCAACGCAACCGTTAAGGGCGACATCGTACACAGCGTTAGGACTTTGAAGGTTAATAACGTGCACTCCCGCCACACGGGGTATTATTCGTCGGACATTTTTGGCTGCACGGGCCGTTTATAGGTCGGCAGTTATTTTGGCGATGCCCGGACCAGAACCTGGGACCTTCCACGTGATAGGCAAATGTCTAACCGACTGGGACATAACTTTTGGATTTAAAGGTATTACTGTTGAAAAATGAAATGAGATACAATCTTTAAATGTATCATATACATTTTTACGAGTCCGACCGCATAATAGAGTTTAAATAAATAGCCCATGCATAATGGTATCTGCCATTGAACTTTTTAGGCTTTAAAGTCATTGAAATTATATAATAGTGTGATAAGTTCCTTTAAATGTGTGTTGATATATTGAGTGGTAATGGACAATTACAGCGTTTTCCGGAAACATTTTTATTCAATAAAGCATATTAAAAAACCTATAAAACTCAAGTATTTCTGATTTTAAAGATGTATTTATTTTTAAATTCATTTTTAAAGTTAGTGATACGTCACTTCTGTTAAACCTCTCTTAGCATAATAAATGACGTCACGGTTGGCTTTTTTTTGTTCTTGGCGTGTTATTTGTATCACGTTTCACTGTATCGCTTTTGAAACTGTGAAACGTGCTTTCATCCTTATCAAACTCTTAAAAAAGTTATGCTATTTAACAGAAACATTTTATGTTCATTCCAGTTAATTTCTTCAAACGTTTCACGATTTCACCCGACTATTCCAATCAGATCCAACAGTCAATAGTTCTGCATAGCTCATACGCGCTCTAGTGTGTGTATTTTAACTAACAACCAAACTTGGAACAAGCTGTTTCAAATTCTTTGATATGAACTGGTTAAAAATAATATTTTCTTCTTTTAATGAGGTTTCGCAGAAATTGTAAGGTTTACTATTTTATAAAGTTTATTAAAGCATAGATCGAAACATCGCCCAAAACATAACATTTGACGTCAGTACTGTTTTCAGTGACGTACATTTTCGGCAAATTTCAAATGCATTTTTTGTTGAAATTAAACATATTTGTGAATATCTAAGCTTATATTCGGGATATGCAGCTTCTAATGTACCAGAAAAACATATATTCTGAATTTCGCGTTTCATGCAAGTTGTCCATTGAAAATCGTATAGTGTTACTCACGGCTATTTTTTGATGAAGGACAATAGAGAACAAAAGCTACGGATAAATCAATTCACGCCTAAGACCACCGAACAACGCCGGTGTTTTTCTTTTTGTGCTGACACTTAACTTCTTCCGTTATTTATTCAAAATATTTAATCTACTTCTTATTAAAGGATGCAAGTCATTTCAATTCAACAGCCAGCCCATCCAAAGCATTCAGACTTGAACAAATAGTTCTAAAAACAAACTATAAAAGTTTGGTGGAGTTATTCTCAAAATTGAAAGAGGAGTAGCGTTTTAAAAAAGTTCAAAATTTTGACTTTTTTTAAATAAATGAAAAACTACTTGTAAATATGTGTTTTTATTGCTAGAAAATGTTTATTTAGAGTGAACATTATATAAAACCACTATAATTTACAAGTTTATGTTATTATTTCTAGAAATAATGTTTAGGGTACCGTATCCCCTTAAAATACCCTCAGAGATTCCTATAGTAGACACTATTTTCCAAAATATATAATCGGGGGTGGGTTCGCATTTGACTATGGTTCTAAATTATGACGCCAGTTGCCAATAGCCCTCATGTGGCTGTAGTGCAACGGTAATTCAACCCAACTCTAACCAAAATATATAAGGTCTAGTTATTTTTGTTTTGCATTGTTTTGCATTAGTTTTTTGATGAAGGACAATGGAGAACAAAAGCTACGGATAAATCAATTACGAAATCACGCCTAAGACCACCGAACAACGCCGGTGGTTTTTTTTTTGTTCTGACACTTAACTTCTTCCGTTATTTATTCAAAATAATTAATCTACTTTTTATTAAAAGATGCAAGTCTTTTCAATTCAACAGCCAGCTCATCCAAAGCCTTCGGACCTAAACTGAAGACTTTCCTAAATCTTTTCGACCGGACCCATTTATTCGAAGCATGCCTCTCCGATTTCCACTTCAAATGAAATCGACCCAAGGCGACCGCCGAGACCACTTCAAACATCCTTGGCGATTCCTCTGGAAGGGCACTATTTTCTAAGGAGTATAAGAGCTTTTAATGGACAATTTAAATTTAAAGTTTAGTTTAAAAGCTATGTGTAACCATCGACTCTATTAAAAAAAATCTTATTTAATAAAACATTGGTGCTTGCTTATTATTTTTTACCTATGATTTTTGTAAGGTACTGTCCCAAACATACATGTTTCGTACACTGTTAAAAATTAGGCACTTTATTTCACCAAAAATATGGTTCCTAGTAGCTGCAACGGCTGTGTGGTGAAACGTTAAACCATATTTTTAGTATTCGGTTGAACCATTTCTCAGGTTTTTGTTCCCAAATCCAGAAAAATGGTTCAACCAAACACCGAAAAAAAGGTGAAACATTTCACGCACTACAGCCATTGTGCAGCTACTTAGGAACCAATATCATGGTGAAACCAAGCACAAAATTTTTTACAGTGTACCTTCTAACTACATGAAGATTTTTCAAAAATTTAAAGTTAATAATTTTTAGACTTTTATTGAACCTAAAAGTATGATTTTTTTTCAGCGTGTTCCATATAGCGGCGTTTAAGGGGTAAAATGATTTGTTAAATTTAAAAAAAAAAGCATAAGAGCTGTTTTCTGATAGTCTTTTTTTTACGTTTATTGATATTTTAATTAAAAGTGAAATCTAGTGAAGAAAAATAGAATTCTTTTGTTAACAATAAGCATTAGTTTTTTAGATTTTAAATATACTTCGATTCGGATTTTTTTAATGAAATTTGAAATGGGGCCTGGAATAATTTTTTGATTAAATTTAACAGATCACAATTGTATGTAGCAATTATAGCTTGAGCAGTGAAAGTAGTCGACGGACGGACATTCCAACAGACATAAACATCTTCTAAAAAAGTTTTTAACTTAAGCTTAATAAATGCATTGTGGAAAATAAACTTCTGTTAACTTATCTTTTACCCACCATGCTCATCTAGAATATTAATGCATAAGAATACATTGAATCGATTAGGAAACTTAAAAAATTTCTTCAAGTCTTGAAGCAAAAAAAAATAGATATCAAACAATATTTTTTAATCTATGGAAATTTTGTTGTATAGAATGACAAAGTTTTAAAGGCTTTTTTAAAATATATAAGTATCTAAGAGCATGTCTATAATAAGAAAGCTGATTATGTTGTCATATTTCCAGACGTAAAAATTCAATGCTTCTATAATTGGAAGTACATTTTTCTAATTTACAAAACAAAAACTGGAAACTCATATTCAGTTATTAAACAAAACATTCAGTTTAGATGTACAGTTTTTAAAAATTTTATTCCCAATAATGCATGTTTTACTTTTTAAATCCAGTACCCTCAAAATGACTCAAGTTCCAATTACAATTTTTTCTAACCATTGGAAAGTTTCGGTGGATGAAGAAAATTGGACTGTCTAGACGTTCCATCAAAAAGAGATAATCTTATTGTAGACATGCGAATTGCAAGGGTTATTTTCATAGAACTCATGTTAAAACGTCATTTGTAAGAACTAATAGGGAAGTACAGTACTAGATTCCGTAGGGAAATTTGTTGTCCTGATCAAAGGCTTCTCTTCATTGCATTTCAAAGGAGAAAATGGTTTCAAAGGCCTAATTATTCCGGCTGTATTTAATAATTTTACAAACAGTTTCTATGATTAATGTAGCCGACTTAAATATCTCGATAATTAGTTTTATTGAAATAGGTTCGAGTATTTCATTGTAAACTTATGTGTTGAAAATGAGACATATTTGAACTAATTTAAAATATTAAATTGTAGGGACATTAAAATTAGCTATATTTATAAAAAAAACCATCGAATTAGAGTATTAAGTTTCAAAAATATTTTCCCCATTCCACTAGTGCAAAGAGAAGCTTTCGGTTAGGATCGGTTTCCTTGTTAAGAAGTCGCTATGGTTTATCAAAAAAAGTATATAGTTTAAAAAAAAAGGATACCTAAAACAAATTATTATTTTTTCGAGAGTTTCAATAATTTATAAAAATAATTCAGACATGCTATATTTTTTTACACACAAATATTATATGACAAAAATACACTAATTATAACTGACAAAAAATACACTAATTAGAACTGACAAACCCTGAAAATAAGCAAATCAATAACAGGCTAAAAAGTAACTAGTCTTTTTTAGACCGGCTTTATTTAAAAAAAAGAATTAAGAACTCGCTATTTAGCAACACCGATTTGGCCCGGCCCGTGCAGTCAAAAATGTCCGACGAATAATACCCCGTGTAGAGGGAGTGCACGTTAAATAACCTCCAAAGTCCCAACGCTGCGTACGATGTCGCCCTTAACGGTTGCGTTGGGTGCCTACTCGGGTGTCGGCTCGTCACTTGACTGTGGTTCTAAAATACGACGCCCGTCGCCAATAGCCCTCGTGTAGCTCTAGTGCGACGACAATTCAAACTAAACTAAACTATTTAAAAAATAATTACTTATACAAAATTATAGTTACATAAAAAAATATTTAGTTGTCAGATGACAACTGTATGCACTAGAGGATTAGGGAGCTTGGGTTTTGATTGAATGATTTTTGAAAGAAGTAAAATATTTAAGAAGTTAGTATTTAAGAAGTATTGAAGTTAGTATTTAAACATTACACTTCACGCGTAAGATCCTTAAAATCTTGATGCTAGATCAATTATTTTTTTTTACAGAATATATTCTTTTTAGGTTTAGGAATGAATAGTGTGTGATATACATATAGTTAGGTCTTCACATGGGTTTAGACTTATCTGCTTATTTCACATATCAGGATTCTTTAAAACAAATTGGTTTTCTAAACATCGTTATCGTAGGATTCGTCACGAGAAACACTATTCTTTAGAAAAAAATTTATACTTCATCGCTGTACGTTAATTCTGTAATCCTATGTAAACGCATATATTGACAGCGACCGTTACGTTATAAAACTTAAGCTTCAAATTAATTACATTTCAGAAACTAATTCTTGATATTATAAAACAGAGGATTTGTTTAGTAGAATGGAAATCAAATTATTGACATAGAAAAAGAGAACAGTTGGATTTAGCAACTTGCGGAAATCGCAAGGAAAAGTTCTTGTTTCAAACCAATCATGCCTTACAGATGAAAAAAAATATATTAAAACACAAAAGTTCAATATGATTATAATAATTAACTTTGTATTTATTCATTTTAAAATACTTCAAAAGCAACAACAAACAACCACAGATTTCAAAGAAACATTTCATCAGTAAAAAATAGTTAACCATATTGTTTTATGTAATTACCATTATAGTAAATTTACTTATTGTTTATTAAAAAGTAAAACCAGAAAAATGTAATTAAAATGTTATTTGTTTTATAAATGCAGTTTTATTTTAAAAGTGAATGAGTATTGGGTTAACTAATTAATGATTTAATTAACTAGTAAGGCATTTAATTAGCAAAATTTCAACAAAATTAAATTTTCTGTGACATTTAAAACATAGTATTTTTAAATTTAACATGCTTACTGGTTGCAATTTTCCAATCGATAGAAGAAAAAAAAAGAAACTGTTAATTTAAATGTAATTAAGTTATATTTTAACAATGTCCATTAAATTAGAAAAAAAAATCATTAAAAAATGTTTTGTTTTAATTGAATATTTTCTGGTTTCTACAAATTTCCGGTTTATTGGTAAAATTAACTTCCTAAACCAAGTTGAAAAAATATTATTTTTCTTTTTATTGAATCCACGTAAAGACCGTGGATTTTTTGCGACCTATTCTTTCCATATAACTTCTTTTTCAAATCGGTAATTTTACTTAATCCCTAACAGCCAGGTTTGTCACAGTTACGTCGCTGCAACGTAAGTTTTTGTCACTCTAGGTCACAGTCGCAATGTGACAAGTATGTGAAATCACAGTGATATATCGCGTAAGTCGCCGTCACACTGTGACTGGTATGCGATATCAAAGGGATGTCACTATGCGATCTTGCAGTGACATCATATTGTGACTTGTATGTGATATCGCAGTGATGTCATCCAAATCCCAGTCAAAATACGACATTGGTGCGATATCATCGATATCCATGTTACATAGAAGATACGTAACAAAAGCGGACATTAAACTTCTGTGTGACAAAAGGTGACTTTGAATGTGACATCGCAGCGATCTTCAGTGACTTGTATGTGATATCGCTTTTCGTCACATACTCGTCACATGGCTGTTAAGATATGAAAGAACAGGTGAGGCATGCCGATACATTTTCGCATTTAACATCTGCTACCCTTAATTGTCCAAGAGCATTGAAACCAAAACTAAAATGGGGACGAGGATACACTCAAAAATAATTGGGGAGAATTCCACTTTATATGTGGAAAAGTTTTAAGAAGTAATAAGATCACGGAGACATTTCACTTCAAATATATCAAACTCCGGAAGACATACTTTTCAATAAAAAAGGCAAAAAATGGATTTTGTCTTTTAGAAAAGCACCAATGGTGATGTTTTACCCAAAAAAATTAATATTATTTTAAGCTGGAATTATTACAAAGAATGGGTTTATGTTCAGTTACTAATCCCTTTCCGTCACTTGCTTGATACACTCTTAAAACAAGAGTGAAATCCACTCCTATAGGGGAAGTGCATTTTCGGCACCGGAAAAGAGTGGAAATTAACTCAGACTGAGTTAAAACCGCTCGTTTGTTTTGAGAGTATGATTATGTTTCGCAGTGCTTTCTTCTTTTCGTTTCAATATTTTTTTAGTATGATACTTGGTAAAAAAAACTACAGTTAAGGTATATTTTAAAATCTATGGTTCATATTTTTAAAAATCATGCAACATTTAAACAACGTTGTTTTATGAAAGAAAACTATGAAGATAGAGACATTAGAAATGATAAAATTTTGAGCCAATTTTATTTAATCTGTAGTTTCCTGTCATAAGTTTAACTCTCGGACACTTTAAAAAAAAAATTAGCTTTTAAGCAGTGATTAGAATAGCTTATGCATCACTGACCTTCGGTAACAAAGTCATTGAGTCTTGTTGAGTCATTTCGCTGCTCAGAACCTGTTTTAGAAGTAGATCAAATGGAAGTGTAATTACACCTAGTGTTAAAAAAAACCTCAGCATTCTTATATCAGAACAAAAATGACATTTTGAAATTTAATCATATCTTGGTCCCCATCGTTTATAATATAATTCTTCATGTCATATATTCTATAATTCATAAAACAATAAGTTTAGTTTAGTTTGAATTATCGTCGCACTAGAGCTACACGAGGGCTATTGGAGACGGGTGTCGTATTTTAGAACCACAATAAAGTGACGAACCGACACCTGAGTAGGCACCCAAAGCAACCGTTAAGGGCGACATAGTACGCAGCGTTAGGACTTTGAAGCATATTTAACGTGCACTCCCTCTACACGGGGTATTATTCGTCGGACATTTTTTGGCTGCACGGGCCGTTTATAGGTCGGCAGTTATTTTGGCGATGCCCGGACCCGAACCTGGGACCTTTCGCATGCTAGGCGAATGCTTAACCGACTGGGCTCCCCAGCGCCCTCATATAACAATAAAATAAAAATAAAATTAAGACGTTTAGTTCTTTTAAGATTAACGCAATCCATAAGGTAGTTGAAAATTAAATGCTTGTTAGAGTATTTTGTATTTTGTTAGCGATATTGAGCTGTTTCCACTTTTATTTCGTTTAAATCTCAATTCGTTTATAGATTTTCTTTCATCAACTTTTACATCTCTTTGCCCTTTTTAAAAATATTGTTATTTTTTTTGTCTTATTAATCTTTTTTTTTCTTAAAACGTTTTGAATCAATTGTACTTAAGGATTTGGCTTTTCAAAACATACAAATATTGTTTATTTTAAGATTTACTTATAATAGTCTGAACTCCAGTTTAATTCTTAAAATATAATTGAAAAGTTGGCACTTGTAAAACAAACAGATGAAAGCTGTTAAAGTTTGTAATATGCATTATAAATTTGTTATTGATAACGAAATGTTGTAAGAAAAGAAAGCCAGTTAATAACGACATATTTAAATTTTAAAGATATTTGAAAGCTTTTGAAGTGTAATAGCATGAATTCCAGAAAAATCCTTTTAATGGTTTTATTTTTATATTTTACACATGTTAGCTACATAATTTCATTTAAGAATGTACTTTTGAATATATAGATATAGTAAACATTGCTTCGACCAGAGCGAGTTATCTTTGATAAAATCGTAAGTACGACATTTATAACGTCATATACGAAAGCCTCATTGACTTAGCATCGCCTCTGTGGATCACACAGAACCGTAAAAACGGTAAAATTTACGTAATCCTTTGTGTGAGAAACGGACCAAAAAATACAGTCTCTGGACAAATTATTAGACGCACTGTATTTTTTTAGTAATTTTATGTTTCGTAAGAGTTTTTATGCAATAATGGTATATTTAAACTACAATATTATTGATTTTTATTTAAAAGAATTGTTGTAGACTACATATTTGTATTTATTTTTAACATATGGCAACACTGTGTTGACAAAGTGATACATGAACGTAAACAAGTACAAACGTGTATCAGTCGCGAATCAGTACAGTACAGTCTTGCGAGACAGTACAGTCTTGCATTAATAGCTTGCCGCGCAGAATTAAAACTTTTATAGCGGCTAAAGGTGGCTCAACTAAATATTGGCTTTTACTAACATTAATTTCACTTTTCTTTAAAATTAATAAACTTATGCTTTTCTAAATTAATACTGTTTTATTTATGTCAAATAAATTGGTAATTGATTGGATAATATAAAAATAAAAAACAAATCAATTTAAAGTAATAAAACGGTACAATATCACCCGGTAATTAATATTTTACATGAAATCTTGCAGTGCGTCTAATAATGTCCACGGACTATATATAGAGCAAGTGCGAAATCTTCAATTGACTTATCTCTGTGGTCAATGCACGCCCGTAATTACGGGAAAGTTTCCGTGAAACGGGACTAAAATGTAGTACATAGCTTCTTTATGCGTACTTTACACCAACTTTTTTTCACAAGTAAATTCTTATTTCAATTATAGAATTCCAATAATTTCAACCTATCGAACCAATCAATTTCAACTCTTCCTGCGACGCTCGAGGACAAAATAGCACCTTCTTCGAAACAAGTTTTAGAATCTTATTTCCCGCCTCAAAATAAAACTCTCCGGGATTTCCATTTGAAAGCTGTTACATGGCCCCTCTTCTAAAATCTGTTTTAGAAGACAGTAAGCTTTATACAACTCAACTCTTCACTCCGTTTCCGTTAAATGTAACGACCTGCGGGGCACGTAGAACATTTTTCGGTAAATCGCCTGCATTTCTTTAAGGTTTGCCAGTTCCAGTGAAAATCACTATTTGGCAAGTAATAAATATTTTGAATTAGGATGACTACAACAAGTTTAGTCCGTATATGATTTTGCTCATAGAGTTATAAAATTATAATAAACTTATTAATTATATTCTTCCGTGTTATTAAGGACTCAAAAATTAAAATCATATAGTTGGATAATCGAATTATAAATTAGATTAAATAAATATAAAGAATAAGAAACATAAAGAATTGAGCCATAAATTAATAAAAGCAAAGGTGGTGTAAATTTGCATTTCTTATTAATCACACGAGGACTCGTGTCATATCGGCTGATACAAATATTTGTCGAGTACTTGAAATACAAAAAAATGAGGAAGGGATATCGCAACTGGCCTTCTCGTCAGGGGGTCTAGCCAGCCAAGAGCTCCGGAGGCGTTTCTGAAATGGAATGCCCCCTGTAAGCAGAAACGGCAGTTCCACAGACCCCACTCCTCCGAAACCGAATACAGAGGAAATTCCTCAATATCTAGCTCAAACCATCAAGAACAACTTAAAAATGGAATAATTAAACTATATCCGAGTGGAAAATGCGCTTAAGCAGCAAAACACCAAAATGAATAATCAGAATATAAACAAATAGGAATTTAAATTAAATAAAAAAACAAAGACAATAGCGCTGAAAGCAGCTTGATCGTACAATATAATTTGAATGTAAAGTAAATATAATCAGAGGGCAGTAAATTTCAGAAACGTCTCCGGAGGCCTTAGCTGGCTAGACCCCCTGAAGAGTAGGTCAGTCGAGATCTCCGTTCCTTATTTTTTTGTATTACTATTATATTTACATTTAAATTATATTGTATGATCAAGCTGCTTTCAGCGCTATTGTCTTTATGATTTATTTGTTTTTTTTTATTTCATTTAATTTCTTATTTGTTTATATTAGAGTACTTGAGTTACACGAGAGCTATTGGTGACGGGCGTCGCAATTTAGAACAGCAGTTAAGTGACGAGCCTACTCCTGTGTAGGCATCTTGAATTAGAACGACTACAACAGTTGCTCTTGCGTTTTTTAATAATTTGACTCTCTTATTGATTTAGCCCATAGCGTTATAGAATGATATAATTTTTGTTATGAATTATATATATTTTCCATGTTAATGAGATGCATTACTTATCATTAAGTTAATATATTCTTTAAAAAAATGATTTATATCGTCATTTGTATTTTGAAACATCTCAATAAATGCCCCCAACTAATTGCTTCTATACTTACATTTTTCTTCAATCTTAATTGCAAGTTTTATGTACCATCAGTCGGGGTAACTTTGACACAAAATCAGTTTCTTTTTAAATGAGAAAATTTTTGAATTCGTAATTTAGAACCTCAGTCAAGTGGCTAGCCGATATCCGAGTAGGCACAAAACGCAACTTTTTAGGGCGACATCGAACGCGGCGTTGGGATTTTGGAACATATTTAAAGTGCACTCCCTCTACACAGGGTATCATTCGTCGGACGTTTTAATAGCACAGATAGTTTGAAAATTATTTCGGCAACGCACGGACTTGAACTTGGGAACTTTCAAATGCAAGGCAAGATCTTTACCGACTGGGCTCAGTTGATACCGAATATATTTATTGAACCGAAGTTCTTACAACTTAAGGGACCGGTACCCAAAAAACTAAATCAGTACTTTTTTTACTAGCATTCAATTAAATATTTTTACAAAGAACTAACATTCAATAAACATACACGAAAATAATAAATATTAAACGTAAGTTTTTTTTTAAAATTTTTAACGTTTTTTCAAATGCTACTCTTCCTACAATTTAAAAATTTGCATGATTTTTTTTAAATGTTTCCACAAATTATTAATAAAAGTTGGTATGGATATTGAGCTATCAGTTACAAAAAAGTTATGTAGCTTTATGTATAAAATGGCTAAAAAAAAGATTTTTTGTAAATTTTCACCTTAGCATTTTTGAAAAAAATCTATTCACACTAGACCATATCCATACCAACTTTGTTAACGCACATGTTTCAACACAGGAAAAAAATTTGGAGCTCTACTTAATTACCTACAAGCCTTAGGGTTTTAACCATTCACAGCTGAAAAATTAAAATTTAAAAAATCAACATAAAATTTCAAACCATTTTCCCAACACTATATCATTTTCATAAATCCACACTTTAGAATCCTTTTTTTTGCATACCTTAGCTCACAACATTCGAGCATGTTTAATTATTTCTGGGCAGCCTAAATTTTGGTAATGCGTCCCCTTAAATATTCTCACAATTTACCATAGCGTAGGGTCGTACCATATGATTCTCCATTCAGCATATGATCGTAAGATGGAGATTCGTAACTAATCCAGGCATGGTCGTCATTTGGCGACTTGGCGCTGTTCGTATCAGCAACCCTTTAGCGCAACAGTGCTTAATCTTGAAGAAGCTAATTATTTGGAGCCCACGGGGAGAAACGTGGAAAAGCCAACAACACAAGAACACAACTCTGAAAGTTTCTAACTTGGTTATTTTTTGTGTAACGAACATTGGCAACAACGTTTCTTTTTCTGAGGATGTTTTTGGTTACTTCGGAAATTCTTTTTAATGTGAAACTTTATATAATATCGAGGCTCAGTTTAGCTTTTCATTTTTTTAAAAAAAGATGCCTACATTTTATTTTCTAAATGATACCAAATAGTATAATTTTATGTGTCAATATCACCAGATTTTACAATCAAAAACTCTTTATTATAAAAAAAATGGCACATTACTACTATTGCACCATTATGCCTGCCACACTTTTTTTTTTATAGAATTTGACAATATTCGAATCATGAGAAAATATAACTATCAATTTCCTAATACTTGCAGTTTTATGATTTTTTTTAATTATAGTTTATAATTGTAAATGACTGCCTATGTTAAAAAAAATTAAGGAAGAACTAAAAATAGCTTCTACCTTAATACATTTTAAGATATTAATCATATAATCCCATTAATAAACTTTTTTCTCTCAGAAAACTAAAATGTAAATGGGTATGAAGAAATCCTGTTTTGAAATAGATTCGAATGCTAACTACTCTCACAAAGAATGTTAAAAAAGCATGACGAAAATAACAAGTCATTAAATTTCCGTATCTTCTTAATGGCGAAAGTTATTCTCCAAGCGGCAATTTTCAAAATAATTTTATAGTCGTTGAGTCAACTAAACTTTACAATCTAGAACAAAGAAACAGAAAATGGTTTAAAGAGGTCCAATAGTAGCCAAACATTGTTTTGAGAAAGCTGCTTCTGAAGTCCTGATTATAATGGTTGGATGCATTAAAGTTATAGATCTACAAAGATCTATACATAAGAACTATAGCCGACAATGTAGTCACTAACACACTTTTTTGTTATTAAACTTTGAACTAAAAGTTTTTTATTATTTTCCCAAAACTGATTTATAAGAATCTAACTTTTTTTTACTTATCAATTTCGTAATGTAATACGAACATCTGATGTTTATTCCCGGCTTCAATGTGTTAATTCTGAGCTACGTTTTCTTAGCTAGTCTATAGCACAAGTCAAAATGACATCCGAATAATCACGAAATTCATTATAAATAGAAAAAGATTTATTATATGAGATTTCTTAATTTACATTTCTCGCCCATAATACAGTCCCTGGACAAATTATTCGACGCCCTGCAAGATTTCATGTAAAATATTAATTACCGGGTGATATTGTACCGTTTTATTATTTTAAATTGATATGTTTTTTATTTTTATATTATTCAATCAATTACCGATTTATTTGACATAAATAAAACAGCATTCATTTAGAAAAGCATAAGTTTATTAAGTTTTAAAGAAAAGTGAAATTAATGTTAGTAAAAGTCAATATTTATTTGAGCCACCTTTAGCCGTTATCAAAGCTTTAATTCTGCGCGGCATGCTATCAATGCAAGGCTGTACTGTCTCCTGCATTTGAGGATGATGATTAAAACACATAATCTTATGATAAATAATTAATATAAATTAATCTTAATCATAATTAATCATAATTATCTTAAAAAACAAATATGTAGTCTACAACAATTCTTTTAAATAAAAATCAATAATATTGTAGTTTAAATATACCATTATTGCATAAAAACACTTAAGAATCATAAAAATACTAAAAAAAAAATACAGTGCGTCTAATAATTTGTCCAGGGACTGTAGTTTCGAACCGCACTTCTCTGTGTGAAGAGTATCTGAAAGGAAAAACAACTTTTACAGAACCTCCGAAATCGGTGCGTAAATGAAGGAAAAATGCTTCGAAAAGTTTACAAATACTGCAACGTCGATTGTTTTTAAATTTTATATTTCGTCCATTTCTCATGAAAAAAAACAACAACCCAAAAGCCTATTTTGAGTAGTTTAAGGTCATACATGTTTATTGTGGGATTTTTCATAAACCCCCAGACTTTAAAACGATTGTTGAAAGGTGTCATTAAAACAAAGAATGCTATTCCAAAAAAGTAAAATACATTTTCAAAAATCTAAGTTATTGGATCTGTCAACTCTTTTTTCGGTCTTTGTTTGTAAACCGGATTTTTTCGGTGTAATAAAGTGTGTTCTGTTTCTATCTTTTTCGATGGTAAATATTAAAAGAGATATTGCACTGATTTTCAAATTTGCTCATTTTTCCTACTTTGCAAAAAAATTTAAAAAAAGCAAATATAAACTGGCAACCAGTATATTATATCTTATTATCATACAAATAATTAATGACATCAACTCAGTGGCCAAAGCAAAATGTAACAGCAGAAGTGTTAAAATTAAACACCAAATCTGCGAATTAAACACCAATAGGGTAACTGCGACCACCCTAACTAGATTAAGGACAGGCCACTTCAAAGGGATGGAAATCAAAAAAGATGGAACTAGAAAATACTCCAGCTGCAGAAACTGCCCCGACTCGGAACTGGATCCAAAACATCTTTTCTCTTGTCCAGACATCCTGGCAAAATTGCAGCAAATCACCAACTCACCCTACGAAGAGCTTTATGAGGATCACTGTCTGCAGATCGCTGAAGCAGTCTATGAGACCTTTGGTCCCATATAATCTTTATCCATGGACACGACATCATCATCATCATACAAATAGACATATTTTACGTCTATTTAGTACATATACGATCGGGAATATGAAATTTTAGATAATGAAATTTCATCTTCAGAAAAGTGCTTAAACGCTGAGAAAAGTGGCTTGTTTGTTTTTCAGATTCTAAACTAGATATTAACAAACTTTTTCAAAATAGAAAAAAATGCCAAAACTCTTTACGTGTTTACAAAACTTAGTAGAAAAAACGAGAAAACCAAATTGTCTCTTTGATCAGCCGTTTCAGATAAGCAAATTTACCTAAATTAGTTTTCGTTGCTTCAAGCAAGGTAGATTTCAAGAAAGCTTTTGTACAAAAAAAAATCCTTCACATTTTTTTTTAATTTAAGAAGAGACGATGACAATGTTTCTTTTTTGCCCCATATTTTTTAATTGAAAAGGTATTGAATAAGCTAAAAATATCATGTTATTACCCGATTTTCAATAATAAAACAAGAATGACATAAAAACCATAGTTGACAGCTTTTTACAAGTGACTTATTTAATTCTAGATTTAAGTCCTGCATATCCTTCGATCGATACTCTGATTGATGCTCTTTTCCCACGTACCATTGCTTCACCAATCGAGGCTCGAGAAATTTATTTTTTCAGCATTTCTATTAAAATTCAGGACCTGAAACATGGCCATTGTGCATTTTCTTATGTCTTTAAATTAGTCAAGAACCATATTTTGTATACTAAAAGCAAAAGTTTTTTTAAAAGACAACGACTAGTAACAAGCAAATTTATATATATAAAAAATAATAGTTTAGATAATCGAAGATATTTACTCGACAGTATCATTTGATTGGGAGTAATCTAGTCTTGCTAAGTTATTTAGGTGAATAAAAACCTACACTCTTAACAGACTGAAACGATGGCTGATGTTTTAACTGTCAATCTGAGGTTAAAATTTCCACTCCTTTCCGTGCCGAAAATGCACTTCCACTACAGGAGTGGATTTCACTCTTTTTGCGGAGTGGGTAAAAGAAACTAAAAGAAAACAATCTACGTCCTACACTCTTAAAAACGAGCGGTTTAACTCAGTCTGAGTTAATTTCCACTCCTTTCCGTGCCGAAAATGCCCTTCCACTATAGGAGTGGATTTCACTCTTTTGTTTTAAGAGTGTAGATGACGAGTTTTATTCAAGCCATTAAGATATTTTCTAATCATTCGGTCATTTGTATATGTTAACTTTGAAATGTTAATAACGTAAACTAGGGGTCCATCAATCTTTCTGTATACTATCAGTAAACAAACAGAAAGTTCTATGAAAAATTGAATTATTGAATTGGGTATTATTTAAAAAAAAAACAAAGCACACGCATGATTTTCTTTAGTAAATATTTAAAATTCGATTATTCAAAACTACCTGAAAACCTAAATTTTAGAGAAAGTTTATGTATAAAAATTTTCTAAACAATACCACAAAGATTGAAAATATTTTCAGCGGTGATAAAACTTTGCTATTAAAGAAAGGCTAGTTAGGTTTTTGACATACACTACAGCAACAAGGTTTATTACATTGAATTGCCAATTCACTAAGATTGGACATTAAGCATGATCATTTTTTAAGATAACTGATTTTATCAAGTTATTTGCAAAACTACAAATGCTATTTGAATTAAAATCAAATTTTAGACTAATTTAAAAAGCTTAAATAGATATCAGCTTCTTTTCGGGAAGTATAACTGATTATGACAATGCGTAAAGTTTGGTTTTTATTAAGGGTGGATTATATTTAGCCCATAGAATGATAAAAAAAAATCACTTATTTTAATATATTACACATTATTTTAATATTTCCCTTTAATATTCCATGCAGTAGTTCTTAAACCTCGTCCATATTTCATAGATAGGGTATCCAGATAAGTAATGCATGCTTTTACAAAACTCGATCAAAAAGTCAAGTCAAAAACTCCTAACCAACATTGACAGACCACTCAGAAGCCATTACTGAAGAAAATCCTATTTAGAGTAAAAAAAGCTTTTTTACTCTTCCTCCTTTGCGCATTTCCTTTCCTTTTTAATCTTTCAAACGCTTTTTCACTGTAATAGGATGAAAATTTCTTTGAGAGCAATGGATGCCATATTTCGGTGAATTGCTAAATAGAGCATGGTTGTACTTAAAAACTTTTCAGGGGGATTTTTTTTTCTTAAGGTCTTTGAAATATTTATATTTTAATGCTCTTTTGGTTTCGTTTGAATTATTAGTTTAGTTTGAAGTATCGTCGCACTAGAGCTACACGAGGGCTATTGGCGAGGGGCATCGTATTTTAGAACCACAGTCAAGTGATAAGCCGACACCTGCGAGCCGGCACCCAACGCAACCGTTAAGGGCGACATCGTACGCAGCGTTATTACTTTGAACATATTTAACGTGCACTCTCTCTACACGGGGTATTATTCGTCGGACATTTTTGGCTGCACGGGCCATTTATAGGTCGGCAGTTATTTTGGCGATGCCCGAACCCGATCCTGGGACCTTCCGCATGCTAGGCGAATGCCTAACCGACTGGGCCCCCCAGCCCCAATGCTCTTTTGGCAATGTTGCCCTTTGTATGCAGAGTGTTTAAAGTAGTTATATCAAAATTGAAAGGCACGCAAATTTTACAAGATATTGAATGAATGTATGAATGGTTATCGATTTCGCCGATTGATATTGCTATACGATAAATTTATAATTTTTATTGTTTTCTCATATTTCGATTTTTTTCAATTTCCACATACACTGCTCAAAACAATTAGGGGAGCACTTTGAATATTTTTGTTACCCTTACAGTCCCTACTTTTTATTTTTTTTATTCTACAAATCTAAAATTTGTGAAATAGATTCATTATGATAAATAGATGCATTATGATTTCAGAATGAAATGGTAAAAAACAGGGTTGAAATCTAAATTTTTTAAAACTAAACTTTAAAGAAACAAGTAGGTTTGTTACACAATCTGTCACTTAAACCGCTTCCACACAATATTTGTGCTCAACAAAAAAAACGCACTATATTCATCAGCTTGTGGTCTACAACAAAGATACGAAAATACTAGACTCGCATAGTTAAAAAAAATGATCAATCAGTTTAAACCAAACGGTTGCTTGAACAATAACAAAACATATATTCAATAACTTGGTTTTATTTTATTTTGCATAGTCAAATAAAACAGACATATGTCAAAGATAAAAACATTTATATCACAACAGACTTCTAATAATTTTAAAAAATATCCTACACCTGACAGTCATGTTTTTCGGCAACACATATGTCATTTTTTAGAATTTATAATTTTTATGATTTTTCTTAATTTTAAAGCATGGGCCAGTCCTGTATAATCATTTCCGACAAAATATCATTTTTTTAAAGAAAATTAAAGACATTTAAATTTAAAATTTTCATCTTTTTTTTTTTAGCATAAAAGTCATGTATTTTATATAAAAATAAAATAGGGTAAAAGGGTCTGAGGGAGAAGTAATTTGGCTGAAGTGTAAACTTGTTTTCACTGCATAAGGTTAAAATTAAAATTTTAAATGAAAATTCAATTTCTTCATTTTTTAAAAATTATATTTCTATAGTAGATGGTTAGATAAATGTTTCTTCCATACTTTAAATTTTAAATTTAAAAAAATTATTAAATTTATAACTTTTTAAAAATTATGTATGTTCTTATGTGTGTATGTATTTTACTATGTGTGTTATGTATGTCAGGTGAAGAGTTTTATACGTCTGTCTCCCTTCAGAGGGTTCGCATCATAATTAAATTTAAAAATTTTGAATAAACCGCTGTATTTAGTCCCTCTAGACTTTTCAGTCAGCTTCGCAGCCTATTTAAACATCTTCCGGTCTTGGAAGCATTTTTAATTGCTGTAATTTTTAACAATGTAAAACCTTTATTATTTTGAAGCAAGGCAATGAATTACGATAAACCTTTTCAATCAACAATGAAAAATCTTTTAAAACATTGAACACATTAAAACAATTGAACGCGCTATAGTTAACAATGTTTTAACTTTTTTTTTCTTCACAATCAAACCAGACTTCACCAACTCAATACGTACAAAAAGTTCATAGATAATTAATCAAATATATTCGCTCAAAAATAACAAGCCTCAATAACAGCGTTATTTGATAACATTTCTTCAATAGCTAATTGCCTTCAAATATAAGGTAGCCATGGCAGCGATTGGGAGACTTATAAGAAATATTTTGTGAGTATATGCCTAAAATTAGACCTTTTAACAATTAACTACAGTTGAATCGCGTTATGGTGAACTTGCTTAACATAAATATTTGCCTAAGATGACGTGAAATCATTTTCCTGGATTTTTAAGCTTTAGGCTAAAGCAAAAATAATTGCGCAGTTTTCTCTTTCAATTACTCAACTTTTTTTTCATCTCCCTTTTTATACTTTAATTTCAATTGCTGTCACTCTTAGTAGAAACTAATTAGTATTATTTTTTTAACTATGACATTAATATGTAAGCGCTTCTAAATTAAGGGGGGGAATTTTCGTCATAGTTAACGTGAATTATTTTGACGGTCTCTTTTAGTTCACATTTACAATGTTCGGCCGCAATTAGCTACATTGCAGTCGGCTGCGAGATTTTTTTTTTTGAAATCATGCATGTGAAACTTCAAATAATATGATGTAAAGTAAAAACTAGTATAAAAATTATTCGAGATATTAAATTTGTAACTTAATAGATTTAGCTTGAGTATTGTATTCGTATTGTGATACTTACATAATCGTTGGTACTCAGTTTTATAGCACAAATAAAACTTTTTTTAAGGATTTTTTAAGAAAAATATCGTATTAGAAAGTAATAACCTGTTTACTTGTCCAAATTCGAAATTTCGAGTTTACAACTCTTAAAAATTATTGTTACACTTGTTGTTCAAATCTTGATGAATATATTTATTTTAGTGTGCTTCATAATGCCATGGAAATAAACCTATAAAAATCCTCAAATGTGAAACAAAGCTTAGATAAAAAAATATATAATTTACATATAAAATAAATATTTAATAAATATAAAAATATTTAATAATATAAAAATATTTAATAAATATAAAAAATATAATAAATATAAAAAAAAATTTAATAAATAAAAAAAAAATATTAAATAAATATAAAAAAAATATATAAAATAAATTTAATAATATAAAAAAAAATTAATAATTAAAAAAAAAATATTTAATAATATATAAAAAAAATATTTAATATAATAAAAAAAATATTAATAAATATAAAAAAAAATATTTAATAAATATAAAATATAAAAATATATATTTATAAATATAAAAAATATTTAATAAATATAAAAAAAAATATTTAATAAATATAAAAAAAATATTTAATAAATATAAAAAATATTTAATAAATATAAAAAAAATATTTAATAAATTTAAAAAATATATATAAATAAAAATTGTAGTAAAGTATAATTACTTTAAAATTGATTACAATTATTCCTTTTCCCCTTCTTTAATATTATAACTATTAATATACCATTAAGAATACCCAATAGTTAAATAGTGATGTATAGGCATGTAAATTTTCGTAAATTTCACATAGCACTAACTTTTTCTTATTTTAGTGGGAGAGTCCATTCATTCATCACATCAGATAGCAAGAAGGTAATTTATATTTTTTAATATTTATTCTATGCAAAAGCATATAGCGACTTTTCAGAGGGACACGTTACCCACAAAATATTTAAGAAATTTTCAACTTACAACTGTAATTCAAAATATTGTTAGGTAAATTCGTCGCAACTCAACATATATGTAATGAAAAGTATATTTGAAAGAATGGTTCTCTTAAAATTATAAAAAGATTAACTTTTGGGACATTTTTTTAAAAATCAATACAATTTTCAGGCATTTTTCTAATATATAAATGTTTCAAAATTTATATACCATTCAAACATTTTCGATAAACGGTGGACGGCTTTTCTGATAGCATAAAACCAACTATATTTGAAAAGGTTTGGTTGTTAAATACGTGTAGTAGAAAATCATCTACTACACATGAGAGCATAATTATTTAGTACATCTAGAAATGAAGGAATATTGGACGTCCAAGATATTTATTGTAATAAAATCATTTAAGTATTTGAGAGGGACAGAGTCCGGAGCCGTAGCTCAGCCCGCCAAAAAGCACACAGAACCTCACATCTCGAGGTCTAATTAGAAAGTGACTCTATTTTTAATGGTTGTGAGAAGAGTGGATCAGAAGTCAAAACAAATTCTGCTGCGTCTGCAATTTATTTATTAAATAATGTATTGACGACTATTGGAACTGTTCGATGGATCGGCAAGACATTACCTGAGAGTTATTAAGAAAGAAATGAATATCAGAATATTATAGAGATTTGTGTGGTTAATATTATAACTTAATAGAGATTTGTACGATATATCACATACATAAATTAATATATTTTTATTTTGAATTTTTTTAATACAAAGTATTAACAAGGTACACCTTGTATCTTCAGTTCTTTTTATATTTGTTAGGCATAAATAATGCCAGAGCTCCAGCTTTTTCTTTACAAAATCCTTAGTTAATCATTTACCCTTAGTTATCACACAAGCGGAAAAAAAATTGAAACTGAGATAATTCGTAAGTTTTCATTCTCCGATTGCAATTGACTAAAAATGTCTCGTAACTTTTGTTTTATAGTAAGATAGAAATATAAAACATTTATAGCATCAACTTTTACGAAATTTACTTGACGAAATTCGCTAAAAGGTTTATAAAAAAAATTACCACTTTGAGAATGTTTGGGTTCTGTGCCAACTTAAATGCAAAAATATGATATTCTTATGTGTTTCTACATGAAATAAAAGTATTATAATCGTTTTTAAAACCGTAGTAGTGTCTTTGCTTCTGTTAAGCTTAGCTAGCTTTTTTGCTGTTCACCCATAAAAAAACTACATGTCAAAAAAAGATTAGCATCTTTAAATTTATTAATGCTTGTTTTGAGTTAATATCTAAGAATTTAATATCATGATTTTAAAAAGCAATTGTAGGAGTAAAGAAATTAATAAGAATATATTTTAAAAAAAAATAGGATGAAGGTGCTCCTAAAAATATTTTAAAAAAATCCTCCACTTAAACTATAAATCAAAACTAGTATAGTAACAAAATTTGAAAATTTTAGTGCTTTACTTTTAATACGTTTGAGTAAATACATTTTAATTCTAAATTTTTTTTTAAAGATTTTGTGGAAAACTCTTGTATATAAAAATAGATTTTGGGTTTGGTTGAATTGAAGTCTGACTAAAGCTTCACGAGGGATGTTGGCGACGGGCTTCGTAGTTCAGAACCAAGGTCAAGGGGCCGACACCTGAGCAGGCACCCAAAGCAGCCTTATAGAGACATGGCATATAAAATTTCTAGAATTTTACATTTTAAACGTATTATAGGATATATTGAAATTGCTTACGTCTACTGTTATTACTATCATTGAGAATTTACATTAATAGTGAAACATATTTAATAGTGAAAATAATCATGTACTATAGATAATAGTGAGAAATACTTAAATACTTTATTAATAGTCAATAATACACAAGAGTAAATACTATATTTGTAAGAATATCGTATACTATAGCGTGTTGACATAAATTGATTGAAGTTTCCGTTTTTTAAACAGGATTTTATTCCACTTGGAGATCAAAATGTAAAGCTCGTTGGATATCGCTATCTGAGTGGCAGCTTAACCGAATTGGATTGTCAAGACCCGCCCATCACCACAGTTCCTGATAATGAGACAGAACAATGTGAAAAAGCCCGTCAAACTATAGAGGACAATATCAAAGTAGAAATTTTTCATGATAATATGGATTGGACCATTGTCGACGGCATGCAAGATAATATAGAGAGAAAAAATAATAGTGAGAAAAACGGCTCCACTACTTCCAAGCGACTAACCGTAGCCGAAGTTTTGCTGAAAAATGGTTGCCAAGTGTCTCCAAAATCAACTCATGTTGAGTCTTTCCAGTTAGTGAGACACGTTGCCAAGGATCGCTTCAAAAAGGTGAGGCCAAATGTCCTGCTGGAGGTTGGCGAAGAATACCATTTCCGAGTCCACAGGGAAAAGTTCCTCCTTCCTGTTGGCCATTTCAAAGAATGCCTTATAGATGAAGAAAGGACTTCGGAGTCGTTTTGGGCCCTGAAAGTAAGTATTGTTGTTGATGTCTAGTCTAAAAAGTTAGCGCAAAGGAGACCTGATAAGACCATAAAAAATATCTAAAAAAAAGCCCCGGCGACATCCATCACGAAGAGTATAGGTTTTGATGCAGAAAAGCAAACTTAATCTAAACAAGTTTGGTTAAAATGGTTTAAATAATGGGGCTTTGAATAATTGGTAATATTAGTCTAATTAGTAATTTGATAATATATCTATGAGCTTTTGATATTTAGAGAGTATGGATAGAATGGATATAATACAGGTCGATGAAAAACAGATTATTCTAAATATAAAAATCCAAACCGCAAAGAGAATTATGTTTGAATGCAGGATGCAAGACTAATGTAAAAGTTTAAAAATAACATGCCCTGTTAAAATGTTTGTTTGGTTTTATCATAATAAAGGTCCATAGTAGCTGTAATGGCTGTGTGGTGAAATGGTTCACCATCTTATCTGCATTCGGTTAAACCATTATTAGCCTTTGGAAACAAAAACGAGATAAATGGTTCAACCGAATACTGAAAATATGGTGAAATATTTCACCATACAGCTGTAGAAAACACTAGAAGTAATTTTTTTAACGAATTTTTAACATTATGGTCTGAGTAATGGAGCTTTGAATAATTTGTCAACATAGTCTAATTGGTATGGGATTTGGACAGTTTGTCTAATAATATAGAATTGAGACAATGTGAGAGCAAGGATGTAATTGGATACAGGGCAGTCAAATATATGGTCGGTAGAGAGTCAGTGCAGTGAAAACATTTCTTGTCACTTTGATTGCCATCAAGGAAGATTTTCATTTTTTTTCAAGTTTTCGGTCTCCAGCTGGTTATTGTGATTTCATTGAAAGTAAAATTTATAATTTAGTGCTGGAATATAGTTGTTCTTGTGTGGTTTGGGAGCAACACATTTGTCTTGCTAGGGATGACATGAACATGTAAAATGAAAAGGCATTCAAGTTCAATATTCTAACACAGAATCTTTATTTTTTAGGTTGATCCTCAGTATGTGGATATTAGGGCTCTCTGTAGTATTTTCCACTTCTTATATGACAACAGGCCCCTAACTTGCCGTCATTTTTCCAATGTCATTACTACTTCAAATTACCTTGGAATGGACCAAATGATTTGCAAACTTCAAATGGTAAGTAAATAACTTAGCACAAGAAGAAATTATTACTTTTCTTTTCACAATTTTTGAAAATAAAAATTAACATAACTAGCTTTAGATAAATTTATTAAATATTAGAAAAATTTCTATCTATGAGGAGGTTTTAAAAGTAACTGCATCTACATAGGAGAAGGTTTTTAGTGAATGGAAGTTTCTGTGGTAGTTTTTCAGTACCTTTCGATACATCGCATTTTCGGATACGTCAAGCCCACTATCATGTCCCCCATTTTCCTTCAATTTTTACCTTTTTAAAAGTCTATATCAATAATTGAAATATTTTTAAAGTTAGTTAATATTTTAGGTACTGCTAGCGCATTATGGCCGGTTTCGATTTGGCGACTTTTCTTTTGAAGCCAAGTAGCAAAAACGTACTTAAATTAGTAAACATTCCAGTTCAACTCAATAGATGTTTACATCAATCTTGTTGCTATAGCAACCCTGTGTTTACTTTTTAACCACCCCAAAGTCGCCAAATAGCACTCCGGCCATAATACGCTACCTGTACCATTTTTTATTATTTTACTTTAAAAGCTTCAAATATATAGTTTTCATTTCTTAAAGAATGTTAGTAAATCCTGAAAATTATTAGAAGTTATCATTTATTTTATGTGGTGAGTTAAATCATCTATCTACTATTAGAAGATGATTAAAATAAAAAAAAATCATAATTGAAATAATTTAATATTTAGAAAAAAACACCCAAAAGACAAATGCCAATATAATTCTATTTGAAATAAATAAAACTGCGTCGAAACATTACTTTTGATTGAAAGGTTAAAGAGCGTGAATATTTGTACAATATATTAATGATGTCAATTGAAGAGCTTAGTGGAAGAACGTGCTAAGTGACATTTTTGAAACAATTGAGATTTTTATATCTCTGAACATATTAATAACTTCTTTACTGATAACAAGTTTCCCTTTTTCATAAACTTTAAGTTTCAGTACATTTTTTACGGTTTGCAAATGCCGTTTTCAACAGATCTGAATACAAACTAAAAACTTTGTAGCTCATTTTCTCGTTTTCACCTTTTTGTCACTTAGCACGTTCTTCCACTAAGCTCTTCAATTGTTATATAGCGCATTCGGTGATCTAGCGCATTTTGCTTGTCTCTTGAGGATCTATTATGTAATTACGTGCTCTGTAAGGATAAAAAAATTAGCTAAAGTGTAAACTTTTTATTTCAAGAGGTTACACTATAAATTTGTGTTTTGCACACTCATGCATATCTATAGTTCTCCTCATGGACACGACACCAACCAACAATATAAATGTCAACTGAATTTTTAATTTTTCATTACATTTATGTTGAAGATGATTATGAAACTCAATGACACTTCAAATTTTAAAATGAAGTGAAATAATCATAAAATTTTCAAATTTTTAAAAATTATGTATTTTGCTCATAGATATCATAATTTAAGTATTAGATTGGCTGATCACGTGACCTCCAATGATAAAGACGACGGGACGCGCATGGAGGCATTTTAAGAGGGCAAAATTGCCAGTGTTGCTGCTACTTTAAGAAGAAAAAAACTACGAAAAAATATCATTTACTTCTAAAATTACAAAAAAAAATACTAGAAAAGGATTTAAAGTCACTAAAAAGATTCCAAAATGCAGCTAGTATTTTTTTTTTGTAATTTAAGAATTAAATGGTATTTTTTCATAGTTTTTTTCTCCTTAAAGTAGCAGCAACACTAGCCATTTTGCCCTCTTAAAATGCCTCCATGCGCGTCCCGTTGTTAGCATTGGAGGTCACGTGATCAGCCAATCTAATACTTTAACTATGATATCTATGATTTTGCTGGAAAACCTGACATTCAGGTGACGGGTTTATGCGTCTGTATCCCTCAGAGGGATGAATATCAATTCAATACTCTTAATAATTTCGCCCTTGTCATAGTGTATAACCCAAAGTGATTGTACTTAAGATTTTAATGAAAATTTCATTGCAGATGGTAGAAACAGAAAACAGAATCCCGATAGGGTTGAATTCAGTGTTGCAAAATTATCTTCTTAAGTTGGTATTGGCGTTAGAAATGAGATTCCGATTGGAAAATAGTCAAATAATTGCGACTCATGACTCCGACAACGTCCATGTGACTGTCAAAGGACAAAAAGGCGATCTCACTGAAGAGGACTTAGCGCGCCTATGCACTTTCTCTTTCTATATCAAGCTCCAGTCCAAAAGGTAATGTCGCTTAAAATATCAAAAGCTTCCATATTTTACATGCACTGTTAAAAACATTGGCTCAAGGTTGCATAAATATCCTGGAACTTTCTAGCTGCCACCGCTTTTTGGAGCTTAAATTTACCAATTTTGAGGTAAAAGTATAACTTTGCTGCACCGCAAACGGAGAGTATTAACGCCCTAAATAGTGGTGGCAGCTAGAAAGTTCCTGGATTCCGGTACAATCTTGAGCTAAAAATTTTAACTGTGTAGTTAAAGTGTTTATTGTTATGTACATTTTATTTTAGAAAAACCTTCATTAAATTTTTTCTTATGCTTTGACAGCATCTTTCAGTCCTACTGAATGCTTGTAAATATGCATTTTTGAGTTGGAGGAAATTTGGAGATAATGTGGGTTTTTAGTTGCCCAAAAGAGAAAAAAAAATGATAGATTGGACTCTTAGGGTTTGATTCAACGGCCCTTGTCCACACGCACTCATACCACTTTTACTAATGCTGACTTATTACTGGAACCAATCAGTTTTCATAAAAGTTTAGAAGGTTAGTTTTCTATAGTTTAGAAGTAGAATTTAATTTCACTTTTTTTTTGTTTTGTTAGAAGGACGCAGCTAATTTCTTAAAGTAAATTATTTCGACGTTTAAATAGTTATATTAGAATATTTTTAAATAGCATATTTTTTATTGTATATTTTAGTTAAAATAGTATTTTTTGAATGGCCTACATTTCAGTAATTATTAGATTATCATGATTAAAATTTCAAAGCTTAATTATTCTGGATGAAGCAATTCGTTGGCCCTAGATAAAGGACTGCAGCTGAATTTCTGTTAAAAATTTGACTTACTCTTACTGCCAATTCAGATTTTTAAGATATATTTTAATATTATCAATAATATTTACAATGTTGTTAACGTCATTTGGAATTTTTGGCAAATTTGGTTAAAATTTGTATTGAGTTATTCAAATTGACGGTAACAATAATTTAAATAATTGCAAACGTTGACGTTATGAAATAATTTAATATGTTGAATTTTTAAAAAATAATGTTATAACTTCTATATTATTAATCTTTTAGGTCCATTTTGAGCAAGTCTAATTTAAGAGAAAATGCTTTCGAGAATGTCTCAGTAAAACCTCATATTGTTTTCGACGCTGCCAAAAGTCTCACATATTGGGTAAGTTAGTATGCAGCTCAATCAGTTTGCAATACATATATATTTCTTAAGAATTATTTAAAGAAACACTTTACGATAATTTTAAAAGATCCTACTCTCACTTTACCTACACAATTTAATTGACACATCGCTAAATGATATACTTTAGTAGAATAACTTGTAGAATAACCACATAGCCACCAATAACTTTAGTAGAATAACCACTCGACAGCTCACTTCTCTACACTATTTTTTTTTACTTCACAATCTTTATATAAATTGATAATATCGAAAACAAAATTAGAATCTTATACCTCCTAGGATATCTGGGTTTGATGGTCAAGACAGTAAAAACTGAGTAATCCAGTTCTCAGCTATATTCACACACGCAAGTTTATTTTGGTTTGTCCGGGATTCTGCTCTTACCCAAGTTGTCCTATGAATGAAAGAGAAAAAATCCTTAATAAATAGTGCCCTGTATATGGGACTGGATCACATAAAATCTATCATGGGCAAAAGTCTTGACTCCACTTATGATGTCGTTATAAAGTTGCGTTGGGTGCCAGCTTAGGTATTGATAGCCTGGACAGATGTTTCAGTGATTAACTTTTTGACTGTGAAATCCTCATCGAATTTTCTTAAACCATATTTAATTTACGTTGTTCTTATTTAAGAAGAAATATAAAAAATAACACTGAGACTAATTGCCCAATTTTTATAGCTAGATAGTTGACTAAAACACTGAACTGTATAGCGAACTGCAATACTTCTGGTATTCCTATGTGTTCTAAATCTTACAATCTCACCAAAAACTACCATGTACCTCTATACCGACATTTTTCAAGCCAATTAATAAAATATTCTGATAATCAATAACACTATTTATTTTAGGTCTTCAACGTCTTTAAAAGCAATATCGAAGAAGCCGTTTTCATTGATGCTGAAATATGGAAAGTCGGTCTTAAAACGAGCCTAAAACATTCAGTGGAGTTTCTTTCCCTCCATTATCAAGAATTTATGCTCTCAAATGCATATACGCAGTTGAACGAGGCTCAACTTAAGTATATTCCTCAACAAGACATCATAGAAGATATAAAGTAAGTTTTTCTTTTAGTAAATAAGAACAAATAACATGTATAATTTGTAAAATATCTGGCTTTTTTTAGAGAATATTCACCATGCATGTAATTTTTCTGTTGCGTGAGTGACATTCTAAACGTCAAAACCGCAATTTTCCAGCAATAACAATGAATTTTAAAATTGTATATCTAATATATTTTTATTGATATTCTATTTGTTCAGCTGCAAAGAATTTTAAAGTCATATTTGAAAAAAAAATATATAATTCTGAATTTTTAAACTAATTGTTATTAGCAAAAGTACTTAAAATAAAAATTTATGTAAAAAAAAACATACATTTTCGCCCATTTCCAAGCCGCTTAGAAGGTTAATATAGGTTTAGATCAAATCGCATCATTTTGACACAATAAACACACACGAATTAAGTTATATTATATAAAAATAGGATATCATTGGATATTTTGCAATTGTATGAAATGTATGTACATTGGATATTTTGCAAGTTGTATGAAAATGTATGTACATTTGAGATATTTTTTGCAAGTTGTATGAAATGTATGTACTTTGGATATTTTGCAAGTCGTATGAAATGTATGTACATTGGATATTTTGCAAGTTGTATGAAATGTATGTACATTGGATATTTTGCAAGTTGTATGAAATGTATGTACATTGGATATTTTGCAAGTTGTATGAAATGTATGTACATTGGATATTTTGCAAGTTGTATGAAATGTATGTACATTGGATATTTTGCAAGTTGTATGAAATGTATGTACTTGGATATTTTGCAAGTTGTATGAAATGTATGTACTTGGATATTTGCAAGTCGTATGAAATGTATGTACATTGGATATTTTGCAAGTTGTATGAAATGTATGTACATTGGATATTTTGCAAGTCGTATGAAATGTATTCGAATATTTAAGACAAAAAAAAGCATTTAAAAATAAAATCCATTTATTTTTTTCGTAACGTGGTTCTTAGTTAGAACTTTAGAATGCACACATCCTCAAAAGATGAATGCAAAATAACTTTCTTTAAAACGTTTTTTTTTGTTACAGGAATGTGCAACCTCACCTCAAGGTTCCGGAATGGTGGAGGGCGAGCTATTGGACAAAGAACTTGAAGCTTGAATCAGAGTCCGACTCAGAATGATAGTTACATCGTTTCTATAATTTTTTGTGTTGTCCTCTAAATTACCCCACAACTCTGGCGGCTTACTTTATACATAGTTCTTCGGTCTTCCTTCATTATATATATCCAATGAATTTCTACAGATCTTTATCAGCTCCATAGAAAATAGGCACCCTTTTGATCTATGCTGGAATATCCCTTTTAGCCGGTTGAATCTACATTTACGAATGTCACAGGAGGAAGAAAATGAAACGAAAAGGATAGCTGATGATGGAAAGTAATATAGAAAAAGAACAAATTTAGATTAGTGCAGATTAGTAGATTAACATAGCAGCAGATTAGCAAAATATAGCAGAGATTAGCAGATTAGCATAGATTACAGAAAATGAAAATATTCATCAAAGTATGAAGAAAGACACACGTATGCTTTGAAAAAAAAAGAGAACGAAAATGCTTGCAAGAAATGTGCCTATTCCAATGGGAAAAATTGGCTACTAAAAAGGAACAGCTCTCCATATAATCCACAAAAATATTGAGCACCACATTTTCAACATCGTCCACCAGCGTCTGAAGACGGAAAAAAAGGTATCCTTACTGCCAAGCGAGCAGAAAAAGAATCAGAAGGAATCCTACAGAGATTATTTTAATCTGATGCTTGGGATTAGCTCTCCAAAGACAGCAAACCCAAAGAGGAAAAATGTGCTGATCTTTTAGAAAAAAAAAGGATAGGAGAGCGAGCTTCTCATATATAAAGAGAGCTCTTGCAGAGTAAATATGATTCAAATTCCCTTACTCTCATTTCTGCCTTTAAGAAAGGTATGAAAAATGATGCAGAACCTTCTGACAGGATAACCAATGGAATATGGGGAGATTCAAACCCCATCAGGTGTACGACATTGAACTTGAAGCCCAATTAAAAATAATAAAAAAAGAAAAATGTGGATAGAGATATGCTGAGGATTGAAAGTTTACAGAAAGTACATTGATTGATGAAATAATAGCGATAACTGTTGAGGTTTGTAAGATTACAGAAAGCATATAGATTGACGAAGCAAAAGCGTAAGGGCTTTACGGTGGAATCACAGCTTCGATTCACAAGACAGACTTTATTGTAAACAGTTATATCACAACAGTTCGAAATAAAAGTTTTATCTGGATAAGTGTGCTTGTTTAATGTACGACTTGTTTCGTTTTTATTTCAGTATTTAAGGTATCCATATACCTTAGACAAATGTTTCTTTAATTTTTGAGATATTCTTTTTAAACTTTGTGAGAAGATCAGCAACATAAAAACTAACATAAAAATTCTTTAATGCCATAAAAAAATATATTAATTAATAAATTAATTAGCAATCAATTAATTTAAAAGGGCCAAATTGTGCGCAACTTTATGACAATCCTAATTACTTGTTTTACAAAATTTTTGCAGAAAAGAAAACAGTAAATATCCAGGCATGTGATCATACTTTATCCAAGCTCTAAACAAAGTAGTTATTTAATTCTGATAATTTGAAATGGCTATAGCTTTAAAATATGATTTTTTTTAATAATTTAATTTTTAGAAGGTCTGTAAAAAAATTAAATATTCTTTATAATTGTTATAAAAAGTGTGGCCACATGCCCTGATTCTTACTCTTTAAAATTCACTTTAAATTTTTTTTAATCGAAGCATATTAATTTGAAATATCTTGCTCGGAGTACAAGCATATTATGAAAAAATTCGTTCTTCAGAAAATGAGTTCAAGGATTTCATTGTAAGATTGAAGACAGTAGAATTTCCCTTAAAAGACTGCCTGTAAATTAAAAACTATTTACAGTACAAGAAATCTTCTTGTACCAAATGAAAGATAAAAAATCAGATAATATTTTAATGCAAAAGTATCAGAACACATATTTTGTTAAATTTTTCCGTTTTCTAAGGTATATGGATACCTTAAAGAAAAAAAAAACTCATGTATGCATACAATTAATAAAGTTTAGTTATGATACAAATTTAATTTACCAGGTTTGTATAATACACCAATTTATACATAAAATAATATTCTTTATCCTATTATTTCGTGTTTTTTTCAATTAAAGTCATTTATTATCAACTAGAGTCATTCAGAGTTTGGATACTGGTGACGAATTTAATTAACCCTTTACTAAATAGTGTCATTTTTATACCAATTATTTTTACGTAATAAATAGGTTTGTATTTTTTAAAAAAATATTTTATACTATTCAGAAATTTTGTTTGGTGCCACAGAAAAACGAATCGATTTAAAATTATATAAGTTACAGCATTCAACAGTATTTTTATAAAAATTTAAATTTGCTTACTCGATAACAAATACCAAACGAGCATATTTAAATTAGAAATTTTTCTAAAGGACTCTCTTCAGAAATCGAAGTTATAAATGAAAACTAAGTCTTTACCAAGCAGCATATTCCCAACCCTATTAAGTAATTTAACGAAGAAAATATATCTCTTTAATTTTGAATTTGAGACATGAAGTCAATATTAATAGTGTATGATCTACAAAACTAAACGTCGCTTGTGAATTCTATTATAAGAACCCAAATCATTGAGGTTCTCATCTCTGCTATAAAAGATATTTTATTGCAAACTTAAAATTACATTTCAAAATTAACAAAAGATGATGTTTTCCATTTGTTAGTCTTATTTATGGTCTGGAGAATCGATTGAATTAAAAATTAGAATTTAAATAAAAGTAAAAAAATATTCACTGATTACACTTTAAATTAATAATTATAATTTTCGTCTTTATGCGATAAAATGTTCTTGTCAAATACAACGATTGTCCTTAGAGTATTTTTCTCTATATTACACAGTCTCTATATTAAAAAAAGTATGCTCTTTTAAAGTGGTGACAGCCATAACAGCACGAAATATTCATCTTAGAAGTCCATTTTTTTCTGAAATGTGTCTCTCCCTTATACCTGGATGCTATTTTTTTCAAAATTTCCAATTAGTCAATTAGTTTTTTAATTAAAAAATATAAATTAGTCTCTCTATGTTGAAGTATAGGCTTTTAAAGTGTCCGGAGCCATAACAGCATGAAATATAACAGCATGAATATAAATAATTAGTAAAATTAATGCTTTAAAAATAAAAGTAGGTTTGTTACAGAATATGTCACTTAAACCGCTTCCACACAGCATTTGTGCTCAACAGGAAACAAACTATTTATACACCTCAGAAAGAAATTCGCCAAACAGGGCATTTATCTAGTTCTAATTCAAACTATTAAACGCCAAAATTAACTATTTTCATTAATCTCTCTCAGATTTAATAATTAGTCTTTATAGTTTGCTAAATTTGTTTGAAGTTCGAAGAAGAATGATGTAATTTTTTTAAATAAATATCTTTAAGCCGCCACAATTTCCCATTTGCATTAACTTTCTTTCGAAAATTCAGTTATTATTTATCGTTTGTTCAATTAATTTACAGTTCAAAAAATAAATAATTAGTGAAATTGATGCTTAAAAAATAAAAGCAAAACTTTGCATATTTTTTTATGCAAAGTTAGAATTCTCTATGCTTCTTTCTTCTTACATATATAATGAACCATCAAAACTATATATATGCTGAAAATAGCTAAGCTCAATTTTTAAACAGCTGAAAAAGAAAGCATGAAGGAAGAATTTATATATAGGGTTATTTTATTTAATAAAAAATGTTTGAGTAAATTTTATTTTCCTTTGGTTTTCATGTTTTCATTTAAATCAAAACAACCATTATTTATTTCTTTAAAAGACATGATTCTTCCATCCAACGATACAAAAGAAAATATAACTTCATCGAAATAATGGAGAATTTAATAAAACTTATTTGAAATAAGTGCGAGCTTAACTTAGTGAGAAAAAAAATCACATGCTGATGATTAAAAGGGAATCATTGGGTTGGAAAGGGTTTAAACAAGCTCTCCCCAAATTGTTTTGGGCAGTGTATTTAACACTATTCTGAACTTATTTGATGAATAAAAGTTTAAATTAATTTCTATCAGGTTTGGATGTTGAATCTACAAAAATAAAAAATATGACAAGGTAATTTGTTATAAGTAGATTTAAATGAAGTTATCTAAATTTGCAATTTTTCTAGGCAATTATTATCCCACTTTCTTTTTTTAAAATTAAAAGTTTAAAAATAAAAGTATTGACATCAGGTTTATACATGTCAGTTTGCATATCCAAATGTCAGGAACCTCATTTCCGTTATAACTTTCTGAATTTTAAAATTATTTTGGTGTTTGAAAGGTATGACATCTTCCGTACTATAATGATTCCTGTGAGTGTTAAAGTAACAATAAATTAGGCTATTTCAATTTTCCCAGAACTTATTGTTTACTAGCTTTCTAAACCCGGCGTCGCACGGATTAACCTTTAATAAGGGTGATTTGTTTTTGACACAGCTGTAATAAAATGGTCGGTCTGTTCATTGGCGACTTTTGGCTATATTTAAAATTTAGCAACCTAAATGTGGCAATCATTCTACAATCAATAAATTAAATTAAATAATGATAGTCAAATAACAATCCTACAAATTAAAACCTCTTGATATTTCGTGTTTATACTTAATTTTTGCTCCCGCTAAAATTTCTTTCAAATTGAAAATTAAAATTAGGAATCAAATTTGTGTCAATTTTTTAACGGCTCTTCTTACTGAATTTCATGTTTATCAACGGATGACGCCAAGCCCCTGTTTCGGCCCGGCCCATGTGTCTTTTAAGCCACAGTTTCGGTCTCTCACTCTCAGGTGGAGACGTATTTTTGTAAATAATTATATTAATTAAAAAATCGTAATCAAATATGAAAAAAACTAAGCCTCAGGTGCAAACGTAGGTATTACAGGGAATCTATATTAAAAATTTCGAATTTTTTCGAGCAGTATAAGTAGGTCTTCCACTATCCACAGACAAACAGACTTTTCTTTTATTATTATAGATTTTTAATTTTTTTAAAAATATTTAAATAACTTTTGTTTGCTAGAGTCTACCATTCTCATTTCACCATGTCCCAAAATATTACCAAAACGTATGAAAACTAGCATTGTATTTCGGTAGATAAGTTTCCTTAAAATCGTTCATCAAACCATACTTTGGATAAAAAATATATTCCTAGTTAAGATTTAAAGTAGCAACAAAAGTTTCGCAATAAAAATTCTTTGGCCAAAGTTGAAGATTTTTTAATGGAAGGTGTTGGTTGCTCACGACAGTTAATAAAAAAAATTCTAGTGGCAGTAAAATATTGGAAAAAGTATAGGAAACAGTTCCTTAAAATTTGACGGGAAAACATTTATTTTTAACTTTATAATTGTTTTTGATATAATGTTAAAATGCATATTTTTATTATTCAATTGCATTGTCGTACGAGTGCTGTAAAACGAATACAAAACTTTATAAAAATATATTGGCCTCAGTTAGATGTTTGTTGCACCTCTAGTTTCGCTCATTAACTTTCTATTTCGCCTTATTTTTTTATTGGAGGTGTCTATTTTCGCTCCTATTCGTTCTATTTCTGCTCCGTATTTTCGAAGTCTATTTACGCTTCCTCTATTTCGCTTCTCTTTTTCCTTTTATTTTCGTTTCTATTTTCGCTTAATCTATTTTGTTCTCTATTTTCTGCTTTCTATCGTTCTCTATTTCGCTCTCTATTTTCGTTTCTATTGGCTTCTCTATTTTTCGCTTCTCTATTTTCGCTTCTCTATTTTCGTTTCTCTATAAAAACTTTTTTTTTGTCATTGTATTGCGGACAGCCCTAATACGCATGTTGTGAAATTAAGCTATGATTTATTTTAAATGATTTACTATTTATTTCTTTATACAAACAATGATGAGTTAAATGCCTTTGAATATTCACTTTTTTGTTCCCCATAAAATTTCTTGCGCATTAATTATTTTCTTAATTTCGTAACAAAGGAAAGGTTTTTACTACGCCACTGCATTCAAGTATTACATACTTCACAGAAGCGTTAAACAGACATTACTTTTCAGGTTATCAGTGTATAGTTTAACTTGAAAAAAAAGGCATTAATGCATTAAATTTTAAAAGGATCACAAAATATCAATGCAAAAATTTCTATATAGTTCTATATATTAAAATGCAATAATCATTAAAAGTTTTAAATTATAGTTATTTTCGTTGGTCATTATTTATCTTAAAATATCTTAGTTATCTGAATTCAAAAGATCTTAATTACAAGTTCATTAATATTTCTATAACCTTTACAACCCAACAATGGCATTTCTATGCTAATTATATTATAACCTGTTTTTTCTTACTTTTTAATATGCGTAACAACATAGTTTTATGTTAAAAAATTTAGCCACTTTCTTCTGTATGGTAATCGAAGAAACTAAGCATCGGTGTTTGATGAAGTGTTTGATTAAAATCGATCTTTTGTCAATAAGAATTTCTGTCTCTGTCTGCAAATTTTTAATTAAAATGACCAAAAAGTAAATAAGTAGCATAAAAGCTGTTAAGTGAAAAGTTTTTTAATTATCAGACAAAATAATTTTTAAAATTGGAAAATGAGAAATTCATTAATATTCAATTAATGACATTCATGTAAATTTTTAATCAGTTTTAGTTTGTTAATATATATGCCGACCCTTTTTTTTATGAAACTAAAATTAAATTCATTCAAAAGTTTTATCATAATATGCAAAAATTTCCGTTTCTTGAAAAAATAAAGTGTAGGTTGTGTATTTTTTGTCGTAAACTACAGTAGAATAAATTTTCAAAAAAAACCTCTTAATATTTTTTTAAATTCAGTTATAGATATTTTATTACTCATGAAAAGTTTTTTTATTGCAATTTTTAAAGAATAGTGTACATTTTTGAAGTTACTTAGCATTTATACAAGGTTATTGTTTATGTGTTTAAAAATATATGCTAACCCTTTTTATTCCAATATATTATTAAATATTAGTTTGGATACCTAAATTTATAATTCAACGAATTGGAACACAGTAAAGAGTTGCTTTATTTTTTGCTGTATTTCATATTATTTTATTAAGAGACCGTTATTATAGCGTGTTATCTTTTTTCAAATTTCATAATTTCAACAAAATAAAAAATCATTTGAGCACAAGAAAAAAAAAAGCTAATTCCACCCAGACTTTTCCTTTCTGTAGTGTAAGTCACGTTTGTTATAAACATCGATATCATAGTTAAAGTATTAGATTGGCAGATCACGTGACCTCCAATGCTAACGACGGGCCGCGCATGGAGGCCAAATAAGGGGGCAAAATGCCCAGTGTTGCTGCCACTTTAAGGAGAAAAATACTACGAAAAAATACCATTTAATTGTTATATTACAAAAAAAAAAATACTGGAAAAGGATTTAAAGGCACTAAAAAGATTCCAAAATGCAGCTAGTATTTTTACGATACTTTTTTGTAATTTTAGAATTAATGGTATTTTTTCGTAGTATTTTTCTCCTTAAAGTGGCAGCAACACTGGCCATTTTGCCCCCTTATTTGGCCTCCATGCGCGTCCCGTCGTTAGCATTGGAGGTCACGTGATCTACCAATCTAATACTTTAACTATGATGATGGTTATAAAGCTATTATCACTACAACTGTTAACATTAAATGATAAAAAAAAAACACTATATCTACACTTACTGTAACTAAATAATGTAACCTTAACTAAACTCCTCGGCGCATCAGCCCGTTAGTGGGCTAAGGGCTGCCGTGCCCATTCCAGCTTACGTAACTAAGGGCTCTGGGGTGCTAGGTCCCGGTAAGGTGGTCAGCTTTACGTGGAACCCTCAGTGTTTAGTTCCCAATCACGCTTGGTACTCATTTTATATACCCACTTAAGAGATTAAAGGCTGAGTCAACTCGCCCAATCCGGAACTCGATCCCCGGGCCTGTGGCGTGGCAATGCGAAGCACTACCACTAAGCCACTGGGCCTCACAAATGCTCTACTGGTTTGATTTAATTTGTTTATGTTTAATTTAAAAGCTTTTTTTAACTTGACTTACACTACAGAAATCCTCAGCTAGATGGAAATAGTCTGAATGAAAAAATAATATTTCAGGTAATACAGGCACATTAAAATAATTGTCCCACCATAATTTATTTAGAAAGAAACAAGTAGGTTTGTAACAGAATCTGTCACTTAACCCGCTTCCACACAACAGTTGTGTTTAACAGGTAAAATGGCGAAAAACACAGCATTGATATTCTATATTAAACATTTACATGCTAAATTTGGCTAGTTTCATTTTTTTTATTTCGAAAATTCAATAATTACTTATCGTTTGCAAAAATTAATTTATATTTCAATGATTAAATATGTAATATTCCTCGCTTTTAAATAGAATGAAAACATTTCATATCAACGTGCAAAGAATCTCGTAGTTAAATATATTTGACGTCATTTCAATCTGATCGATGTCGCAAAAATAAATTTATTTTAATTTATTGTCTAAGAGAATTAAAGTTTCTCGAGCGATTGTTGCGAATGGCAATGTCGATTAAACTCTAATAATGGCTTCGTATGCATTTTAAATGAGCATTAAATTTTGCGGTTTTTTAAATAATTAAAGTACTTCGAATGCAAATTCTTTTCTGAAATTTTCAATGTATTCTTATTTCAATTCTCTGAATATTTCGACATATCACACTTGCCCGTAGCATTTGTAGTTCGGACTATGAAAGTTGGTGACGTACAGACGGACAGACAGATGGACGGACTGAACGATTTTAGTAACTTCCACTTTTTACGTTATAAACGTAGTGTGGGAGCTAAAAACAACTATATAAATTCCATTCAATAAAAGAAAAGGGATACAAGTTGATTTAGATATTTCTTCCATACAAAGGAAAAAATTGCCTAATTCGTTAAATTAAAATAATCACGATTTTCAGAAAAAAAGTGCATTCGTTAGAATAAGTGTTAATTAGAATGAATACAAGGCAATTTACAAAAATCAAATTAAATGCTTTGCCATTCCTCCCACAGGACGAAGGAAAACAAAGGCTATTTGATTCTTGTAATTGGTTAAAACAACACAGCTTTGCCCTAAAGCAAACAGCAGCAGTTGCAATTTTCTACAGCTTCAGAGTATGGTGATGTCACACAAATCAACTCTATATTTTTCCTCATAATTGAATTTACAAGTCATCTTAACATTAGATTGGGTTGCTTTATTTAGAAAGCCCTGTCTGTGCGAATATATTTATTTCAGGAAAGGTTTACTTTGTAGTTGCTGATTTCTGTAGAAAGTTACTTGTGTTGAAATATTTTTTTAATTGCTGCTAATTAAATAAGTATATTATGTAATTTGCATGTTTAAGTTTTTTAATGGTCATTACGTCTTTTAGTTTTAGCCTATATTCGTTTTTTTAATTCGAAAAAATAAAGAAATGGAAAGTAGGAATTGATATGCTGAAGATGACCGTTTGCCACTATTCCCTTCCAAAATCGGTTCTACCCGTCGGATCTTAAATTTTTGTTTGTTAGAAAGGTCAGAGACTTATCGTTCATACTTTTTGTCTATGCGTGCGAAAGGACATATCTACCCGTTCGTCGAAGAACTACCTAATTAGCGTTGAAATTAAATTTTTAGTCATTTAAATCGCTGGTTGTCACAACAATAGCACGAAAAACTTTATTCAAAATTCATATTTGAAGGAAATTTTATTTTTTATAACATCGTGCAAAAAAACTAACTTTTTGAAATCAGTAATCGTGGCAAAAGTGAAGCTTTTAACGAAATCGTGTTACAAAGTTACTTTTACGCACTAGTGCGACAAAGTAAATAAGAGCATCTGATTGGTGTAAAATTCCTTATTTGAGCGTGATATTTTATTCGGCGGCTTTGTGATTGGTGTAGAATTCTTTATTTGAACGTGATTATTTATTTGGCGTCTTATTTCAATCTCAATGAATCAGTATCCATGTTCAAATGTTTGACTTAAACTAAAAAATAAGTTGCATTTGTAGTTCCAGAGATTTAATAGCGATCAATAATGCAATTTAAAATGAATTTTTTTTCACGTATTATAAAAAATAGTGTATGAAAACACGTTGAAAAGTAAACTTTTTTAAACACGTGTCATTATTTCACTCGCTGTACCTCGCTCGCGAAATAAAATCCACTAGTTTTAAAAAGTTACTTTTCACACTTGTTGCATAAATATCTATTGTTTTTCCGCTAAGAATTGCAATTGGTACATAAGCAATAGGAAAGTCAATTATTTTAGTTCTTTTAGAACTTCTTGATTACATTGAATAATTAATCATTAATAAAAAAAAACTTTGCTAAGTGGTAAAGCTGTCGAAAGAAGTTTTAAAGAAGATTATAGCAGAAGTTAAAACAATATTTTACTCTAATCTGCATTATTTACCAACTTAATTTCACTGTAATGCACTAGTTTTAGTTTGGGACCATTCTTATAAAGGAATAAAACGGATTTGAATAATTCCATGAGTAGAGCATAATGGAATAATTAGTTTTCAAAAGGACCAAAACTTTTAGTTTCGTTGTAAGTACATTATGCTTAAATACCACTCAGTTTTACAAAAATGTATGCGGCATTAATCACATATTTGTGGTAAACACCTGCTATTTTAGTGTTTCTTTCAGTTAATTCCATTAGTTATACAATAGTTCACTATTTCCAATAAATTTTGAGAACTCTAAGTACAAAAAATTTATATTTTTGTTATCACGTTTTGCATCGAGCTAACTTTTCTGAATCAAGATATTTTGATAGACTAGGCTTTTCAATGGGTTCCATACACATTGGGTCTTACAATTTTCTCAAACCAAACTATGTAGAAATTGAGTTTTCCAATTGCAGAAAACTTCGTATTCCAAATCAAGAGAAGGCCGATGAGTTCAAAACCTTTGTTCATCGTAGATTTTGATTATGTTATGCGAAAATAAATTAATAAAGTTGATTAATGCTGTGTGCGATTCGTAGGGAGTAATGGGTATTGCATTATTTGCAATGAATGAAATAATTGCTGTATACAACAAGGCTTAATTTAATTGATTTGTTTTCAGGGATTTAGAGTCGTGGTGGAACTAGTGAAGTAGTTTTCAGTGAAGATTCAGATCCTCTTCTTAAGGCCTGTGTACCAAATGGTTTGCCATGGCATAGAAATTCCTATATATTTTCTACATTAAACTTATATACTGTACAATATAAAAATCCCGTATTCATGTTTAGTTTCATGTGAAAAATATCATATTATGTTGCTATTTTCTGCCTTCCTATGTTCCAAATTATAGGTATGATGAAAACGTCATTATACTGATGTATTCAATATGCATGATTTGAAGTTGCACCAGAAGTACAATATAAAAATCCCGTTATTCATTAATTTAGTTTCAATGTGAAATATTTTTTGTTGTATTTTCGCCCCTATGTTAAAAGGTAGAAAAACGTCATTAAACTGGTGTTTCTTCGAGTAATAGAAATTATGAGAATTCTTACGTTTCACAGATTTATTCGTTAAAACATTTAAGTTCACTTATTTCACAACCTATACATTACATCTTTAGGAAAGAAAAACAATCTCTTAAAAGTATCACGCAACATATTTCAAAATAACTAACAAGTACGTTTAATTTAGGATTCCCCTATCACTTTACGAACTTGTATTAAGTTTAAGTTAACACTTTTTCAGAGCGATCTAACGAAACGATAATTTAAGGAATTTCCACGCCTGCTTCCATTCACAAGGATAGAACATTCCTTTGTCGTCTGCCGATAGATTGTTGCCACTTCCGTGCTCCTTAATTCAGCACATAAACTTGATAGGGTGGGTCTCTTTTGATGAACCTCTCCGGCTTGTTTGCCAAACCTAACTGAGGATTTTGCGAACACGATCAGCAATTGGAGACTGGATATCACTGCTGAATGTATGGCATAAAGTGGGTAAAATATGAGGGTCACTGACTATTGGAAGCAACGGTAGCCAAAAGGTTTTTTTTATGAATTATCAGATGAAATGCACGCCGTTATTGTCAATTGAAGGGTACACTCTTTAAACAAACGAGCGGTTTTAACACAGTCTGAGTTAATTTCCACTCCTTTCCGTGCCGAAAATGCAAGTCCCCTATAGGAGTGGATTTCGCTCTTTTGTTTTAAGAGTGTACAAGGGAAAAACCTTCATCGACAGGTAATATGTCTGTATTGAGGTCTGCTTGGCGAGTAGTGGCGATTGATAACCGATTTCTCCCTTGGTTCTTCCACGGTAGACTATAGTCTGGCGTGAATCTCGATCATAGAGATAGTAAACCCGTGCGCCGCGTGATAAGAACCAAGTCAAAACTGGTTTTTCACACGAGTTTAGACGAGGACTTCGCCAAGCAGACCGGACACAGACATATTCCCAGGCGATGAAAAGGTTTTTCTCCTGTACTCTTAAATTCAGACCATTCAAACACTCAGTTTCACACATTTACACTATCTCTCTAGAGTTTTAAATTAGCCCATAGACTGGATAATATGGAATAATGATCTTGTAATAATAGAAAGTTCAAATTTAATAATGACAAATAAGCAACGTAAGTAAAAATATCTATGAATTAAAAAGTTCAACACCCTTGATCTTTTTATATTCCACTTAAAGCGGCCGATTTTCTTTTTGTTTGTTCGAAAAGCATTACAACAGAGACGTATATTCTATACTTTTTGTACACTTGCCTGTCCTTCCATCGTTATGTCCATCCGTCCGTGTTCCCTTCTTGTTTTAACTATACGTGCTACATGAATTTTTAGTTTAAAAGAAATGATCAGAAAACTATATTTTTCTATCGTTCGTCCGTCTTTCAGTCCACCAAATAACTTCCTTTTTAAGAGTCTTATTTCCAAGCTTCTTTTATTTATTTTAAAGATATAACACAAGAATAGTTATTTATGCAACTAATGTGAAAAGTAAGGCTTTTTTAAACGAGTGAAATACATTCACGAGTTTAAAAAAGGATATTTTCAACGTGTTGTCATACACTATTTTTTATAATAACGTGCAAAAAAGTATTTAATTGGCATTTATTGATTGGCTTATTAATTATTTTATTATCACGCTCAAATGATTTGAAGGTGATTATTTATATCAATGATTATTTTAAAATCCCGTGCAAAAAGTATTTCTTAGATTGGCATTGGAAATAAGACGCCAAAAAAAGAATCACGTTCAAATAAAAAAATTTACACCAATCACAATGCCGCCGAATAAAATATCACGCTCAAATAAGGAATTTTACACCAATCAGATGCTCTTATTTACTTTGTCGCACTAGTGCGTAAAAGTAACTTTGACACACGATTTCGTTAAAAGCATCACTTTTGCCACGATTTATTGATTTCAAAAAGTTAGGTTTTTTTGCACGATATTATAAAAACGGATTTTACACTTTTCTTCATCTGTCTGTACTACATAAACATTTCTGCGAAGGAAATTTCAGTAAAAGGAAATTAGGTTATTTTAGTTCTTTCAAAAATCTTGTAATTTCTTAAATAATGACTGTGCAGCCTGGCAGAATCCTGTGTTAGGTTTGGCTAATAAGCAACCCCCCTGCTGAAGTGTTCGGCTGTTAACCGTTTTATGGCGCACCAGAGAATGACACGTTTCTAATCCTAAAGTTCCATTCGTGGTACTTTTTAAGGAGAGCAACTCCAACAGACATTTGCAACGAAGATTATTTGAAAAGAGCGGTCCGGTATAACTAAAGTTGCGTGGGCTGGGGAGCCCAGTCGGTTAGGCATTCGCCCATCATGCGAAAGGTCCCAGGTTCGGGTCCGGGCAAAATAACTGCCGACCCATAAACGGCCCGTGCAGCCAAAAATGTCCGACGAATAATACCCCGTGAAGAGGGAGTGCACGTTAAATATACTTCAAACTCCCAACGCTGCGTACGATGTCGCCCTTAACGGTTGCGTTGGGTGCCTAGTCAGGTGTTGGCTCGTCACTTGACTGTGATTCTAAAATACGACGCCCGTCGCCAATAGCCCTCGTGTAGCTCCAGTGCGACGATAATTCAAACTAAACTAAAGTTGCGTTAACCCTTTAAAGATCGGACAATTTTCAAGAAAACAGTAATAAAAGTGCCATTTTTTTATCCCTGAAAATATGAAAAATGTGTATGAACAATTTATATATTAATTTTCCATTGATTTCTTTAAATTCAAAAAAAAAATCAATCTAGGAAATGCCAACAACCTCACCTCTTCCTTTTCACGCTGCCTAGACGAAAAGGGTTAAAGAGGTCGATGTACCATTAACCATCTCTAACGTTAAAAAAAAATGTGACCGTTAATAAACAACTTTTGCACCCATCGCGACTTTTAAGGAATAATTGGCTTGGACGAAACGTAAATAGGTGGCACAGTTGACTATTCTGACAGTGCCCGAGCGTTCGAACCGGTGAACTTCGCTAGCACCTACCGGGCGACTGCTTGCCTTTTCAGTTTGGTTGTAGTTTCGAATTATCTCCTAGAGTGACACGATGGTTATTGCTAAAAGGGGTTTAAGTTTAAAAACCACAAGTAAAATACATTCGACCCTGAGTAGAGGGCCACCAACGCAACCGTTAAGGGAACATCTTTCGCGCGGGGTTTGAAGGTATGATGTTTCACGCTGCACTCCCTCCATTTCCGGTAATTAAATTGTCGGATCTTTTGGTTGCACAGGCCGTTATAGGTCGGACAGTTACTTTTGGCGATGCCCGAGACCCGAACTTCGAAACCTTACCGCCTGGTTCCCAGTCTTGAATAAAAACAGAGTATATGCTTATACAAAACCGACTATTTTAGAATGAAAAAAAATCATTTACGTATAATTTTCAGTTACCGAAACTGGCCAAAGTACCAACACCTTCCACCATAAATGAGAACATAACACTCTTAAAACAAATAGAGTGATCTATAATATTACCACTCCCGCTAAGATAAGAGTGAAATCGCACTCCTATAGGGAAGTGCATTTTCGGCACGGAAAGGAGTGGAAATTAACTCAGACTGAGTTAAAACCGCTCGTTTGTTTTAAGAGTGTAAGTTTCATCTCATGCATCTGTGATTGTCAAGGAACAAGTGAAAAATAACCACGTGTTTTATTACTAACAGAGAATTATTGCTTAGGGGACTGTTCCCTTTGTTTGTTAGCGAGGAAAGTTTTTATTGCCACAGTAAAAAAAAGTAGCGAACAGAGCATAGTATTCCTTTATCTAAATTTCTCATTAAATTAACGGTTTCCATAAAAATGTGCGGTGTGAGTAAAAATTAAATTTTTATCGTTGCCATGTAAATTATTATAAAAGTTACAAACTAAAGCCACAAAATTATTTTAATATGTTTTGAAATATTTTGATAGGTTAATATATTTCAATACTTAAATCTCAGAAAATATTTTTTATAAACAGAAAACTCTTTGAAACCCAAATTAATTCTCTACAGTGTAAAATTTTCTAAAAAATAAAATTTATGTCGATCTTTTAAAATTGTGATCTTTTAAAATTGACGAGTTTTTAAAATTGTCGAGCTTTTAAAATTGCCGACCTTTTAAAATTGTCGAGCTTTTAAAATTGTGAGCTTTTAAAATTGTGAGCTTTTAAAATTGTCGAGCTTTTAAAATTGTGAATTTAGTTCCCAAGCATGCTTGGTACCCATTTTATCGACCCACTTAAGGGACGAAAGGATGGGTCTACCTCACCCAATCCGGGATTCGATCCCCGGACGGTGTGCGGTGTGGCGATGCGAAGCACTACCACTAAGCCACTGGGCCTCTGTTCAAAACATTTAATAAAATTTTGAAATGTTTATAGAAAAGTAAAATACTGCATTTCTAAGTAATACTTTGCATTTTTGGCTGACATAATTCTATAACTGAAATAAAAAATGTCAAATGATGATAGTTCCTATAAATGTAAAGACCTATACATCTCCTCTCAAATCAGTATTTTACTCCATAGAAATTGGGACCAGGAATTTTTTTAAAAATACTAAATTTTATCCTTAGAAAACTTATAAATCTAAATGCTTCCGTTGAATTTGCATATTTCCCTGAACATTTCGTATAACCTAAATTATTTTTAAATTCAGACAATTTCAAGTTTTGACTTTTATAAAAAAAGTTTTAGCTTAGAAGTTTCAAAGTTTATTGATAACCACATATAAATTCAATTCAATATTATTTTGAAGTGTTCATAAAATCCCAAATAAAACTTAACTTTTGGAAAATAATGCATTAATATTTTCGAAAGTCTTCCAAATCAATTTAGATCAATCTCTATTTAAAAGAAATATTTTATTCAATTTAGTGAATATAAATTTCTATAATAGCAATAACAAAAAAAGTTTAAATTTTGAAACCAATTATTACCAAACGTTCTTCTATTCGCAGTGTTTCTTCAATTTACTCGGAACATAAGATTTCACTTATTTTTAAGGAAGTAAAATTACTACGCGCTTAAAAAGAATTTAAACAATAAACCAGCGCTCAAAAATTTATAGTTTTTAACTTAAGATTACAAAGACCAAGTTAAAGGTCAATCTTTAGCTTACCGTCAGTGAGGGTAACTTTGGCCAAAATCATTGTTTTTTTTACAAAAGAAAAATTAAACTACAAAACCGATTTAAACACTTTAAAATCACTATGCATTTAAAGTATTGTAGTTTTAGGAATAATTTGCGGGTATTTTTGTTACATTTTACAAGTTTAAAAAAAATGGTACTAGTTTAAAAATTTGGATACGATTCGAGTCCAGGAGGGTAACTTTGGCCACAAGCACGAAATACTCACCAAACGTACCATTTACTGCTTTTTGGGCTGTGTAATAGATTTAAATTGCAATAATGAAACTACTAAACATTAGAATTATTAGTTTTTAAAGTTTATTAGGTGATTTTAGGATAAATACAAGAAAAATTCTTATTTGTTTCAGTTTATGCTGCATCGCCCAATGATTTAGCCGCAATACTTTCGAACACTTTCAGCTGACATTTTTAAAAAATAATTTACAGTTCTAATAAGAAAATCAACTAATGTATTTTTGAAAACCAGATTTAATGATAATTATTTTCATAATCAAAACGCAAACGATATTATAATGAAAAGAAAATAACATATTAGTAATTTAGAATTCTAAAAACTTTACATTTCTAGCATTAGGAATTTTAAATGTCGTTCTATATTATGTTTAAAAATAGTTTTAAAAAGACATAATAATATAGAATATCCATAAGAATAAGATTAAAATGTATTATTTAAAATTAAGTTAAAAAGAATCTCGCTTTTCGTTCATTTTTTAAAGTGTAATATAGCATAAGGAAATCATTGTAGCTATGGCCAAAGTTAGCCGCATTCGTGGTCAAAAGTTTCCCGGTGACCAACAATTAAATACAGCTTTCGAAATATTCAACATAGAATAAAATGAATGGTGGAGTATTATTCCCAATAAATTAAAGAATCGCATAGAGTATTTACTTGCTCAATTTTCAATAATTTTCGTACAATTCTGAATGAAAGTTTACTGAAGTAGTTTTTTGATCTTCAACGCTTGCAGAAATAAAACACTTTTTGGTGTTGTCAAAACTAAAATAGAAAAAAAGTCTTATATTAAATTAAAGCCAATGTTGCCACCTTTCTAAAAATGCTAACTAATTTAAAGTCTGATGATTTTGAGCAGAGAAATTTTAGAACAAATCTTTTTCCGACGCGTGGCCAAAGTTACCCTCCATGGCCAAAGATACCCGCTTTGACGGTACTTTCTTTTTCTTTCAATTAAAATAAAATGAAGTTAGATATTGACATGTTTGGAAATTTTCGTCTGCTTGTTCAGTGTTTAAAAATAATCTCACTTCAATTTTGTTTCTAATTTATTTTGCTTGTAAAGAATGTATATTAGTAAGCTAACTTTAATACTGTTGGTCATTATGAAGCCTCTTTCAAATTTCGTTCGTTTCAACAAAATACAGTGTGTCCGTAAAATAATGTCAGAGTTTTAATGGTATATTACAGGAGTTTATTTTATACCAAATATAAAAAATCCTACATGGCATTGAAATAAAACTAGCCTAGTTTTTCCTATAAGTGCTCAATGTGTGCGCCTTTGGTGATACGGCACACATCCAAACGAAAATGCAATTCTTCCCCATACTGTCTGCAGCTAGTCCGGAGTAATGGAAGCAACAGCCTGCGCAATTCTACCTTTTAAGGTTGGTAAATCGTGGGGTAGAGGTGGAACGCAGACCCGATCTTTTAAGAAGCCCCAAAGGAAGAAATCACAAGGCGTGATGTCGGTTGAACGACAATTACAATTTGAAACTAGGACATTCTTTTACGGACACCCTGTATATTGTTCAAAGGGTAAGAATTCAAACGTATTTTCTGTCCAACTGTCCGGTTGACCAATACTTTGTGATTTTAAAAGTGGCAGGAAAGGTGGATAGTTTTGTTATTTCGAAATATTCTAGTTTCTTTGCTTTTTAACCACAAGACAATGATATGTAAATTTTACGATGTGCTTTTAATTTAGACGGCATGTTTGGAAAACAAATAAATGACTGCGTAATATATCATCGATATTTTAACTAGATTTATAAACAAGAACATAAGTGTACTCAATAAAATCAGATTAAAATAAAAGTGATTAGACGTAACACCTACACACTTTTAAAATTTTAATGGTTAATAATAGCCAGTTAGACCTATTTTTAAAAAGGCAAAAAAAATTATATTTCCCGCATGTAATACTGAGCCCAAACGGAAACTTAATTTTCACACAGAAAAGACCTTCTGGATTCTTAAGGTTCTACATGTCTAATTATAAAATAAATGTATAATTTAATTTTTTTATACAAAAAAACCTTAAGAAAATTACGGATTTTAAAGCTTAAGGATACCGCTTTTGAGAATTCCAGTATAGTTGAATGACCTTTATAAAATTCGTATTTTTGAAACTCGCTGAAAATTTTATAAAATTCTATAAGAAAAGGAAGAAAATACCGTATTAATTGGTGGATAACCCAACAAAATTCCATAGAAATTGTGGAACAATTCAAAATTTTTCAAAAAATATTTTAATGGAAAAATATAAATAGAAATTTATATTTTCAGTTTAATAACAGAATATTTTTCTCAAATTTTTTATAATAATAAGTAATATCTTGTATATTTTAAAAATTATTTTTTTTATTGTTTGATATAGTACAGAATGCTTTTAAATATCTAGAATTTTAAATATACAAAGTATATTCAATTTCAAATCATAAAACGTTTCCCAATTTTGTTTCATTTTCAGGTAAACTATTTTGAAGCACCCAATTTTTGGAATATAATTTCAAAAAGAAACTGGAAAAATTATGAATTTGGTTTACCTATATAATTTTTCAATGACTAAAACCAAGAAAATTCAAGAATAACGATGCGACCTCACAACAAAAGCCCAACAGAAAGGCAAGAGTAGAAAATAGAAAATAAAAGTTTCCCACAAGACAAGAAAAATGTACAACAGAGAATATCACTTGTAAGGTGAAGAAACATATTGATTGGTTTTCCCAGCCACGAAGAGATTCAAGAACAGCGAAAAGGTTTTTGACGTGGAGTGATGGGCATGGGTCTACCTCATTTTGAAAGGAAACGTCGCAAAGTTTCGAAGAATAACTCAAAAGCCAGCTAGCCTGGTGTTCATAGAAATAGTTTCGCATTTTGTTTTCATTGGTAGAGGGACTGAAAACTGGTCTACAGGTGATGAATGTTCCTTTTAGGGTTTAGAAATAAATCGAATAGCAATAATAGTTATTTAAGCAACTAGTGCCGAAAATAATACTTTATTAAGCGAGTGGCAGGATAATGCAAGGAGCTTAATAAAGTATTATTTGGCACGTGCTTGCTTACAATATTTTTTATAATAACGTGCAAAAAGTATTTCTACCAATGAGTGGGTTTTCAGGACATCATTTAGTTTCCATGGCGATATTCGAAAATGCAAAGTAGTAAAAGAAAAGTTGTAAAATAATTTTCTATTTAGAATCAAATGTTACTATAAATATGCATGTTGAATAAAAGTATTGTTTGGCGTGAAATTTGTGTTCTTACTTTTGTCTTATTTAATTTCCTTTAATAAATTTTGTAGTACTTGTAGTTTCCATGGAGATATTAGAAAATGCAAAAGTAATGAACCAATAGAAATAAATGAGTTTCATGACATCATTTAGTTTCCATGGAGATATTCATGACATCATTTTGTTTTTCTACCAATAAATACTCTTATTTACTTTACCGCACTAGTGCCGAAAGTATTACTTTCGGCACTGTCTGTGACGTAAGCACGTAAAGTGTCATTTTCGCAACGATTTATGAATGAATATGATATAAAAAAAGTGAACTTTTTTGCACGTTGTTATAAAAATTTAATTTAAGAATGTTTATGGGAGACGTTGCGTACCCAGCATTCTTTGCAAAACTTTAAGATAAGTCAATGCCTTAGAAACAAGACTAAGCAACTCCCATGAAGTTTCGTTTGATGTTGTTAAATTAACGACGTACTAGAGCCACGCAAGAGTTATTGGTGTGACGGGCCTTGCAGTTCAAAACCCTAGTCAAGTAACGACCAAGTCAATACCTGAACGATTCAAGCACCACCTCGCTGCTTAGGATTGGAGTCTCGATACGATATGCCACTTTACTGTCAGAGCTGCACGTTATCCCTCTTATGAGTCGTGTAGCTTTAGTGCGACGTTAATCCCTCAACAATCTTTTGATGAGTTTTTACATACCCAAATAGCAAGAGAAGTCAGGCTAAGTTGCTTTCTGCCACCTATCGGAGAAGCTTGACCGTAGCTGACCTAAAGATGGGCATACCTTGAAGGAGTGTACTTCATTGTTAAATATTTTTTTTTACAGTTTTACAATTCGAATTCAGAAATTTACGAATAATGGTGAATCTCATAACAAAAGCCCGAAGAAAGGCAAGAGTATAAATAGAAAAAAAATCCTACTAGACAAGAAAGAAGAGATTCAACAACAGCGAAAAGGTTTTTGACGTGGAGTGATAGGCATGGGTCTACCTCATTTTGAAAGGAAACGTCGCAAAGTTTTGGGAGAATCATTCAAAGGCCAGCTAGTCTGTTTTTCAAAGAAATAATTTGGGATTTAGTTTTCATTGGGGTAGAGTAACTGAAAGCTGGTCTGCAGATGATGATGGAAGTTTGTTGGGTATTTTAAATGAACTTAATAGCATTGATATCAATTTACGAATAATTATTTTACAAAGATGGACATGCCCTGAAAAAGTATGCGTCAAAGTTTAATGTTTTTTTACAAATATAAAATGGGCTTTCCCACACTTAAACCTCCAACCATCGTTAAGGGGGAATGGGCGCGCTGGACCGCGGGTCTCCAAACTCAAGTGCCTCAGTGTTAATTCAATGGCGAAAAACTATTTTCTCTGCCACATTTCTCTGGCTGTAGTGAATATTTTTACAAACGGTTTTTTTTAAATAATAAATGTAGATAACTTACAGGTCTATCTTCCCACTTTTTGAAATTGCTTAGAATATTTTGTGTAAAATTATTTATTGAAAATTAAAAAAAAAAATATTCGAACCAATTTCAAAAAGTGGGAAGGTCGGGACCTGTAAGTCAGCTACATTTATCACATAAAAAAATCCGCTTGTAAAAATATTCAATACAGCCGGAGAAATGTGGCAGAGAAAATATTTTTTTCGCCATAGGATTAACACTGATGCACTTCGCTTTGGAGACCCCCGGTCCAGCGCGCCCATTCCCCCTTAAGCTTTCCCATTGGCATTGCATTTAAATGGTGAACGAAGCCTACACACAACCTAATTTTGTTTCGTTTCAGTTAGATTGAAATATCGTCGCACTAGACCTACACGAGGGCTATTTTCGAGCGTCGTTTTTTTTCTCAGACAACACAACTTTTAGGAGCGACATCGTTCCCTGCTTCGGGCCTTTTTAGCAGTTATTTTGGCAATGCTTTGATTCAAACTTGAATGTTTTCGCATGTGAGGCAAGTTCCTTCTGACTGGGGGCCGTAGTGAGCCTAGTGGTCAGCGTCTCGGGATCGGAAGGTCCTGCGATCGAGTCCCGGTACCACTGAAGACCTACCGAGTATATGCGGAGTACGTGCTCGTTAAATCTGTTGGGTCCGAAAGTCCTCTAAGTTCCCATACCAAATCAATACCTCTGGGGGTGACAAGCCAATTCTGGGGATCCTCTAGTTGGCATATGTCTCTAAAAATGAGATGGATCCACTTATGTGTGTTGTCTGTTGTGTCTGTCTTACTTGATGAAGGTTTATAAGCGGGTCGCTGATCAAGCACACAAACCTGAATATATATGTCTACCAACCAACCAACCTTCTGACTGGGTTTATCGTTTGTTCAAAATTAACGAAAAACGGACAAAAAACTAATGAGCACATGTCCTTTTTGATAAGCAATTTGTATAATTTCACCTCGCAAAGGCAAAGCTGCGACACATGCAACACTTATTCCCCTTATTTCATAGTTTCAAATGAGTCTTTTCTCTATATTAAACCTCTTGTTACCCATTTTGCTTCAGGCCATCGTGCCTTCAAAAAACTACATTAAACTTTTCCCCCCTAACATACACTGCTCACAACAATTAGGGGAACGCATGGGTTTAAACCCTTTTACCCCCAATGATTCCATTTTTAATCATCAGCTTGCGATTTTTTCTCACTAAGTTGAGCTTGCTCTTATTTATCGTTAGATGGAAGAACCATGTTTTTTTGAAGAATTAAATAATGTTTGTTTTAATTAAATGAAAATATGAAAAACCTTGGTGAAATAAAATTCACTCCCAAACCCTTTTTTGAAATAAATTGACCCTACATTCTTCATGCTTGCATTTGAAGTAAATATGTGTTATTTGATTAGGTTGCGTAGATGTAATTCATGTAGAGAGCACTACAGTTCGCATACGGGGATAACTATTTTATTAAATTCAGACCGCTCCCTTTGAGCGTCAGCTTCCAACTACTTACATAAGAAGGATATATTAATAAAATACATGATACGATGTCTGGTTCGTGGTGCCATCTATATGATATGCCACACATTCTTAGATGTTTAAAAATTGATTTTAACTTTTTTTTAACAAATAAGGTTTCGAGAAAATTATTGTTATAATTAATTCAAAAGTTATGATTCCAATTTTCCCCCCTTAAATTTTAGTTAAAAATTTATTATTTTCCCCCCTGTTTTTTACCATTTCATTCTGGATGCCTAATGAATCTATTTCACACATTTTAGATTTTAAAAATAAAAAATAAGAAGTTGAAACTGAAAGGGTAAAAAAAAAGTACGCAAAGTGCTCCCCTAATTGTTTTGAGCAGTGTATTTGAAAGAAAAAAACCTTGTAGAAATCCCCTTGTTTTATTTTTTATGCAACAAAAAAGAAAGCTTAAATGGTCAGCCGATCTTCTGACACCTAAAGTTAAAGAGCGCCCTCTAGCGGACTGGAGAAGCGAGTTGGCAAATGCAATTGTTTCCAATGTGCCACCCCATTTCATCCTAAGGCTAAATTGTCAGTTCTACTGTAGGATTGGGTGTTGGTTTATTTAGGCTATTGGATTCGGAATAAGTTACTATTAGAACCAGATATCCCAGAGTTGTAACTAAAATTGGTTCATTCTTGCTAAATACAGTCCTTGGTCAAATTATTAGACGCACTGCAAGATTTCATGTAAAATATTAATTACCGGGCATTTTGTACCGTTTTATTATTTTAAATTGATTTGTTTTTTTATTTTTATATTATCCAATCAATTACCGATTTAATTGACATAAATAAAACAGCATTAATTTAGAAAAGCATAAGTTTATTAAGTTTTAAAGAAAAGTGAAATTAATGTTAGTAAAAGTCAATATTTATTTGAGCCACCTATAGTCGCTATTAAAACTTTAATTCTGCGCGGCATGCTATCAATACAAGACTGTACTGTCTCCCGCATTTGAGGATGATGATTCCACACATAAATACTCTTGTACTTGTTTACGTTCATGTATCACTTTGTCAACACAGTGTTGCCATATATTAAAAATAAATACAAATATGTAGTCTACAACAATTCTTTTAAATAAAAATCAATAATATTGTAGTTTAAATATACCATTATTGCATAAAAAATCTTAAGAAACATAAAACTACTAAAAAAATACCGTGCGTCTAATAATTTGTCCAGAGACTGTAGTGTGCTTTTTAAATAACTTCTCGTGATATTACACGGTTTAATTTTTACTTTCAATTACCTAGCATGAAATCTAAGGTAAAGAAAGTATTGCGATGGGCTTGAAATCCAAAATGGAGATGTGTTTCCTACACTCTTTGGAGGGTGCTGATTAAAAAAAAGTGAATTTCGAACATTGGTCCATCTGTCTGAAACCACTTTACGTCTTAATAAGGTTTTCGATTTCATTAACAAGTGCCTAAGAAGGATTCTTGACATACAATAAAAGTGGTACCATAAAATTAATAATGAAGTGCTTCTAAGGATAGCAAAACAGATACCAATAGAATTTGAAATTAAGAAACGTGGCGTTGGATTCGGCATGTACTGCGAAAAAATGAAAAATTCAAGACAATACAGGCTTTTGATTGGAATCCCGAGGGACACCGAAAGAGGGGAAGACCTAGAAACACTTGGAGGCGAACTATCGAAAACGAACTGAAGGAGGTGGGGACAACATGGCGGGAGGCGAAACATCTGGCCACCAACAGAGTGAGATGGAAGAACCTGACGGAAGCCCTATGCTCCAGCGATGGATTGCAAGAGGGATAAGTAAGGTTTTCGAGAAATCACGCATGCGTAAATTATAGCTGTCATAGAAGTCCTGTTTTTAATGTTAATGAAAGTTTCTTATGAGGTACATATATATTTAAATGTGTATTGATTTATTGAGTGGTAATGAAATAATTTAGTGTTACACACTTAAGGGTTTTTGAATTTATATTTTCCAAAATAGCATTGCAGGTTTAAAAGCGACAATTTATAGCAAATACCAAGAGTCCAAAAAAAATATATATGCATATTTTTCGTTCTTGATAACTTAGTGCAACTGATAATGCAACTTGAATAACACAAAACGACCATTTCTTGTTTATTCAAAACAATTCTAAACTGGGAGTTGATTTATAAAATCGCAATATTATAGAAGTTCCTAAGAAGATTATAGAGGTTCCTAAGAAGATTATAAACATATAGCCGTAAACTTCGTACAACATTTTAGACTACAAAAATTTAAGAACAAACCAACATATTCGCTACTCAAGAACCAAAGTAGGAACGACAAGAAAGAGCCTCCCCGAGGGGCTTGCAAAGAACAACTTTCCCAGCTACTTTTTATTCTTTCTTAGACTTGATCCAACCAAGAAGGAAAAAGAATCTAATTTATCCAGGGGGTGGGAGGGGGGGGAGTTGACGGAGAAGTAAATTAGCTCTGTGGCAACTTTCCCCCCACGGCTCTCTTGTCACGGAAAGTGTTACTCTAGTGTGTTTATTACTAACACTGCAACTCCGGAACACTTCGAAAATTTGCGTATTTTTCATAATCTGTTTATCAGGGCGCTTCGGGCAAAACCATTTTTCATTTTTTTCGTGGTGTGCCAGTTTTTCAGTAGTTGTCTTGTATTATAAGAATATAAATGTGAAAAAAAATCTTGTATTGTATTATATGAATAACAAGTAGGTTTGTAAAAGAATCTGTCACTTAACCCGCTTCCATTCTGTATCTTTAAGGTTTATTTTTCTAACCTTTCATACGCCGTAATGATAATACGTGGGTTGTTTTTTTTTCAACCTCCGAAGGGCTGTAAAGAAAAGACTGATCAATATTAAAACAAGTAGGTTTGTAACAGAATCTGTCACTTAACCAGCTTCCACACAAGTTGTATTTAACAGGTAAAAAAGGCGCCAAATACAGCATTAATTCTATATTAAACATTCACATGCTAAATTTGGCTAGTTTCATTTATTTTATTTCAAAAATTCAATAAGTATTACTCTTCGTTTGCAAAAATTAATCTATATCTCAAAGAATAAATATGTAATATTCCTTGCTTTTAAATAGAAAACATTTCAAATCAACATACAAAGAATCTCGTAGTGAAATATATTTGACGTCATTTCAAACTGATCGATGTCACAAAATTTCAATTTATTCAAATATCAATCAATTTATTTTAATTTATTGTCTAAAAGAATTCAAGTTTCTCGAGCGGTGATTGGCAATGGGGATTCAATTCGAATAAAAATGGCTTCCTATGCTTTTTAAATGAGCATAAAATTTTGCAGTTTTTTAAGTAATTGAAGTACTTCGAATTATTTTCTGAAATTTTCAATGTATTCGAATTTCGATGCGCTGAATTTTTTGCCGTATCACACTTGCCCGTAGCATTTGTAGTTTGGGCTATGAAAGTGGGTGACGGACGGACAGACTGAACGATTATAATACCTTCCACTTTTTACGTTATAAACTAATTGTGGAAGCTAAAAACACTTTAAACTAATTTCCCACAGAACGTTTCCGGTAATTTTGGCAGTACAACAGGCACCGCATGTTTACATTTGTTATGCTAAGGCAATTACAAACTTTACACTCGATAAGGGGATATCGTTATTGTGGTTTTATTAATGATAGTTGTTGATGAATGGCATCGTACGGACCCAAAATTTACCGTCAATGTAAAAATTAACCTAATTTATAATGTAAATTGTTCGATGTCCTTAACATTGCCACTACTTGAGTGAATTTTGAATCTGAAAACGTAAGTACGATATTTTTTCCGCCGTGTATGAAAGCTCTAATTGAATGGCGAGGTAAATTTGCTCTGGAAAGGCAGTTTCTTACATTCCCTGTTGTCTCAAAAAACGTTAATCTAGTGTGTTTATTAATAACACTGCAACATGACATGCAAAAAATGAGTATTTTACAAATCTATTTATCAAAGTGCTTGGGGCAGAACTCATAGAAAAGGGGTAATTTTTCCTTTCTTCGGGTATTATTTTTTTGGTTGATAAAACTACTTATTTTTTACTTAAAGATATCATCTAAGACATATTATTTTAGGTAGTGTTTCATTATAGATAAACTTTTGGTTTTGAGTTTTGGTTAAAATAGTGTCACAATAGAACTACCGTCAGTGCGGGTAACTTTGGTCCAAAATCATAGTTCTTGTTACAAAAGAAAAAAAATTAAACTACAAAGACGATTTAAACACTTAAAACCCATTATCCATTCTAAGTATTGTACTTTTAGGAATAATTTCCAAGATTTTTTTGTTAAGTTTTATAAATTAATAAAAAAATTGGTGTTAGTTTAAAAAATTAGAACACGGTTAGGATCCGGGCGGGTAACTTTGGTCCAAGCATGAAATACATGAGAAACATAGTTTTTAACATCCTTAAAGACTGTGTTATCGAATTAAATAGTAATATAATGTTTAAACATAAAAATAACAAAGTTATAAGACACATAGTTATAATAAGGGTATATAACTTAACATTTACACTGCATGCATCGTAGAATGACGTTACACTATGAATACCAGTATTGACTGTCGCTTAAAAGAAAAATAAACTTCAATTTTAATAAGGGAAAATAACTTATTTTTAGAAGCAATATTTAGTAACAAATTTCTTTATGAAAAGCAAATGATTTTATTATAAAAGGAAGAAAAAAATGTATTCATAATTAGGAATTTTAAAATGTTTACATTTCGACATAGCGATTTAGAATGTTGTACGTTTCTTGCATTCTATCTTTATCTTTTTAAGGGTTAAAATCGTTTAGTTTTTTAAAAAATTCATCTCAAAAATGGATAATCATAAAAATAAGACTTCTTCAAAAATATTTAAACAGAATACACTTTTACATACATTTTTGAAAGTGCAAAGTTCCATAAAGAAATAGTTACATCTTTGACCAAAGTTACGCCCGCATTCATCTGCAAAAGTTTCCCAGTGACCAATAATTAAATATTGCATAAAAAGTATTCAACTTAGATTAAAGCATATGGTGTAATATTCATCCCCATTAATAAAATAATAGTAGAGAGTGTTTTACTTGGCTATTTTCAATATTTTTTTTTAGGTGTTCCAGACAAAAGTTGGAAGAATAAGATTTTTGTCATTAAATGCTCGTAAGAGTAAAAACGCCATTTGTAGTATTGCCAAAATTAGAAGGAAATTTTTTTTACATCAAATGAAAGGCAATGTTTTAACCCTTACAAAACTGTAAAAAAAATTACGACGGGATCATTTTATGAAGAGAAATTAAGAAACAAATCTTTTTCCGACGCGTGGACCAAAATTACCCTCCATGGCCAAAGATACCCGCTTCGACGGTACATGATATTGAAGGCTACGAGCCCCGTAATTTGATTTTGTCCTTGAAATGAGGACTTTATTTTTTCTGGTCGAACTTGCTCAGTAGTTGGCATACAAAACAAAATTAGTTCTCTTCTAATCATCGTTGTAGCTGCAAGCAATCTCGTCACCTTTGGCAAAATGTCGGATTTTTGTAATTTGTTACTAAATTTAACTGTTATTTCTTATTAAACTAGTTTGTTTATTTTAAATCTTTAATAAAATTAAGTGTACCTAAGTTCGTGGTCATTTTTTCCTCCAGAATACATTAGAATACTGTCGTTTACTAGATTTAAGTTGCAATTTTTATGTGTTTTCATAGCTGAAATGGTGAGGAAAGTGAGACTTACTTGCAAAACTAGTTTTTACTATTTCCCTACTCCGCATTACGTGTATAAATGTATATAAAATATATTAATGTAAAAAACCCTGGCGAATGCAGCGAGAATACCCTGTTTGATTAATGTGCAGTTTTAAAACTGAAAAAAGTCATAATTAAGTTTTGTTAGTAAGCTTGCAACCAACGTGCAACCAGAAAATTTCTCAAACTTTTTTTGGCTTACTTTTATGCGTACTTGATAGTTTTTTTACAGAATCACATGCACTATTATTTTTTTTAAAAGGAATACACAGGCGTTTTGTGAAAAGTTAAATTACATTATTATCCAGAGGAGCTCATTTGAAAAACTTAATGAGCCATGTTACTTGGTGTAGTGGGCACTATGATAAGAAAAATACGTTAGTTGTTTTTTCATGATATTAAATTTTCTTTTTTATCATTAGAAAATATTTAAGATATTAAGTAGTTTTGAAATTAATGATAAAATCTTAAAATATAAGGAAAGAAAAAATGCAATCTTACTTTAGAAATAATTTTTATTGATAAAAAATTTCATGTCTGGTATTCGAAATGGGGTTGAAATCAGACGAAAACTATCTTTGGATTTGATTAATAAAGGAATCCAGAATATTTATTATTTACGTTAATTTTTGCTTCCACACCAAGTTTATAACGTAAAAAGTGGAAGGTATTGTAATCGTTCAGTCCGTATGTCTGTCCGTCACCCACTTTCATAGCCCAAACTACAAATGATACGGACAGGTGTGATACGTTAAATAATTCAGCGCATCAAAGTTAGAATACATTGAAAATTTCAGAAAAGAATTCGAAATCGAAGTACTTCAATTATGTAAAAAACGGCAAAATTTAATGCTCATTTAAAAAGCATAGGAAGCCATTTTTATTAGAATTTAATCATCATTGCCATTCGCAACAATCGGTCGAGAAACTTTCATTCTTTCAGACAATAAATTAAAATAAATTTATTTTTGCGACATCGATCAGTTTGAAATGACGTCAAATATATTTCACTACGAGATTCTTTGAACGTTGATATGAAATATTTTCATTCTATTTAAAAGCGATGAATATTAAATATTTATTCTTTGAAATATAAATTAATTTTTGCAAACGATAAGTAATAATTATTGAATTTTCGAAATGAAATAAATGAAACTAGTCAAATTTAGCATGTAAATGTTTAATATAGAATATCAATGCTGTGTTTGTCGCCTTTTTACCTGTTAAACACAACTATTGCGTGGAAGCAGGTTAAGTGACAGATTCTGTTACAAATCTACATGTTTTTTTACTAAGCCATATTTCAACTTCATTCTATGAGAGAAAAATATCTACAGTACAAAGACGCATATCATAGAGAGACTCTTTCAATGTTTCAATTAATATTCTGAATAGAATAATATCTGGTTTATATCAACGTATTATTGAAGAGCAATCTGAATGCTAAAAACTGAGGATCAGTAATAAAAAAGTTAGATGGGTCAAACCACGACTGTCTCGACTAGTACGGCAATAGAAACTCTGTGACGTCAATTTTATCTGCCTGCTTCGGGTTGTCAGTTGTTCCAAAGAGAGGAACAGAACATATTCGGAACTTGAAAGGCATAGTCGGTCATACGAGAATTTTTCGTACTTTTTCTTCGGAAAAGGCGATAAAATGAACTGTAAGAATAGCGTGACGTTACCAAAACTTCTGCGGACTTATAAAGTCGAACAGGCAATGGTTGAACCGGTGACGTGAAGGAAGTGGACCGACAATCGGAGAGTGAGAATACCGTCTCCGTCCTTGTGTTGATGAATAAATGTGGTCTCCCCTGCAAAAAGGGGTTGTGCGTGCGGTTAAGGTGGACCGGAGCCCGCCATTGAAGCCCATGTTAAAATGACCTTTTTTTTATGTACCTTTTGCTCAGAATCTATTTGATATTTTTTTATGAAATTTTTACTAGTTATTAAAGGGATGTTTAACTTTGCCTTAATGAAGGCATTTTTAAAAATTTTGTTTATTTTTTAAATTATAAATTTGTTAGTGAAACTACATATTTTTGACCTAAAAAAAACATCAATACTAAAAAGGGGGAAAAATTAGTTATACTCAACTCCCTCCAGCAATTTTTAGAATCTAACTTCTTAATTACGTATAACAAACTTCGGGTTGATACTTATAGTAGATTCTGAGAAAAAGGTACCAGCACATTGAAAAAATTTTGAGATATAAGCGTTTAAAGCAAACAATAGTGGTTTCTTACCCATGAAACATAAGGGGATTTTACCTAAACGATGTTTTTAAAAAAATATATTAAAAATACTTTTAGTACTTAACTTTTATTTCAAGATATCGTTGTAAAGCTAAGATTGCATAGTTTACGAAACATTAAAATATTGAAATGTCATTTTTGAACATTTTTGGTGGTCTGGTCCCCTTTAAGTGTGTGTTAGGGGTAAAGATGGCAGCCCAATAGAAGTTCCTTTACGAATTGCCATCAGTCTGCCCGTAAGTAGCGCTGAAGCCTTGAACGGTAAATGACGGGCATTTAAAAAGACTTTTGTACCTTATCTTTGGTGTCAATGTAATTTAATTAAACTATAATTCAAAATTACCCTTAAACTTATCAGTAATATAAATTACTTTTTTTATTAGTATGATAAAAAAACTAATTCGTACAAACAAACTGAAAAAAATATTGTCAATGTATGATTTTGAAAATGCACGAGGCAAATACGTAAATGAAGCTCAAACGTGGAACTTAACTCATTTATTCTTTTACATTTGCAAAATGCTCATACTGTATTTTTTATTACAAGTCTGTGCAAACAAACCTCCTTCTCTTAAAGAGTTCTTGTAATTTCGAGTTAAGTTGTATGCATAAATAAATGAGCCTCTTTAGCCCCGAGATATTATTATAAAAACAAAAAGATAGAGAAAAGAGTTTTAAAGAAACAGAAAATGTTGTAATTACTTGTTCTGCCCTCTCGTGTTGGACGCGCATTAATCATGTCTGAAAATATTCTGGCGCGAAATTTCTTTGACACTCCCCCCCAAGTAAATAAGAAAAATGGCGACTGAACAAATAATTCGAAATAGACCTCTGATGGGAAAACGTTTGGAATTTCATTTTTCAAAAAATCATTTTTGCTAAAAGGAATGGAAGGTTAGTTTACCGGTAAATGAGGAGCTTAGTGGAAGAACGTGCTAAGTGACAAAAAGGTGAAAACGAGAAACTGAGCTTTAAATATTCGTTTGGACACGGATCTGTTGAAAACAGTACTTGTAAAGCGTAAAATATATACTAAACTGTAAGTTTATGAAAAAGAGTAAACTTGTTATCGTTAAATAATTTATTAATATGTTTATTGACACAAAAATCTCATTTTTAAAAAAAATGTCACTTAGCACGTTCTTCCACTAAGCTCTTCAAATGGTAGAGAAAATGACATGAACGCGTTCAGTTTCAAGGTAAAGAGAATTTATGACTGTTGTACAATAATTCTACATGAGGTAAATAGGAGTTTACTGCAGTATGTTTAAGTTTACTATAGTTTTTGTTCTACGAATTAGGTTAAAAGATGACAAAAAGCACGTGAAACGTAGTAACTAAAACTACAAGAAAAAACATGATCGGTGGCATGCAATATTTTGTCGGTTTTGAAAAAGGAATCAATCAAATGAAAGCACTATCAATATTCTTGTTTACATCTTACTCTAGATAAAATTTAATCTCTTTAAAAAAAAGTGGTTCGAAATTCCCGGTCGCTGATCGCAAAATGAGACCAAATATTTTTGTTTTGCGACCATAAAATTAATTTCGTCGCAGTTGTCGTGACTAGTTTTAAGAATCGTCAATATAAACTTTTTCCATTTTTTTTAAAAAATTAGAATTAAAAAAATCCTAACTGGAAAAAATACTACGAAATAACAAATGCGTCCAGAGCTTATGGATAACTAATGCACAAATAGTATATCTATAATAATAAAAGAAAGAGTCTGTGTGTGTCTGTTTTCGGATCGTAAAAGACCTACTAATACTGCCCTCAGAAATTCGAAATTTTTAAGATAGATTCCCTTTATACCAACGTGTGCACCTGAGCTTAGATTTGTTCATATTTGTTCCATTTTCCAGAGAAAATTCGAATTTTTTGAAAAAAAACACCACTTTCGCTCAAATCGATCATTTTTTCTCTTTCCTATGCCATCGGCTGAAAAAATTAAATAAAACTTTAACGAAACATTAAAAAAATTCAAATGTTTATTTTATTCTTTTGCCATTACTTTCAGAAACTAAATTCATTATTTGAAAAATAATTGACATGTTTCAAGTGACGTAATTCCGGCAGTCTTCATTCCGGATTTTATTGTAGGTTTATTTGATGATTTTTTCATTGGGGGGGGGGGGGGGGGTATTTTTCTGTTGACTGCATGTATGCATATTTAAGCAATAAATGTATAGTTAAGCTATTACTGAACCATGATGGTTAATAAAGGCCATCACATTAGAGCTATTAGTGTTTTTTGTCTTTTTTTTTCGCCAAATACGTTGCCAAGTTCGCCAAATTATTAACTAAAATTCGCCAAATAGCAAATTCTTTTATAAATAATTATAAGCTGGTCGGTTGTTCGAAGGTCAATGTGTTAGAGCTGTATAATGGGTGTGGGTAGCTATATCTATTTTCTCGCCAATTATCTCCCAAAACGCGCCAAATGAGCTAAAAGGTTTTATGTATTTATGAGGGAATTGTGATGATATTTACGAGTGCATTTTATAGCGTATTTTTCATTTTGGAATTTTAAGGCAATGAAACGGGATTTTATAATTTATAACGAGCGGAAACAATAATAAGTTTATGATCCTATAACAGGTTATATGGTACACATATTTGGAATCTATTTGATATTATTTTATTCCGTGCGAAGAACGGGTATAAATTTGCTAGTTTGTAATAAAAAATGGCTTTATGTGTAATAAACATAGCTTTAATGTAATAAAAAATAGCATTTATGTAATAAATTTTTTTTCTAACAATTACGCCTAGATATTCTGCATTTGCGCCTAGGTTTTTGTTATACAGTATAGTAAATACAGTAGTAAATACAGTAAGTCATAAAATTATACTTGAGTCATTAAAATAATGTAAATATGGGGAGAGGAAGCAAATTTTCAAGACGGAATTTTGTTTTCGTAAATAAATTTCTGTGAACTTTGTTTCAAATATTTTATTAAAAAATAAAGTATTTGCTATACTAGACAGTCTAAAATTCCTACAAGCAATCAAAAAATTTTATTATATACTCTCTTTAACACTGAAGAAGTGCATCAAATTTCTAGATTTTTACGAAAGTGAATACTTTTTTTCTACATTAAACACTCTGTTTTAACCATAGATATCATAGTTAAAGTATTAGATTGGCAGATCACGTGACCTCTAATGCTAACGACGGGACGCGCATGGAGGCCAAAATAAGGGGGCAAAATGGCCAGTGTTGCCACCACTTTAAGAAAAATGCTACGACATCATCGGAAAAATACCATTTAATTCTAAAATTACCAAAAAAAATACTAGAAAAGCATTTCAAGTAACTAAAAAGATTCCAAGATGCAGCTAGTATTTCTTAGATACTAGATACTAGATTTTAGATACTACTTAGATTTTGTAATTTTAGAATTTATTTTAGAATTATTCTAAAATTACAAAAAAAAAATATCGTAAAAATACTAGCTGCATCTTGGAATCTTTTTAGTGACTTTTCCTTTTCTTGTTTTTTTTGTGATTTTAGAATTAAATGGTATTTTTTCGTAGTATTTTTCTCCTTAAAGTGGCAGCAACACTGGCCATTTTGCCCCCTTAAAATGCCTCCATGCGCGTCCCGTCGTCACGTGATCAGTCAATCTAATACTTTAACTATGATATCAATGGTTTTTACAAACCTAAAAATAACGGACCGTTTTTTTCTTAAATAAGCTTTTAGTTATAATTTCCTTTAGAATTGTACGATTCTATCGATTTTTTCGTTAATGTTGCTTAGAAGCAAAAACAAAAGTTTTTTTGTATATCTCTCAAGGGCATCATTAGAGAGAGAAAACACAAACGAAATAAGGCAGAAACGCATTTAAAACCTTAATCTCTACTTACTGTAGCTTTAGTATAGTGTAGGGAGTTAACGTTAATAATCTTTCCCAACTTTAACTAAATAACTCAAACATCTTTTTTCTGTGTTACTAGGAATTTCAATTAGTAGGTTTAACTATCAATTTTATCATCAAAAATATCAAAGTAAAAATGTATTTTCGAATATTTTTCTAAACATATGTTATCTACTATATCTGAAAAACATTAAACGCTATTAGATACAAACAGCATAACGCGCGTGCATATTAATTACTAAATAAATGAAAGTGTACCATTGCAAGTGAAATGTTTGTTACTTGAATCAATTAAGAACGTTAGAAATTGATATATCCTATTTATCACAGAAATTAGAAATTGATATATCCTATTTATCACATCGGGTCCGGGCATCGCCAAAATAACTGTCGACCTATAAACGGCCCGTGCAGCCAAAAATGTCCGACGAATAATACCCCGTGTGGAGGGAGTGCACGTTAAATATCCTTCAAAGTCCTAACGCTGCGTATGATGTCGCCCTTAACGGTTGCGTTGGGTGCCTACTCAGGTGTCGGCTCGTCACTTGACTGTGGTTCGAAAATACGACGCCCGTCGCCAATAGCCCTCGTGTAGCTCTAGTGCGACGATAATTCAAACTAAACCTATTTATCACAACAAAATTGGAACAGAAGAGCTTCTTTAAGTCCACTCAACCCTATTAAGGATACAGACGTAAAAAACCATCGCCTGAGTTGTCAGCATTTCCAGTACTACATATATTTTAATTGTTTTAATTATTTTACTAAATTTTAAAACTTATAATTATGGAAGCGCCATTTATAACCATTTGCTTCAAAAAATAAAATTAAAAAAATTACGTTTTCAGTTCAAAATTTAATTTCTAATCTTATGCGGTAAAAAAATACACGTCATATCATTTGTTTATCCCCCAGAGGGTCAATCTACTTACACTGTTAAAAAATTTGTGCTAGGTTTCACCATGATATTGGTTCCTAGTAGCTGCAACGGCTGAGTGGTGAAATGTTTCACCTTTTTTTCGGTGTTAAGTTGAACCATTTTCCTGTATTTGGAAACAAAAACCAGAGAAATAGTTCAACCGTATACCAAAAATATGGTGGAACGTTTCACCATTCAGCCGTTGCAGCTACTAGGAACCAATATCATGGTGAAACCAAGCACAAAATTTTTAACAGTGTACCATATGGAAAAAATTAATATTTTATGAAATATACTTGTTACAAATTTTAATCAGTCCCCAGTGATGGTGCCCCACGAGTCTATCTGCTTCTCTAGTCTATTATTTCCCGAAGTATCTGGTTAAATCACCCTTACTATAGTGACTCCCCTGAGACCCTATTCCCAATCTAATCAGGAGGAAGGAACCCCATCACAGATCGAGGCCCATTTAGAAAAGAGATCGAGTTAATAGATATTTAAATGAAGTGGCCGGGAGAGATCGAAAGGTCAAATTATCTGATCAAGTCCCCTATCTTTCTCCTTAAGGGAAGGAAATTAATTAAAATGTAAAGGATGATATTGTAGCAAAATACCATTTCCGAGTTTGTTATTAAATGGTTACTTTTGCAAAAATTGTTAGAACTTTTTACGTCAGCTGGTAAATTTTTTGCAAATATTTGTGCAGATTAGTTTAGTTTAAATTATCGTCGCACTAGAGCTACACGAGGGCTATTGGCGACGGGCGTCGTATCTTCGAACCACAGTCAAGTGACGAGTCGACACCTGAGTAGGCAACCCAAACGCAACAGTTAAGGGCGAATCAACGCAGCGATTAGGACTTTGAAGGGTATTTAAGTGCACTCCCTCCACACGGGGTATTATTCGTCGGACACTTTTGGCTGCACGGGCCGTTTATAGGTCGCAGTTATTTTGGCGATCCCCGGACCCGAACCTGGGACCTTCCGCATGCTAGGCGAATGCCTAACTGACTGAGCTCCACAGCCCCAATATTTGTGCAGATGATTTTCTATTATATATTTTTAAAGTGTGTATGAGTTTGTAAAGATTTTGCATATGATTTCAAATTGTATATTATTTGTAAAGATGTATTACTTGTAACTAATGACATTCACCAAGCTTAACATGAGACCTAGTGTATGAATACAGTTTTTAAAAGTAATTTGTTTTTGTTTGAATTCTGAACATAAAATTTTCTCAGTTGCTTTTGCCGAAAGCAATATGAAAATGAAGTTCATCCTTTGAATTTTACCACGCTGTAACACAAACAACTCTGCTCTATGAAAGTTACGTTAATATATGAACCCAAGGGGTTTCCAAGGGGTAAAAATAAACGAGATACATAAGTATCTCGTTTATTTTTCATATATTTTTTAGAATGATTAGACTAGACTGGATGAAAGTTCTCTGGAACTGAAGTAGAAAATAAGTAGCTAGCTTAAACAGTCCTAAAATTCCACTTTCTTAAATGGGTTCGAATAGTTTTATTTTTAATAAATATTTCTACAATTAAATGTCAAAACCAATTTCAAAAAAGGGGAAACCAATTAATATACTAAAGTACTCAGAGTCGTTTGGGCTTTAAACTGAAAACAAGAAATATCTGTGCTTCAAAAGAAATATTTAATGTCTAAATTGCATTGTTGTTTTATGCTAAGAGTATTTTTAAAAACACTTGTCAGCTTCATATTTTATTTGTATAACAAAATAATGATTATTGTATTTTTAAGTAGCTTCATATGTAAACAGAAAAATTCATACTCTAAAAAATAAATACTTTCATAGCTTAGTAACATCAAAACCGAATAATTTCCTTTCAAATTCAAAATTTTAAGAAATCCAAGAATAAAATACATTAATTCGAAATAATAAACGTTTCATCGAAATCGAATCCGTAAATGCCACTTCCCTCTTAAAAAGAGCGAGTGATACCATTAACGAAAACCTCCTTTCAAAAACGCCACTGGTGAGTAACAAAAGAACTACCATGTGACATACTAGAATAACACAATTGGAGAATTACGTCACTTTTACTTTTAAATTCTCTTAATGAAATATTTGTCGAAGAACTCTGCTGCATAGGGAAAAAGGGACGTAAACCTTCTTGGTGGTTACTTCAATTTTTATAATGCTTGGGTTCTCTATGGAAAATGCCGGAAATATTTAAAATAATGTTTCCTTTACAATAGTTACTGTTCTGCTACAAAAAGACGGAGATTTTTTTTTTCAGAAGAAATTCTCAATGCAAAAAAAATCTATTTCCTTCCTCTCGAAAGAATTTCAAGTAGTATGTTGTAACAGGTTATTTTTAAAGCACGTGTTATTTTTTTAAAAAAAATATTTCTCTTTTGTTCTAAAAGGGGCTGCTTTTTTTGTTGCTGATTTAGCTTTTTGCACACCCAGCATATTCCCCATAACAGAGACCTGTTTTTGTGACACCATCAAGTCGACCCTCACTACCAATTTTGACACTCGGGTTACAATGAATATAAGATTTCTGTTACTGTTAAAGTATGGCGAGATTTTATTTTGCCGTAAGAACACAAGCCAAATGGGTAAATCAAGAGTTCATTTGCACTCCACATAATCATATTACAAGCCGTTTCGACAATATTCTAATTCGGAAAATCTACTGACTCAGCCGGGGCTCGAACCAATGACATTTCTTAAACTGGTAAGGAAACTTGACCCCCTTTGGAAAATATCTCAATATAAACCAAAAGTACATACCCATAGCGACTACAGACTTTGTTTCATTGGATTATTGCCACAGTACAAATTTAAAATATTTGTAGATTAACACGTTAACGCCGGCGCGAGCCACCGGTGGCCCGCGCTAGATTGTCTCATCGGGCGGCGCGTACCACCGATAGCCCGTACTAGATTGTCTCATTAGGCGGCGCGTACCACCTGTGGTACGTACTAGATTATGTTATTAGACGTTGAAAATTAAAAGAATAAAAATATAACGTACTTTCATTAAAACACTGTGGCGGATAAGTTTTGTTCAATAACAATATAATAATACTGTTTATAACTGTAGCTCAAACTATACAAAATTAACATAATAATTATACATTGCTCTATATATATATCATTATTTATTATTTTTTTGTAATTTGTTAAAACACATTTCAAGCAAAGTGCTGGCTGACCCTTGCAGTTATGCCGGTGTGAACAGATGAAGCACCGCCTTAATTTGATCGCCGCCTCACAGAAAAACAAATTAAAATATTCCCCGGCGTAAACGTGTTAATATGCATGACAATGCAGATCTTAACCAACCCTATAAATATGGATACAAGAGTTCAAGCAAATGTTGTAGTTTTGCTGGCATGTTACAGCCACGGTAAGTCAATGAGGAAAAACATAGTTCCAATGGAAAATTGGAAAACGGGGAAAATATTTCACGTTAACCATAGACAAGGGTTCAATAACAGGTTTTGAAAAGACAATTTAGTGTACATATACAGTCCCTGGAAAAATTATTAGACGCACTGCAAGATTTCATGTATTAATCAATGATGAACAAAATACCTTTAGAAGGACATTTGTGTTCCTAAACTTAAGCTATTGAATAGAAAATATGCTATACCTAATACATATATCGACATCTTTTTTAATGATATGGCATTCTTTGGTATGTTTTCATCATTACTAAAAAAAATACAGTGCGTCTAATAATTTGTCCAGGGACTGTTGGTCGCACAACAGATGGTAACAACAATAAGTTCTTTTATTTAACATTCCTACTCTCAAGACAATGAAAGGTTTCTGTGTGGGGAAACGTGATTTAGTACTCTATAGGTCTGTTTGATAAGAATGTTGCTTCAGTTCGGGTTTTAATTGGACCCTAGACAATGGTGGTATTAGACCCCCTTAGCGAAAAAAAAAGTTTCAGTATCCAATAAGGTAGAATTAAGCAAAGGGCTTATTTTAATAATGACTCAACTATGGAGTTTGAACTATGATTTGGAATGCTTTCCATTTTAGGAAGCTTCAAATTTTGTAAAGGGAAGCTAGAAGATATCTGCAAAAGGAAGATATCTGTAAAGAAGGAAAGTACCACATTTAAAAAGTAATGTTATTTTATCCAAAATTCTTCAAATATTTGCACTGTATTTACATTTACAAAACATTTTTATTATTAATCATTTTTAAATTTGGAATAAATTAAACTCGTCTCGTATATCAATGAAAATGTAAATTTTTATTTATATCCCAAATTTTCATCGAGAACTTCGTTATTATATTGTCTTCGAAGCACGCACTCTTTAATCACTCTTTTAAAGTAAATATTAATCAAACTTACGCATTTTGGTTAATTAAAATGAATACAATTTCTAGAAGTACTTTAGGTACAAAATGACAATTTAATTTTTAAAATTGATATTTTAAAACAGTAATATTTAGATAAATCCGATATAAAAATGGATACTTATTCAATGCTATTTTCGAAACATGCTTTCAAATTAACTTTCCACAAGCAAAACTGTATATAAATACAACACAATTCATGGATAAATACGACTTTCAAGAAAATATGAAATTTCGAAAGCCTACGAAAAAAAAAAGTTATTTTGTTTGAGGAAACACCAAACTAATAATGACTAAATTTAATTCCATGAAAATCCTGGATCTACGTAAAAAATACTTTAACGGTTAATTTTCACTTCATTTGTTAAAAATATTAAAATTTATGCCATAATTTAATGAACCTTGTCAAACTTTTATTGACTTTTCAAAGAAAAGCATCATAATTAGATGAATATGCTCAACTACGTTAACTTTTTAAATAAACTTATTTTATTCCTAAAAATATTGTTTTTAATGTTTTAAAAGCATGTATAAAATTATTATTAGTATCTCTTGATTTAAAAATAGTTTTGTGCTACACGAAATAATTATTTTCACAATATTTATTGCGAAGGGACTAATCATTCCTTTAAAAGTGTGCATTAGCAATACTTATTGTGAAGGTATAGACTAATAAAGGACAAGCAAATATGTCGAAGTGGGCACTTGTACACACGGTGTGAATTTTAAATTTTAACTCATTCAATTATTTACTTTATTTTCCACCCCCTTTTTTTAAAAAAATATTTTTTTAGATTTATTTTTAGAATCTTTCAACAGTGTATTATAATTCTATCCAATCTCTTTCATTGTAAACTTCTTAAGGGGACGCATTACCCAAAATTTAGGGCTACTCAGAAAATAATTGAACACGCTCGAATGCTGTGAGCTAAGGATATTACAAAAAAAACGAAGGAATACTTAATAATGGTGAAAGTTCATTGAAAATAATATAGTGGTTTGGTATAATGGTTTTTGAAATTTTATGTTGATTTTTTCAATTTTTAATTTTTTCAGCTTGGGAATGGTTAAAACCCTAAGGCTTTTAGATAAATTAATGTAGAGCTCCAAACTTTTTTTCCTGCGTTGAGACATGTACGGTTAACAAAAGTTGGTATGGGATAAGGTCTAGTGTGAACAGATTTTTTTTAAATGAAGTTGAAAATTTATTTTAAAAAATCTTATTTTTTGGAAATTTTTATACATAAAGCTGCATAACTGTTCTTGTTTAACTGATAGCTATATATCCATACCAACTTTTATTAATAGATGTTGTGGGAACATTTTTCAAAAATATCCATCAAAAAATTCGTAAAATTGTAGGAGGAGTAGCATTTTGAAAAAACGTTAATTTTTTTAAATTTTTTAAAAAAAACTTGTTTCAATTTTTATTATTTTTTCGTATATTTTTATTGAATGTTAGTTTTTTGTAAAAATAGTTTAATTTGAATGCTAGCGATAAAAATGCAGGATTTAATTTTTTTGGTACCGCGTCCCCTTAAAAAGGTACGTGGGATTGAAAAAACTCACTACCCGCCTTATGTAGGAATTTTGTAATTTCGTTACAAACATCCATTTTTAAGAGTCTAACATTTAGATGGAAATTGAACAATCTTTAAGATTACATTTAGGTTAAAGAGTTTCTTGTTGCGCCTTAATTCGACAAGAATTACACTAGAATTACCTAAGTTTCTACAGTTTTTAAGAATAATATAGCCAATAGCCCTTGTGTAGCTCCAGCGTGATTTAAATAGAAATAAATCCCAAGTAACCGCAACCACAATTTCACTCATTTAGTATCGAGCATCCAGTCACGGAGTACATATATTAGATCGATGCCATAAGACCGAATTCCCCAGAGATTCCGCAGCTAATAAATGAGCTTGCTCATAACCGTCTCCGTCATATTCGAGAGTTATTTACCGCAATAAGTCCTGACCACTTCGCGATGGATTCAATTCGGGCACTCTGTCCCTCAGGGGGGATCATTGCAAATAACGGATTATTTATTCGAAACAGGAAAGATATAGTTTCTTCCTGGAAATGGAAAGGTTACTTATGAGAAAATATTTGTACATGAAAATCTCATTTAGTTTGAATTATCGTCGCACTAGAGCTGCACGAGGGCTATTGGCGACGGGGGTCGTATTTTAGAACCACAGTCAAGTGACGAGCCGACACCCGAGTAGGCACCCAACGCAACCGTTAAGGGAGACATCGTACGCAGCGTTGGGACTTAGGAGGATATTTAACGTGCACTCCCTCTACAGACATTTTTGACTGCACGGGCCGTTTATAGGTCAGCAGTTATTTTGCCGATGCCCGGACCCGAACCTGGGACCTTTCGCATGCTAGGCGGACGCCTAACCGACTGGGCTCCCCAGCCTCCAAATAATTTTCTTCAAAATCTATTATCCCTCTGAAGGATACACAATTCGGTTGAACTGTAATTTTGTTTCCCTGCATGAGATTAAATTTAAAAATTTAACTAAAAATTCGATTTCTTTAAATTGTTTGGAATTTTATTTCTGTAGCAAACGATTATTAATTACTATATCATACTTTAAATTTTAAAGTTTAGTAAAAAAATTTCAAGTGACTGGTTTATACGTCTGTGGGTCATTCCTGAGAAAACGTACAAAAACATGTCCCCGCAAAATACTTTCACATGAAGAAAATTATGCTTCCACTTGAATAAATTAAGATAAGGAACATTTTATCTACTTGCTAGTGTTGAAACAATTAAAAAAAGTAATTATTTTGTCAAATTTGTGTACACAGACTATGACAAATCATGTCCGTGGGCTGTCTCACCGTCATGTCCGCGCACTTTTCCCGGTTGCTAAATACCATTTAAATTCCTAATTTTTATAATAAATGTTTTTATTTAAATTGGTACTACTATAACAGACAAAACACAAAATAAAAATCATTATAAATATATAATATATAAATTCTATGCAAATAAAATGTCCCACAGATTTTCGTCATGTCCGTGTACAACGTATAATTTAGCATGTATAAGAATCTAGAGAGGGCAACAGTACTATGTTTCAGTCTTATTAGTTTTCAATCATAAACGTTACACGTTGTGCCACATGGATAGTTTGACCTCCATCGAAGACAAAAAGTTATTTCAAGTTAAAAGTCAAAATACCTGCGTTGACAAGATCATACGGTCATTTCTGTGGACACAATATAAGAAGGTAAGTCAATGATTTTGACTTATAATTTCTTATTTATAGAAAGAAATACAATTGATAAGTTCAGTTTACATGTTTCATTCTCTTAAGCCTAAAATTTTTGCGTCTGTGAGCCCTTAGGTGCGTTTTCGTCATGTCCGTGTGCTGTCATATCCGTGTACTTAAGATACACGGACATGACTTATATACACACGGAAATGACTTCTTAATAAATATTAGAATAAATTGAACATAAGTTAAATGCATTTTAATAACACTATATTGCACATTTAAACTTATAACTAAAGCTTAAAATAATACTAAAGTGTAATATATTTATAAAATATTTTTGTTAATGTTGGTGATTAAAACTTTTCTAAATTAAACATTACTAAATTAAGACTTACCATCCGAATAATTAATATTAATTGTATGATCTGGTCCGATGTTATTTTTCCAATGTAGTATGTAAGTGTAACTCAAATCCAAAGTTTCAAAATGTTTCATCAATATTTTTTTTTCGAGATTTTTTGCCTCAAATTGTACGTTTTCTGAGGAATGACCCCTGTATCTCTTAGAGGGCTATCGACTTTTTTTTAGAAAATTTACATATTTACTTGGAATTTTTACATTAAACTTTTTGTTAGTTTTTCCTTCTTAAAAATGTTATTATTCTAACTTTTAAATGTTTTAAAATTTAATGAACGGATATATTTTTTCTAATATATCTAAATCACTCTCTTGTGTCATGAAATTCAACAAAAATGAGTACAAGTTAATTTCATTCTTAGTGACCTAATTTAGGTTTTTTAAAAAAAATTGAAAAAATTGCCTACTATGTTACCACTCTTTAAATAATTATTTTTAACAAATAAAGAGCTTGAAGACATTTTAATACAATTTGTTTTAGTAGTAAGTGTCCTAATAGTTTAAATAAATTATTTACAATACTACTCATGAAACTATTTGAACAAAGTTTTGCCTGTTCTGTTACTTTAGATTAGATTTATTTTAGATCATTTTGCCATTGTATAAGGGATTGGTAACACCACATCTGGATATGCTGTTCAGTTTTGGTCTCCCTTCTTCAGAAAAGATATAGAGCTGCTTGAAAAAAATCAGCATAGGGCTACAAAAATGATTAAGGGTCTATCTGGTATTGTTTATGATAACAGATTAAGATCTTTATACATGTATTCCCTGGAAAATAGGAGAGCTAGGGGTGATTTAATACAGTTATTCAAGTTCATAAAACAGGGAGACATGGAGGGCTTATGTTTTACCTTAAATAGCCGGACCAGCGGACATGATCAGAAATTGAATAAATCATGCTTTAGAAGGGAAGAAAGAAAAAATTATTTTTATAATAGAGTTGTCAATGAGTGGAATACTTTACCAGATTATGTACATTCGAAGAGAGTAGAAGATTTTAAGAAAGAATCTTGATAGTGTGGAACTGGTAAAGTATTAGATTTATTTTGGCCCAACCTTGCTGGGCCTCTGGCCTGTTGTTGGTCGACAAATTTTGTATTTGTATTCAGTAAAATAATTATTTGCTAATGAAAAACAGATATCGTTTATCACAAAAGTATTAATTGCAGCTATAGCAAAAAAAATCTGTTGGCAACAAAATGTACATAGTAACATGCTTTGGGAGTATCCTAATCCCTAATTTTACAAAATCCCTAGTTTTACAATGGATGACTAATTTTGTCCGATATTCCAGGTTATCTTATAATCAATTTTGTTTTTCTGAATTATTATTTCTATGGAGTCCCAAACACCGTTTTGAAATTGCAAAACTAGAAAATTGTGTTGAATATGAATGAGTTTTTCATATTATATTTATTGCGGATATTCAATGAATTAAAAAAAAGTTGGATTAAAAAAGTTGGTAAAGATAAAAAAAAATTGTTTGTTTATTTGGATCACTGGAGCCTTCAATGTCTGTCTCATAAAAAACTATTACAATAACTATGTAAATTATAAATTTACATTAATTACAATGAAATGAAATTAATGAAAACAATTAGACCATTTTTAAATAATTAAAAGCCCTTTTCATAGAATTCGGACAAAATAAACCACTATTAATTTTTTTATATCTTATTTTCACAGCGATATCAGCGTTTATTTAATTCAAAACTCATAAAAATATTTCCACTTCTGCCACAAATGATTAGAGATAGACTAGACTTACTTCAAATATTGAATAATAGAATCAATTCTGTGGTTCATTCAAATAGCAAAAAAGCCAATTTCAAAATATAGTTACGAGTGGGTAAATTGAAAAGAAAACAATTTTGAAATTCCCCAGATGTATTTCGAGAAACGAATATCTAAAGTCAGTATAATCCCTTTTCGTGAAATCTACACACACTAATTGGATCGTGTTTACTCCAAAAAGAACCAAGTGACTATATCTCAAAAAGGATTTTTATTGATTCTAGAGTTACGAAATATATAAGCTCGAATCACGTAGACAGTCGACAACTTTGGGGAAAGGACTCCTTCCTATTACTAGGTACATTAGCCTGCTGAACTGTTTAGTTTGAATTATCGTCGCACTAGAGCTACACGAAGGCTATTGGCGACGGGCGTCGTATTTTAGAACCACAGTCATTTGACGAGCCGACACCTGAGTAGGCACCCAACGCAACCGTTAAGGACGACATCGTACGCAGCGTTGGGACTTTGGAGCATATTTAACGTGCACTCCCTCTACACGGGGTATTATTAATCGGACATTTTTGGCTGCATGGGTCGTTCATAGGTCGGCAGTTATTTTGGCGATGCCCAGACTCGAACCTGGGACTTTTCGCATGCTAGGCGAGCGCCTAACCGACTGGGCTCCCCTGCTGAACTGTAACCAAAAAGGAACTAAATTTGCACTAAACTGGCTCAGGCGTTGAAATAAAGACTTGAATTGAAGTATCGTTGCACTAGAGCTACAAAAGGGTATAGATGATGGGGGACATATTTTAGAGTCACAATCAAGAGACGATACGGCACATGAGTAGGCATCCAACGCATCTTTTAAGGGCGACATCGTACGTTGCGTCGGGAATTTTGAGCATATTTAACGTGCACTCATTATACGCGGGACATTATTCGTCGGGTGTTTTTTTTTTGTCTGCACAAGCCGTTTATAGGTCAACATATATTTTTAGCAATGCCCGGGATCGAATCTTGGATATTTCTAATAAAAGCAAACGCACCTTACCCACTGGGCACTGGGATAAATCAAATAAATAAAATACAATTTTCGTAGCTATCAATTCAAAAACCAATTTCATATGCACAAGGAAAATAAAATTTATATCTATATATACCTACCCTATCTACGCAAATAATTTTATTTTCATGTACTTACGAATAATAGTAGCACATAGGCGTGGCATCTTACTTGCATTGGTAGTTGAAAACCGTCAATCTATAACTACAATAGAGGGCTACCCCCCCCCCCCCCCCCATCGTTCAAAAAGTGGTACTTCTCTTATTCAGTTTACTCGGTAAAAGGTTAGCTTTTACTTAAAAAAATGATACAATCTATTATAGTCTGGCTGCTACAACTTAGCATCCCAAATATTTTGATTGTGGATCAGTACACTTCGAAAAAAGGTAAGGAAGGCTTTGGTTTTGGGCAAGATATACTATGTTTGGCGATTCATTGCTTTTATGGGCGCATATTTCTTTAAGGTTTAGAAATAGATTATCAATTGAAGGGTAGATCGAACTTGCACCGGATTCACTCTAATATCGATTAATGATTAAGTCAAGATAACAAAGAAATAAACTTATAATTGCTAACCGCTACCAGCAATCAACAACCATCCTCTATCGCCGAAAACTGATGTGTAGTTCTAGTGTGATACATTATTTACAATCGAACTCGACCAACAATCCCCTCTTCTCACCAAACGCCTTGAACTGCTCCTTCGTCTTAAAAACTTAATTCAAAGTGGAATCTTCCACAATCAAAATATTTGGGATGCTAAGTTGTGGCAGCCAGACTATACTTAAATCTTCTATAAAAAAATAAATACAAAAACCAATATTAAAATAAAAAAAAATCTGAGTAAGTGGCAGTAACTAACAGTGTGCCACACAGAAACAATTTGTTTTGCATATTTTTTTTCTAGTTAAATATAATTATTGGCTATATTTTTGTATGACAAATAAGGTTTTCCCGATTAGTTCTTTTTGAAAAAGCGCAAACCAATTTAAGTTTATTAGTGGTTAAAATAAACTTTTGCAATCTTAGGAGGATCTTTCGGAAGGATATCCGAGCAATATTTGTCAATCCATGAATAAATAATCAGCATTTTGTGCGTGTTTTAAGTACTTTAAAATACATAATTTTGTTAAGAGCATTGCTATTCAATTATGTTTAAACAAGGAATTATAATATATTATTGGAATTACTCATTTCAATAATATATTATCCATCTTTATCTAGAAAATATTTCATTATTTTTAACTTTTACTTGTTGGATTTACATACCGAAGTAGTTTAAGCATTTTTTATAATATATGTACTTATATATTCACCTTAAAACCTTTTATTTAAATAATTATAAAGAATTCAATAATGATCATATTTATTATTTTCAATAAAAAAAATTCGATGTAAAATGTCGAAAATACCTGAAATAGATTTGATTTATTTAATTAGTGTGCAAAATAGCTTTTGACGTTTAACGAAAATCTCTCAACATAACATGAATACTAACATATTAAAAATATTATTAAAGGTATTTCGTATTCTTTTAGAATATAATATGCATACTAGTTCTAAAGTAATTACAACAAATACCATTCGGTATAATGATGTTTAAATATTTAATAATACGTTTTTGAACTTTTTATCGAAAAACATTCATTATAATAGTTAAATAACCATGTATCTTATTTCTAAAACTATTTTTTGTGTGTAATTTCTTCAATTTATTATTTTACAACTAGTTAGGAAGAAGTTCATGCTTTTAATTATAACTATAAAAACGCACAATGAATTTTTTTTTAAAAAGCTATGGATGTGTAACACTAACACGACTTTGACAATTACTACTTACTATATAAATTTATTTAAAGATAACTATTTACCCTATATGATAATTTCATCAATGTCCAATAGTATAGTTGCCATTTGCGCATGTGCGATTTTCTAAAAACCTTATGACGTCCGACATAAACTAGGAACTTCTGAACAAAATTTTAAGCCTTTTAGTACCTGATGTACAGTAGTTTCAGACAGACAATCATAAAGCAATGTTCAATTTTTTTTCAAAAAAGAAAATTGTAAATAAACAAAAAAAATAACGCGTTCAATAAATTTGTTTTGGGCTTTAAAACAATATAAAATTTTAAATTAAAAATACACAAAATAAGTATTAAATGAAACAGTTTTCATAGTTTACGATCAGTAAAACAAAACCTAAATTTTTATAAGAATACATAAAAAGAAATTGTTTTTACAATTTATAATTTTCTTAAAAAAAGATCTCATATTTTATTAAAAATGGAAATGTTGCTTACATACTAATTTTGGATACGATTTCACAGTTTTTTTTTTCAGCAATTGGATTGTTAAAAAAAACTAAATAAAATTTTAAATATTATTTTTCATCGAATATTCATCAAATTACATAGGTTTAATCTTCTGAAAAAAATAACTGTTTATGCCTCGGATTTCAAAGGAATTTCAAAGAAAGTTGATTTTTCATAAGTTCAATTTCCAATTTTGCTGTAAAATGGTGGGCAATTCGTCGAAATTTGATTTAAATTAATTTAAAGCATAAAGATAAATTCTCACATGGGTTTTATTATTTTTGTTTACTTTACAAAGAAAAGAAATGCCACAAAATGACTATGTTTATTTAAAATTCTACAGGATTAATCTTAAAATTTCACTCAACGTCTATTCTATATTTAGCGAAATTCTTTCGACTCATTTTGTTACAGCTTAATTTCTTTGAATAAAACCTAAATTGGAAATCTCCTACTTTACATACTTGTATCACTAAGAATCTATTCGATTTATTTTGACTAATTTATCTGGTTTATTTTTAACAAAGTTTGGTTTCATTCACTTAAAATTAATGTTCCTAATGGTCTTATTTGTATTTTTGTTATCTTTACAAAAACGAAGTTGTTGCCATTAAACGACTACTTTTATATAAAATACAACATAACTATTTACTTTTTGGTTTTTTAAAATTACCGTGTTATTTAATACTAACTGCTGTTTCATTATGCATTCAGTAGGGAGTTTAAATTGGAAATCTTTTTGCTTATATACTTTTTGAAAAATAGATTTTTATCTTTGTAGCCAAAGTCAGGAAATTAAATAGTTGTAATAAAATACAGTTCTATATTTTTTGAGTATACATAGACGTTATTTGAAATTTTCTGTAGGTAAAAATTAGTTTGTTGCTTTTTTTTAAATACTAGTTAAAGTATTACTGACAGAAATAATTGAAAATAGTGCTCTATTATTTAAAATTATAACTGGGTTTTTATAAATTTTGTATGCGTATATTTCGAAAAAAAACAACAACTTAAACTAGATGCAAGATTAAATATAAAAAATCTTAAATAAAGCTTTTGTCTCTATCCCTCCATTGTGGTAATAAATACCTCAACTGGCTCTAAATAATTCAAATTAACAAACACACGTTTCCTATGAATTTTTACCTTTTGTCAAAGTTAGGAGATTCAGCTTAATAGTAACGTAGTGTTAGAAACTAGATATGGACAATATTTTAGAAAGATATTTTTCCATTACACAAATTATTTTCTTAATTCACCCAATAACCAACAAAAAACCCAATCAATTTAAAAAAAAAAAACTACAAACGCGCAAAAAAAACGTCGATACAATGCCTTTAATAAGACAATAATTTTAATCAAATTGACAAGTAATATTTGTTACATAAAAAATCATTTAGAATTTTAAAGAATAATAGACTGGTTTATACATAAATAAGTCGTTCTAATAATATTGCTCGATTTAACTAAAACACTTAAGATATTTAATGTGTCCTAAAGTAGACTTTAAACAAAAAAAGTGACTTGAAACAAGTTAGACATTTTAGATGTTCTAAATAAGATGTCCTAATAATAGGGTTATGTTTATTACCTTTAAAACAAATTTTAGACATTCTAAATAAGATGTCAACACTAATATTTTACAAATTACGTCTTGAACCCAAACAGGTTACGTCACTTTTTTTTCCCATAAGATGTTAATATAGCGTAATATTTTTACAAATATTCATTCTTTCTTTTAAGAGTTTCTAGAGTTTCTTTTTCGGACGATTTTAGCCAGAATGGAACCTATCGTGTGTTCAGAAGATAACCCCATCAAATCATATACGTATTTTATTCTGAACACAATAAGATAGTTTAATGTATTTTTTATAATGTGTTTTAAGATTTCTTCTTTGTTCATATCTTTTCGTTGCCGAATATAAGCCATCTACAGAAATACGTGTCTTAAAAATGTCCGTGTCTTAAATCAAATACTCTTAACAACAATGTGTTATTTAGTACTTCTAAAATACAATTAGAAATCCCACATATGACGTTTCAACATTATCATTACTTTTAAAATATATTTTAGACATCTGAAGTAAGACAATTTGTCACGAACGTCCCACCTACTAAGTCTAATAATCGTATAACTTAGGTTAATTTTTTTAAAAGACATTTTATTCTAAAAGAAGAAATTTTTCATATTAAATATCAACGTCCACGTCCCTTTTTAGGACGACTTGGCTCCAAATCGAACCGATCGGCGTGTTTTCAGAACACACACTATCAAAACACTCCATGCAACGTCTACACCTTTTCCACCTCTTTTGTCGCCAAAATCAAGACGGAATCTTTCTCATACTAACACAAAACCACATTCTAAAAGAACACACTCACCTTGGTATTGCCGAATGTAGGAGATTTTCAGAAATCCGTGTGAAATGTGAGATCCTCGTTAGATGTGATGAGCGCGATCGAATGTGGAACGTGAGAAGTCGAACGTTGGAATAGAACACGGGAGGAAAAAGAACTAGCGGCAGCGCGAAGAGAGATTCCAAAGGACTGCCGGGATTGCGTTGGCGAGAAAGTGCGCCGGGTTGGTGCCAAAGGGCGGAGAATCATTATTATACTTCAGTTCAATAAAGGTATAGATAAGGGATTAAGAATGGATTGGGTTGTATTACAATCGCACTAGAACTATAAAAGGAATGGAAGAGATACACTTGGGTTTGATGGGTCCAGCGAAAAAAAACCTAGTGAGTTGAGTTGAATTAACGTTTTACTAGAGCTACACGAGGGCTATTGCGACGGGTGTCGAAATTAAGAACCAAAATAAAGTGACGAGAAGGGCCGGGTGGCCTAGTGGGTTTGATCGCAGCCCATTACGCTAACAGTCTGTGCACTGTACCGGGTGCGGGTTCGATTCCCGTCTTCACCCAGGATGTACTTTCTCCTTGAGTGTCACTAAAAATTCTGTTCGTGTATGTCTTACTTGACGAAGGTTTATAAGCGGGTCTCTGATCAAGCACACAAACCGCAAAATACACGTACCAACCTACCTACATGAAGTGACGAGTGGGTAGACCAAATGACAAATGGGTAGACCTAACCAATATTTTAAGATCTAAACGTACGCAGCCTCGAGCCGACGATTTTGACTATTTCAAATGTATTTACGACACGTACGATGCCGCTTTAAGCTTTAATAATATACCCAATTCGTCTTTATTACTGTTCAGGGTTACGAAGACCGTCGAAAATTGCCCTCGTGTAGCTACGTCTAGCCCTAGTGAGACGTCAATTCAACCAAAGCAAACTATCTTTATATCGTATAAATTGAGCAGTTGGTTGGTTGGTAGACATATATTTTCAGGCTTGTGTGCTTGGTCACAAAGACCCGCTTATAAACCATCGTCAAGAAGGACGGACATGACATACACACACATAAAAGACAGATGCTGCCATCTATCGCCACCTCCACAATTTAGATATGTCCCTGAAGGGGAGGGAAATAGTCTCCAGGGACCTGTACCCGTGGGAAACTGCGCAATGACCGCCCACAGGACTTTCGGACCCAACAGATTTAACGAGCACGTACTCCGCATATACTCGACAAACACAAACATCAATGCCTTACTGGGATTCGAGCCCGAACCCAGAGGCTCCAAATGCTAGCTCCCTAACCGTTGCGCCGCCGAGTCGGCTTGAGCAGTTTTAGTGAGTCATCAAAAAATTTGAACTGAAAACTCACGTAAAAGTAAACATAGGCTTGTTTCATGTCTTGAGCGGCAAAAGATACGATGAATGAAAATAAATGCATTCTCGAGACAAGATTAGTGAATCAATGTCACGTGAGAACAGAGCACCAATCAAAGCACCGATCGAAGGAAGAAGAGGGATGCAAGCTGGAAGGATACGTCAACTCATTCAAGCCAATTTCAAATCTAATTATTACGTCAGACAAATAATTTTTAAATTCAGACGCATTAGCAAAATACAATCGTTCATTTCACTTAGGGCCTCTCGACTGTCAAACTGTCCAATTGACACTAATTAATTATTGCAAAAGTGATCATAATCCCGAATTATATCTCTAATTACACCCATTGTCATATTGGTATTATAAGGTTGCATCTGAGATAGCTTAGTACACGTATTTTCCGGCTTGTGTGCTTGACCCGCTTATAAACCTTCATCAAGTAAGACAGACACAGACAGAATATTTACTGACACAGAGAAAGTACACTTTTAGGGCGAAGGCGGAAATCGAGCCCGCACCCGGTACATTGCGCAAACTGTTAGCGTAATGGACTGTAATCAAACCCACTAGGCCACCCCTGAATCTGAGATTGAAAAAGGAACTGAAGACGCGTTTACATGAGCCATCGAATCCATGGAATGAAGAGCAAACTCCGCAATTTTTCCCTCTTGGGGATTTTTTGCCCCGGCAGTCCGGTAATTGCAGGGTTCATTGGGGGGTTTCGCAAACCCTCCAGGAGGGTTTGCGTTTCATTCCATGGTTTCCGCCACTTCTACTTCTACTTCGACTTCTTGTCTGTGGATTCGGCAATCCAGGGCCTTCTAGAATTCGGAACGTGTGTGGTGTAGCTCATCAAAATATTGCTAATCATTATGAAATGAAGGTTTTATAGAAAAGTATTGCTAGCTAAATATACGAGTCACAATTAATACATTACTCAAGTGTAGTTGTCAAGAAATGTCAGATGCCCCGCGCTTCTACGTCATCAACCCCCGGTTCCCACCCCATGTAAACGCCTTATTTTACGAAGGGGGGTTGGTTGCGGAGTTTGGGTTAGAAATCCTGCTCGACCACTTTTTACCCTAATAGAGGGTTTGGCATTCCATGGATTCAATGGCTCATGTTGGTTGGTTGGTTGGTAGACATATATATTCGGGTTTGTGTGCTTGGTCAGAGACCCGCTTATAAACCTTCGGCTCATGTAAACGCGCCTAGAGAGAGAGGTTTGCTTGTGAGTTAGGTTAGGTTGAGTTATCGTCGCACTAGAGCTGTACAAGGACTATTGAAGGCGGGAATCGTAATTTATAACCAACGTTTCTAGGATATACGACAATTGTTAACGTAGCTGTGACGTCCCCATAAACGTGGCCTTTTCAATTGACCATTAGGTTAGGTTAGTTTGAATTATCATCGCATCAGAACCATAGTCAAGTGACGAGCCAGCTGTACATTGGGAAACCGAACGAGTGCAGCTATCATTATTATGCAGCTACGAGAAGTAGTAACGTAGTTTTATCTGTTTTTTTTACTCTAAGCAACTGTGAAGCAGATCCATCTGCACTGAAGTACAACTTTTCGAGGGGGAGTGGGGAGCCTAGTGGTCAGTGTCTCGGTCTCGAGATCGGAAGGTTCCATGATCGAGTCCCGGTACCACTGAAGACACACCGAGTATATGTGGAGTACGTGCTCGTTAAATCTGTTGGGTCCGAAAGTCCTGTGGTCGGTCATTGCGAAGTTTACCACGGGTACACGTCCCTGGAGACTATTTCCCTCCCCTTCAGGGACATGTCTGAATTGTGGAGGTGGCGATAGATGACAGCATTTGTCTTGTATGTCGTGCTTCTTGACGAAGGTTTATAAGCGGGTCTTTTTGACTAAGCACACAAGCCTGAAAATATATGTCTACCAACCAACCAACTTTTTGAGGTCAATTTATGAAAACGTATTTTGAAGCAATGCCAGTTACAATTTTATTAATCCACCACAGCGAAATCCATCCAACAGGTAATTATTGAATAATCATTCACAGTCCCACTGAGACAGATTATTTGAAAGGGCTGAATTTTTTTTATTAAATCTGTAACTTGATTTGATAAATGATATTGGAAATCTTTGATTGTTTAGATGGATAATAATTAATTTTGATTTTCTAATTTTTATAATTGTGTCTTTATGAGTTGAAGTCTCAGTATATTTAAAGATGTGGTGGCACCTTAAGTATCAGTATTCGTTCAGTTGATTTAATGAATTTATAATTCTAAATATTTGGCTATTTTGGCGGAGCAGAAAACCAGCTATTCAACCAACCAACCATTTGGCTATTTTTTGAGGTTTCGCATACAATCTGGCCAAATGCCCCGTTATTTTCGTTTATTCCAACTTGCACCTTACATTTAATTAACTATATGCTATGATTAATACTCTGCGTAGAGATAGTGGGTGTTAAAGGTGCTTCTAAGTATCTACTCCACGTACGCAGTTACCCCTTATAGTTCCATAGGGGGGGCCCGCTCAGAAAGATTATGACTGATACAAGCGTGCTAGCGTGAACCAGTTACAAAACCCCAAACCAACTATGCTAATACCAAGTGCGTTTAATATCATTACTTACTTTTAAACACTTAGTGGATGTAATAAAAGAGTTGGTTGGTAGACATATATATTCACTATTCAGGTTTGTGTGCTTGGTCAGCGACCCGCTTATAAACCTTCGTCAAGTAAGACAGACACAACAGACAACACACACACATAAGTGGATCCATCTAATTTTTAGAGACAGAGGTCAACTAGAGGATCCCCAGAATTGGCTTGTCACCCCCAGAGGTATTGATTTGGTATGGGAACTTAGAGGACTTTCGGACCCAACAGATTTAACGAGCACGTACTCCGCATATACTCGGTAGGTCTTCAGTGGTACCGGGACTCGATCGCAGGACCTTCCGATCCCGAGACCGAGACGCTGACCACTAGGCTCACTACGGCCCTATAAAAGAGTTAAATCATTAAAAGGCTCTATGTGTAGAAGCTGGTTCATGTTTCTTCCACTTTTCGATGTCTATTTTAGGTTGAATTGAGTGTTTAGGTGCAGTTCTCGTCATCTGCGACTGCAGTTCAAACATACGATGTTCTTCTAGAGCTTAATCCCCCCAATATGTTGATCTATGTTGAGACAGACCCCAATATGTTGATCTTAACAAATTTTATATAAGTTAGTTTTAGTTTTAGTTTGAAAAATCGTCGCACTAGAGCTACACGAGGGCTATTGGCGACGGGCGTCGTATATTAGAACCACAGTCAAGTGACGAGCCGACACCTGAGTAGGCACCCAACGCAACCGTTAAGGGCGACATCGTACGCAGCGTTGGGACTTCGGAGCATATTGTACGTGCACTCCTTCCTCGCGGGGTATTATTCGTCCGACATTTTGGCCGCACGCGCCGTTTGTAGGTCGGCAGTTATTTTGGCGATGCCCGGACCCGAACCTGGGACCTTCCGCATGTTAGGCGAATGCCTAACTGACTGGGCTCCCCAGCCCCTTTATCTTGTTAAAGGTATAACTTATTTGAGTCCATGAAAAGGGACCATGAACACGCAACCAGGGTCTTCACCATATGAAACAATGAACAAACTGAATAGATAAGTTATTTACTTGTCCAGAAAAAAAGATACTTAACCCGGACTAATCGATCAAAAGGGATCTCTGTTTTTTTCCCTTTGTGTGTCATTAATTGATTTGTCTCAATCGCAAACTAATACGGACCAGACTCCATTTGTTGCTCCCTCGGCTCATTGCCCCGGAAATAGGATCGGAGACAACAAATAGAACCAACTGCCAGAACTCTATCGACATAATTTGAATGCCCAAGGTGTAAAAATAAATCAACTTATTGGATAATTTTCCTCTTCTCTTATTTTTCCAGCATTTTTTAGAGAAAGAAGCCTATATGAAACTCTTTACGTGGACTTGGAGCCTCTTATTACATTAAAATTAATTTGAAATTGATTAGAGTTTGAACTCTTACAGGTGCCTTTTCAAGGTTACGCCTATGCTCCTAGTTTTGAGACATGGTCAAGTGACGGTACATTGCATAGTTTTCACTACGCTTACAGAAGAAAAAATATATTTTTTCTCTGGCCTCAAAATTGCAAGGCATTAATTGCAAGTGTTTAAGTCCATAAAAAGAGGCCAAACCGCGGGCGTCACCAAATGCTCAATAAACAAACTGAATATATAGGTTGGCGGGGCCGTAGTGAGCCTAGTGGTCAGCGTCTCGGTCTCGGGATCGGAAGATCCTGCGATCGAGTCCCGGTACCACTGAAGACCTACCGAGTATATGCGGAGTACGTACTCGTTAAATCTGTTGGGTCCGAAAGTCCTCTAAGTTCCCATACCAAATCAATACCTCTGGGGGTGACAAGCCAATTCTGGGGATCCTCTAGTTGGCCTCTGTCTCTAAAAATTAGATGGATCCACTTATGTGTGTGTGTTGTCTGTTGTGTCTGTCTTACTTGACGAAGGTTTATAAGCGGGTCGCTGACCAAGCACACAAGCCTGAAAATATATGTCTACCAACCAACCATATAGGTTATTTACTTATCCAGAAAACAGGCATTTAACCTGCATTAATCGATCAAGAGGGTACTCTGTTTTTTTTCCCCGTGTGTCATTAATTGATTTTATTGTCTCAATCGCAAACTAATGCTGAGGGGACCAGACTCCATTTGTTGCTCCCTCGGCTCATTGCCCCGGAAATTGGATCGTGGTACGACGAAAGGAACCAACTACCAAAGCGTTATCGACACTATTTGAATATATGAAGGGAATGATTCTATCAGATAATTTTCCTCTGCGCTTCTTCCTTCCTGCATTTTAGAGAGATAAATAGTGAGTAAGGAAATCTGTCTATGGGCTTGACTCCGTTTTACTTTAAAAATTCATTTGCAATTCATTTTTGTTTGTGCGCCTAAAGTTGGCTTTCCTAGCATCTAAGTGGAGCCATAAAGAAGTCATGCTGACGACTCGTATTTTTGAACCGCGGCCAAGTGACGATATAGCACCTTATCTTTCACCCAAACCTAAAATTGGACAACCCCCAACGCAGATTTTGGCTAATATAGGATAAATTTATATGTGAACCATTTGGCTAAAAATCAGCAGAAAGATCACTTTGAGATATGAGTTCACTTTGAGACTTTTAAATTTACAAAAAGTTTGTATGCTTAAAATATATTTTGTTTGACACATAGTAAAATACTTTTTCAAAACATCTAAAAAAATTATAGGAAAACCATGCCTTTTTTCCAATTCAATATGGCTGAGGAAATAAATATTGAAAGTCAAGGCTTAATATTATTTTATAATTGGGTGTAGTATCCAAATCCTACAAAATAAATTTTAAACAGAAAACTTTAAATTTTTCAAAAATACTACTTAGTTTTCTTCGGATTAACATAATGCAATTGTATTTTATTTCCTGTTGTATGTTTCTACCAATAGATGGCGCCCTCCTATGTCTCATATTGATTGCCTTTAGGACGTGCGGTTGCAGGCAGTCAAATCGCGCTGCAAAAAGGTCACCATATTTGGCGAGAAAATCCCTTTTTGTGGAAAATTTTGAAAAACATTACATTTTAAATATATCATTTCACCTGTATTGCAAAACGTTCTTTAATTTTAATAAAACTCTTAATGTATTTGCTTATTGTATTGAAAACTTAATACAACAACTATTACAAATTTACACGTTTCGCATTTTTTCAAATTAATATTTATTTATTTTTGTTTGAGAACGTAATTTTTTTTAAATATTCATAACCATAAAAAATACAACAGGGTACTTGACAGTATCGCTAAAATACCTTCCAATATTAATTAAATTATAGTTTGAAACGAAATATAACAAACGTATATATTTTTTTGCAAAATAATTCTTTAAATATTCAATAAAAATCATTTTCAAATGGCTTTTTTTTCATCGGTACGTCACGTGATCACAAACACGTTGATTTGGCTGACGTCACTAGTATGTATAAACAAACCGGTGTGATGTTATTTTATTTGTAATTAAACTGGTTTTAATCTAACTTACTATTAAAATAAGAATTATATAGATAATGGGTGGAGGTTTTACAGAAGCGGATAGTTCAAATTTGCTTAAAGTAGATTCCAAAATAGTGTTTTAAAGTTTGTTTATAGTTACTAGTGACATCATAGATACCACGTGACAGCCACAAAGCGTTTTCGGGAGTGATTTTTCGTCCTAATTTTAAAATTCATTTTCCCCCCTTATTATGGGATATTTGAAAAAAAGAAAAAATACGGGTCTAATATTTTTGGCATAAGAATATTTTAAGCCAATGAACAAATTTTAGTCAAGTACCCTATTGCTAAAGCAATAGCCACTTGAACTACTAGGTTTTAAATTAAGTTTTCACTGCTTCGCAGTGGTTCTGCGAATGTTGTTTTACCTTTCTAATACACGTCTTACAGAGAAGCGCGCATGCAGGATCAACGTGGAAATAATATAAATGAGTTAATATATTGGAAAATACCTAAAATTTAATACAATAACAATACGTTTGATAGTCTTGGCTTTTCTTGTAGAGTTTAATGTATAGAATCAGAATATTGCAGGGGTTATTTTTTTTAAGTTTTCGAGATGGCTTCTTTCGCCATATTAAATTTTTTAAACTTTTTTTTATTTTCTGAACTTATTGTTTGGAATGGTTTTTTTTTGTGTATGTGAGAGCATTTCTTTTATAATTATAAAACTAAAAAATAGAAATAAGGATTTTCAAGACCGCCATTTTTTTCTTTTTTCATAGCTTCTTTTAAACCAAAATCAATTTTCTTTTTGCAGCAATAATTTTTCTATGTAACTAAACGTTATTAGATCCTAAAACATCTTTTTAGATGGTGACGTCCGCTATATGAATTTAATAAAATTTAATAACCTTAACTAATCTGCTTAACTAATAATTCATTTTTTTTCAGTTTTTGGTGTATTTTTATAATCTGAAAATTATGGATTCTCTCCCGTTAATATGGATACTTCCCGTGCAACCCCAGGTTTATAAAGCTAAGTATTAATGAGAAACAATCGATGTTTACCCATTACAAACCTCCCCTTCAGGGACATGTCTAAATTGTGGAGGTGGCGATAGATGGCAGCATCTGTCTTATATGTGTGTGTATGTCGTGTCCGTCCTTCTTGACGATGGTTTATAAGCGGGTCTTTGTGACCAAGCACACAAGCTTGAAAATATATGTCAACCAACCAACCAACCAACACATTACAAACTTGAAATTGCATAAAATTCTATGGGCACTCTCAAATTGTTTTTAAAAAGTTAGTCAAAATTATTACTTAAAATTTATTATTAAAATTGGGATAATTACTTGCTAGCAGATTTTTAAAAAAAAATTTTAGCTAACTTTGTCAATAAAATTTTTGCAAAAAATTATTTATGAGTTACAGAAAAACGTCTTTTCATATTCATTATTGTTTCTTAGTGGTGAGTAATTAAATAAGAGAAAATATAAAAGAGTTCAAACTGAACAAAGGCCATTGACGATCGCAATGTTAATTTTAGAAAACAATCAAGGGAAATCATGCGAGAGACATTTATAACTTTGACAAATCAAAACCGGGAATTGTTAAATGTCATGTAAAAAAATTCAATCGAGTTTCCGTGGAATCGGATATTGAATCTAGTGAATTTACATAAACCAGTAGCTCAAATGTTGCAGGTATTTTTTCTTTCCTCATAAAAAGAAAGTGACTCTGTCCAAAAATAGCTGAAATAGAGTACAAAACTTTTGAATCTAATCCCTAAAAACGTAAAAAGTTTGAATAACTAACCAAGTAACGGGTGTAATATTTTAAAATCCCGTGTAAATGAAGAATAACGTAAATACGAAACAAATTTAGCTCTAATAAAATGCAAAATTGTATTTTCTCAAGTATAAGTCACGTGTGTTGAAAAGTGATTATCACTCATAGATATCATAGTCAAAGTATTAGATTGGCAGAAACGTGACCTCCAATGCTAACGACGAAACGCGCATGGAGGCCAAATACGAGGGCAAAATGGCCAGTGTTGCTGCCACTTTAAGGAGAAAAATATTACGAAAAAATACCATTTAATTCAAAATTACAAAAAAATATCGTAAAATACTAGCTGCATTTGAATCTTTTAGTGACTTTAATCTTTTCTAGTATTTTTTTTGTAATTTTAGAATTAAATGGTATTTTTTCGTAGTATTTTTCTCCTTAAAGTGGCAGCAACACTGGCCATTTTCCCTCTTATTTGGCCTCCATGCGCGTCCCGTCGTTAGCATTGGAGGTCACGTGATCTGCCAATCTAATACTTCAACTATGATATCTATGTTATCACTACAGATTTTAACAATAAATAAAAAAAAGACAGCGAAAAAGTTGATATACTCTTACTGCAACTAAATAATGCAACCTGGTTCATTTAATTTTTTGAATTTAATATTTTTAAAATTAATTGTTAAATAATTTTTTTAATTTTGAATTTTTTTCAATTAGAAATGCAGAAATTTTCTATTGGATTGAACACGTCTTTTAGATTTAATCAGTCACCCATTCCAATTATCTGACCATCTTTGTTTCAATGATTAACTTTTCAACTTTGATATGAAAACATCATTAAATTTTTTAAGGTATACATACACACCTGGAAAGGCCCAAAATAACCAAATTAGGTATTTTTTGTTTTTACGTTCATTAGAATCTCCGATTCTTCCTCTTTAAAATGATGTAAAGTTTGTACTGATACTCCACTCTAATAAAAAGTTACAGAGGTTTTTCTAATCTTCCAAATCATGAAAGTTAGTTAGCTTTTATAACTTTTAAACTCAATTTTATCAAAACTTCTTTTTTCTCATGTGTTACTTTGCTTAAGCAATGATAGCTAAAGTTAAAATTAGCATTTTGTCAAACGAATGGAATAATTTGAGGGAGGGCGTGAACCTCAAAAAAGAAGATTTGTTTTTAAATTAAATTTATATTGCATGTGTGTCAAAGTTATTTTTTTGTCTAAAAAAATAGATTTTTTTATATAATGTTGGTTATTATAAAAAATTATAAACTAAACACCAAAAGAGCCACAAACTTGGTTTGAGGTTCACGCCCTACAAAATGAATTGGTGATTCATTTGCATGGTAATTTTATAGGTCTAAGTTAATTAGTTCTCGAGTTATGAGTGTTTAAAAAACATGATAAATAATGCATAAAATGCTAATTAATTAATTAGCATTTTAATTTTTTAAAAAAAATTTTACACGTACCCTCATACACTTATGAATTATATCAAATATAAAAAAATTGGAATTTTAAGTGAAATATTAAGAAAAAAAGTTCAAGTGTATACGTACACCTTAAATCATATTCTATATACGTTTTTTTAAACTATAAACAAATAAAACGGAGACGATTTGCAAAGTTATTTTTAGCTAGATAGTAAAACAATAAACTAAACTTTACTGTGCAATACAATACGTCTGGTCATCCGAAATCGAATGAATCGTTTGCATTCTTCGTTGATTTTCTAAAGCTCAAGTCGAATGTTGTAACTTTGGCACCATCATAAAACCTTTATGGACGTTCTTTTTGAATATTATATTACTCATATGTCGAGACAGAGTTGCCACAGATTAAAAAAGTAAGCATATTTCTAAAGAGTGAATTTAATAAAAAAAAGTTATTAGCCTGAATTTTTTAGGACAAAGTTACCTTCCGTGGATACAGTTACCCCATCCGTTAATAGTCAATATTTCCATTGAAAATATCCGCAACAAATGAAACTGAGCAATATAAACATGTCAACAGTTGCAACTTTTATCACGAAAGAAATCGATGATAGAAGTCACCTTGTCAACAACCAACAAGTTGTTTACGATTCCAGGGAAAACAAGATACATAATTTATGAACTTATCAATCAAAAAGTGCCACTTGGACAGATTTCCGATCCTGTCTACTATTTTTTTCGATGATTTTTCTGAATAAAATGATTATTTTACGAAAATAACTTCTTTCTATTGTAAAAGTTTCTATTGTACCGTTCTTATTTTGTTTGTTTTGCTTTATAAGGCGTTACGTGCCTGGCGCCGCATATGATAACGCTACGAAGTTCTTACATAAAAGAGTCTTGTCATGTGTCAGATCAACAGTTGGTTGGTTGGTATACATACATTTTCAGGCTTGTGTGCTTGGTCACAAAGACCCGCTATAAACCTTCGTCAAGAAGGACGGACACGACATACACACACATACAAGACAGAGGCTGCCATCTATCGCCACCTCCACAATTTAGACATGTCTCTGAAGGGAAGTGAAATAGTCTCCAGGGACCTGTACCCGTGGTAAACTGCGCAATGACCGACCACAGGACTTTCAGACCCAACAGATTTAACGTGCACGTACTCCGCATATACTCGGTAGGTCTTCAGTGGTACCGGGACTCGATCGCGGGACCTTCCGATCTCGAGACCGAGACGCTGAGCACTAGGCTCCCCACAGCCAACTGCCCCAAATAACTTATTTCTCTAGTAATAGTTTCTATTGTATACTTGTTTATTTTGCTTTACGGCGTTACGTGCCTGGCGAAACATATGATAACGCTACGAAGGTCTTACATAAAGAGGGCTGGGGAGCCCAGTCGGTTAAGCATTCGTCTAGCATGCGAAAGGTCCCAGGTTCGGGTCCGGGCATCGCCAAAATAACTGCCGACCTATAAATGGCCCGTGCAGCCAAAAATGTCCGACGAATAATACCCCGTGTGGGGGGTTGCACCTTAAATATCCTTTTCAAAGTCCTAACGCTGCGTACGATGTCGCCCTTAACGGTTGCGTTGGGTGCCTACTCAGGTGTCGGCTCGTCACTTGACTGTGGTTCTAAAATACGACGCCCGTCGCCAATAGCCCTCGTGTAGCTCTAGTGCGATGATAATTCAAACTAAACTAAAATAAACTTACATAAAGAGTCTTATCATGTACGTCAGATCAACACCTCCTGTAAACAAGGCTGATCAAGGGTTACCCTTTTTCGTGTGACGTTGTGAGAATAAAACCACTCTGAACAATTACTTACCTCAATAAGTTGAAGAAAGGGCCCGGGTGGCCTAGTGGGTTTGATAGTCCTAGTCCTGGTCAATAGTCCTAGTATAACTCTAGTGCGACGATAACTGAACCTAACCTAATAACGCACAAGAAAACCTCCATCTACTCTTTTTTAATAGTCCATTTCATTTTCAAACCTAAAAAGGTCTCTTAAAAATCAAATGAATCTCAGATGCTGGGCCCCGGGTGGCCTAGTGGGTTTGATTGCAGCTCATTACGCTAACAGTCTGGGCACTGTACCGGGTGGGGGTTCGATTCTTGCCTTCGCACTGGGTGTACTTTCTCTCACTGTGTCAGTAAAAATTATGTATGTGCATGTCTCACTTGACGAAGGTTTATAAGCGGGTCTCTGATCAAGCACACAAACAGGAAAATACATGTGCCACACTACTTACCTACCTACGTACCTAAGTTGAAGGGTAGGGTTGATACATATATATTCCGGCTTGTGTGCTTGATCAGAGACCCGCTTATAAACCTTCGTCAAGTAAGACAGACACAGAAAGAATTTTTTTTACTGACACAGAGAGAGAGAAATTACACTCAGGGCAAAGGCGGGAATCGAACCCGCACACGGTACAGTGCGCAGACTGTTAGCGGAGGCAGCTATCTTAACCACTCGGCCACCCGGGCCCCACCTAAGTTGAAGAATGTCTTAGCATTGCTTTTCGCTTTTGTGGTTCGTGATATTGGACTACTTCTACCGCGTCATTAGATAAGTCCTCTGCTCTCCAACAAAGAAAGTGATGGTCGGACTCGTCAGTTGACCGTGATTCAATATACGAGGCCCATCACCAATAGCCAATGCAATGTTCCTACGCGACGTTAATATATAGGGTGGTTGGTTGGTTGGTAGACATATATATTCAGGTTTGTGTGCTTGGTCAGCGACCCGCTTATAAACCTTCGTCAAGTAAGACAGACACAACAGACAACACACACACATAAGTGGATCCATCTAATTTTTAGAGACAGAGGCCAACTAGAGGACCCCCAGAATTGGCTTGTCATCCCCAGAGGTATTGATTTTGTATGGGAACTTAGAGGACTTTCGGACCCAACAGATTTAACGAGCACGTACTCCGCATATACTCGGTAGGTCTTCAGTGGTACCGGGACTCGATCGCAGGACCTTCCGATCCCGAGACCGAGAGGCTGACCACTAGGCTCACTACGGCATATAGGGTGGTTCAAAAGTAGCCTAACAGTTAGTTAGGTATACAGTTATTTATACAGAAACGGTTATTTTAATACAGGTTAAGTTTAGTATGGTTGAATTATCGTAGTACTAGAGCTACAGGAGAGTTATTGGCGACAGGCATCGTAATTAAGAACCATAATCAAAAGTGACAGCTTTATTTACATACATATATTTACATTCTTAATCCCGAAGGTGCTCAAATTGTCTACCTTCGACATTGATGCATTCCTGCAACCACCTGGTCCCGTCCTCTGGTGATATTTGCATATTTCTAGAGCATCAAACAAAAATGGGCAGATAGCGGGTCGTAGGTCAAATAAACTGAGATACTCGAACTACATCGTCCCGATTGCATCTTTGGAAAAGACGCTGTAGACGACTTATTTTAGCAACACAACTAAGCATGTCAATCTGTAAGGTAATCGTTCGCTGCTTTTCTAGCCTCTTCAGACTTAAACAGCCAATACGCCTCGATTAGAACCCGGTCAAGTGACAGGTCGACCCTGGCGGCACCACGGAATTCGACGACTCGTAGCTAGCGTGGACTTTGGCCCACAGATTTAACGAGCACGTGTCCATCGTTGAGTTTTTCTACTTTTCCACCGGTCGATTATAGGATGACTGGCATAGGTGGATTCGAACCGCACTCCTGAGAGTGAGTCTAGCGATCCCTAAGCCACTCGGCCACGGACGGGCCTCAAATACTGTTCTAAATAACCCAAAGTTCTTACCAATGGTACAACATTTACTGTTAGGCTACTTTTGGGCCACCCTGTATTATGATGAGTAGAGGGGAAAAACCCTTCATTGCATAAGAATCTTCCCATATTCTGTTCTGCTTGGTGGACATTGGCGACAGGAAACCAGTTTCTCTCTTGCTCCTTCTTTCGCGGTACAAACGTGGGACTCGTTTCTACTGATCTCTCGCGTGAATCAGGGTTGCCACGAGAGAAAAACAAAATAAGAAACCGGTTTCCTTACACCAGTTTAGGTGATGACTCGCTATTGTCGCCAAAGATATCTGATGTAGACAGATTGCTATGCAATGAAGGGGTTTTCTCCCTGTACTCTCCATATAAGTAGACACTGTCTTTCCCAAAGACTTATGAGTTAATTATGAAATAATAATATACGTAAAAACGTTCGGTGCTTTTTCCACGCCTGATCATGTCTTGGAGTGCTAGGGACTTCTCAGAAATGAATCTTTACTATTCGCCACTTCCATTTGACTTCAATTAATCTTAGTGATTAATTTAAGTCCAATGGGTCTTTTTGGACTCTGTCAGATAGACGGATAAGTCAACAACAACAACAACTAACTTTTTCCAATAGGAAGAAAATCGTAAAATAAAACAAATATGAAAAAAAGTTCGGTTATTAAAATATCAATTTTTGAAGATTTATAATGACTAATAATTATCGTCAAATAGCGAAAATATTTTTACAATTATCAATCAATAATTAAATAAAGGGATGTTGCTTTAGATTGAAAATTGTTTTATTTTATTCCTATTGTCTTGCCTGGTAAAAAAAAAATGCTTACATAGCAAAGCAATACTTACACAAATTAAATATGGGATTTAAAAAAATCATGCATTAGATCAATGGAACTAAATATCTCTCTTACCACAGCTAAAAGCCAGAAAACTTCGTCTATTGACTAAGACTGTGACTAGCCGACCCGGCGGCGCAACGGTTAGGGAGCTAGCCTTTGGAGCTTCTGGGTTCGGGTTCGAATCCCGGTAAGGCATGGATGTTTGTGCTTGTCAATAAATGTTGTTATTTGTCTATGTGTTTGTGTCGTCTCTTTCTTTTGTGTCTTGTGCCTGTGTCATTTCTGGGGTTCAGTACAATAGACCTGAGGTCGCAGTGCTGTGCGAACTTGCCCCCCACCAAGAAAGTCAAGTCATAAGTCAAGACTGTGACTATTTGACTTTTCATTATAACTTGCGATGTTATAAGTGTATACGACTCTGCAAACACAGATTTTTAAAAAAAAAAGGTTACAAATTCAAAAGTCTTTTAAGAAAAAATGCAAAGAAATCCTCTTCTTCTCGGGCTCATCTTCCAAATGACTTTAAACTGCGAAGTTTAGAATAACACGGAGATGCAGCTCGGAGAAAAACACATGAAAAACTGGTTCGCCAAGTGAGGCCATTGTACGCTCCTACAATAGGCCCGGGCAGAAGCTTGGCAAATTATTTGGCTGTACGTGGAATACGATAAATTGGTAAATAATAATTTGAATCAATGTTAAGATGGTAATTTTACAAATTTCTTAGATGGTGGCCGAGTCGTCAGAAAGTCCGTCTCTTATCGAGAAATTTCCAGGTTCCAAACATGTTATCCATTTGATATACGAGTTTGTGTTAGTATGAAAAAAACTTAATCGCAAGATTCCCCGAATACACTGCAATATAACTTACTCGTTAAACTTGCACTCTTAAAACAAACAAGCTGTTTTTACTCAATCTGAGTTAATTTAGACTCCTTTCCGTGCCGAATATGCACTTCTCCTCTAGGAGTGGATTTCACTCTTTTTGCGGAGTGGGTAAAAGAAATAAAAGAAAACTATCTATGTCCTACAATCTTAAAACGAGCGATTTTAACTCAGTCTGAGTTAATTTCCACTCCTTTCCGGTGCCGAAAATGCACTTCCCCTATATGAGTGGATTACACTCTTTTGTTTTAAGAGTGATGTTGAATCTAAAAAAGAATAAAATTTGCGTCTCCATTTCGCTGGCAAAAGTGATAAATTCGCCAAAAATGTACAACAGCCACCAAACGGAATATTTCCAATGGTATTCTAGGTAGGTAGGTTTTTAGACATATTTTCAGGCTTGTGTGCTTGGTCACAAAGACCCGCTTATAAACCATCGTCAAGAAGGACGGACACGACATACACACACATATATGACAGATGCTGCCATCTATCGCCACCTCCACATTTAGACATGTCCCTGAAGGGGAGGGAAATAGTCTCCAGGGACCTGTACCCGTGGGAAACTGCGCAATGACGCCCACAGGACTTCGGACCAAACAGATTTAACGAGCACGTACTCCGCATACACTCGACAAACACAAACATCCATGCCTTACCGGGATTCGAACCCGAACCCAGAGGCTCCAAAGGCTAGCTCTCTAACCGTTGCGCCGCCGGGTCGGCAATGGTATTCTATAACTGTGCATATTGTGGTCCTTCAGCTGTGTCTACTGTGTTTTGTTGCCAAAAATTTAAGTTTGTCGCCAAAGATTCCGTTTGACGAGATTTGCGTCCACGACACATGAAAGTACGAATAAAATTTAACGTATAGATCTATCTCACTGACATACAGCAGTGCTATGGCATATTTGGAGTTAATAGATATTATCTCTACCAACTTAAGCCGAGTCGCGTCAACCTATGAGGAACCAGCGTCCAAGAAATTTAATAGCCTGGTGAACGTAAGGTGGATCGCTCTTGTTTCTAGGGACTCAAATTGCCTTGAATGGTGAAAGAATGTGTGGCGAGCCACCAGCCACCATATTTGGAGTTAATAGATATTATCTCTACCACACTTAACGCGAGTCCGCGTCAACCTATGAGGAACCAGCGTCCAAGAATTTAAGAGCCTGGTGAACGTAGTGGATCGCTCTTGTTCTAGTGGACTCAAATTGCCTTGAATGGTGAAAGAAAGTGATGGCGAGCCACCAGCACCATATTTTGGAGTTAATAGATATTATCTCTACCAACTTAAGCCGAGTCGCGTCAACCTATGAGGAACCAGCGTCCAAGAAATTTAATAGCCTGGTGAACGTAAGTGGATCGCTCTTGTTCTAGTGGACTCAAATTGCCTTGAATGGTGAAAGAAAGTGTGGCGAGCCACCAGCCACCATATTTGGAGTTAATAGATATTATCTTTACCAACTTAAGCCGAGTCGCGTCAACCTATGAGGAACCAGCGTCCAAGAAATTTAATAGCCTGGTGAACGTAAGTGGATCGCTCTTGTTCTAGTGGACTCAAACTTGCCTTGAATGGTGAAAGAAAGTGTGGCGAGCCACCAGCCACCATATTTGGAGTTAATAGATATTATCTCTACCAACTTAAGCCGAGTCGCGTCAACCTATGAGGAACCAGCGTCCAAGAAATTTAATAGCCTGGTGAACGTAAGGTGGATCGCTCTTGTTCTAGTTTACTCAAAATTGCCTTGAATGGTGAAAGAAAGGGTGGCGGGCCACCAGCCTGGATTAAATCTCACGTTCTACTCCACTACATCTACCTTTTTCTGTAACCCTCAAACAAACCAAAATAGTATTCAACCAAGCTTAAATTTAATGTATCCAATTCATTGTACAATAGCTAATTCTTTTATGCAAATACCTATGTTTTTTTTTTAAACCCTGTTACAAACCACTTGCAGGCCCGTCCGTGGCCGAGTGGTTAAGGCATCAGCCTAGAGGTTCAACCTTCTCAAGAGTGCGGGGGTTCGAATCCCACTTACTGCCAGTCATCCTATAAATCGGATCTGTGCTGGAAATAGTAGAAAATCCTCATCACGGATGGGCCGGAGTACACAGGGACAGACGTGCTCGTTAAATCTGTGGAGTCCAAAGTCCCGACGGCGTTAGCGTACGATGTCGCTCGAAGTTCCGTTGGGTTCCCGCTCAGGTGTCGACCTCGTCACTTGACCAGGGTTCTAAAATACGAGGCGTTATTGGCTGCGTTAAAGCTCCTGAAGGAGGCTAGAAATAGGCAGCCGGAAACGATTACCTTACCTTACCACTTGCAGTTGTTGTTCCTTAGTTATTCACACGCATTAACTGGTACATGTAAATCGTAGTTCTTGATGATGAAAATATGTAAATAGTCTGAGTTCATCTTTAACAATTTCCTGCCATTACTGATTAAAATTAAACCACTACCAACGTAAACAGACTCTCACAACCTCTGAATAGTTCATGGAAGCCTAATATACTTCACCTTATGTGACTTCCCCGATCCGGCTTCAAAAGCATTATCACAAATTGCCAGTTCTCTAGTCGTCACGCTTCCTTACGTAGGAGTTACAAGTCGATACCGAGTGTCTCTAGGTATATCGTATCATTTTGGCGATTTTTAGACGGTTTCACTTATTCTCGCGCCAAACACCTTCCTTCTAGATCTAATCTCATTTTGCTTCCGGCCGTTTTCGAACAATTTCCCACTCCAAAAATCGACATTATTGTGGGATGGCGTGATTCCGGGAGAAGAATTTTCGGCTAGTGCGAAAAAGAGAAAAATGAGCGAATGGCGCGAAGAACATTTATTTTTATTCGAACGCATTAACTTCCGAACAATGCACTTCGCTGGTTTGACACAATAGTTACCTGATAAGAGTTTAATCTGTAGTTGGTTGGTTGGTTGGTTGGTTGGTTGGTAGACATATATATTCAGGTTTGTGTGCTTGGTCAGCGACCCGCTTATAAACCTTCGTCAAATCTGTAGTTGTCCTAAGTCCTGACATTCTGTATTAAGTCACTAATAAGGTTGCGTTGGTTGCCAGCTGAGTCCCGTGCTCGTCATTTCACCGTGTTTGATCGTGATTTCTCGCTTTTAAAAAGAATGAAAACATTTCATTTCAACATACAAAGAATCTCGTAGTGAAATATATTTGACGTCATTTCAAACTGATCGATGTCGCGAAAATAAATTTATTTTAATTTATTGTCTAAAAGAATTAGTTTCTCGAGCTATTGTTGCGAATGGCAATGGTGATTTAATTCTAATAAAAATGGCTTCCTGTGCTTTTTAAATGAGCATTCAATTTTGCAGTATTTTAAATAATTAAAATACTTCGAATTCGAATTCTTCTCTGAAATTTTATGTATTCTAATTTCGTGAGAGATGCGCTGAATTTTTAGACGTATTACACTTGTCCGTAGCATTTGTAGTTTAGGCTATGAAAGTGGGTGACGGAAAGACAGACGGACTGAACGATTATAAAACCTTCCACTTTTTACGTTATAAACGTAGCGTGGAAACTAAAAATAAGTTTGTAACAGAAACTGTCACTTGGAACTGCTTTCACAAAATATTTATTCCATGTGTCTAAAATAAAGCTCCAAACACAGCAGTACAGCAAGTTGTTCTATATTAAACTTTAAGGGGATTCGGTACCCAAAACATTATTTCTAGAAATAATAACATAAACTTGTAAATTATAGTGGTTTTATATAATGTTCACTCTAAATATACATTTACTAGCAATAAAAACAAATATTTACAAGTAGTTTTTCAATTTAAAAAAAGTCAAAATTTTAAACTTTTTTAAAACGCTACTCCTCTTTCAATTTTGAGAATAACTCCGCCAAACTTTTATAGTTTGTTTTTAGTACTATTTGTTTTAGAACTGTGCTTGGATTTTAAAATGTGAGCTACAATTAAAAAGTAACATGCATTTATACTGAAAATCTCAAAATATCCGCAAAAAATTACAAATTATTGATTTCATCATTAAAAAAAAACTATACATAGTAGACCTTATTTCATGCACAATTTTGTGCATCATTTACATAATAACACAGGTTAAAAATTTCAAGATTCTAACTTAATTAGAAAAAAAGCCTTAGGGATTATTAACACAAGAATTAATAAACACAAGAACTGAAAAAACGCGAAACAGAGAAAACAGGTTGAAAGCAGACGAAATATTTAGCCGACTCAGCGGCGCAACGGTTAGGGAGCTAGCCTTGGAGCACCTGGGTTCGGGTTCGAATCCCGGTAAGGCATGGATGTTTGTGTTTGTCGAGTATATGCGGAGTACGTGCTCGTTAAATCTGTTGGGTCCGAAAGCCCTGTGGGCGGTCATTGCGCAGTTTCCACGGGTACAGGTCCCTGGAGACTATTCCCTCCCCTTCAGGGACATGTCTAAATGTGGAGGTGGCGATAGATGGCAGCATCTGTCTTGTATGTGTGTGTATGTCGTGTCCGTCTTTCTTGACAATGGTTATAGCGGGTCTTTGTGACCAAGCACAAGCCTGAAATATATGTCTACCAACCACCAACCAACCAGACGAAATATATATTCGAACTTATAGGAATGACTCCAGAAAATATTTAATAACTTTTTTTCTACAGTAGATATCATTATAAAACTAAACATATCTTAACAAACTTTCAGTAAATGTTCAGAAAAATATTGTTAATAATAAAAAGTAAAAACTGAAAATTCGATATTTTGAACAATATTTGGGTACCGTATCCCCTTAACCCTTTAAATACTAGAAGACGCCCGAACCTATAAACTCAAAATAGACTTGGGCATCTTCTATTTCTTAAAGCTAAAACATAAAAATTTAAGTATTTTTTATCGAAAATTCAATAATAATCACTTATCAATTGAGACAGACAGACTGACATAGCCTTTATAAAAGCTTCTTCTAATTGTTACGTTTTAACCCACTAAGAAGGGATACAGACCTGGCTGTCAGATTTTCCAGCAATACAAATCATTTTTTTAACAAATATATAAATTTAAAAAAATTTATAATTTTTAAATTTTAAAGCATGGAGGAGCCATTTACAACCATCTACTAAAAAAAACTAAACTAAACTTCTCGGCGCAACAGCTCATTACTGGGCCAAGGCCTGTCGTGCCCATTTCAGCTTTCGTGACCTAGGGCTCTGGGGTGCTAGGCATATGTCCCGGTAAGGAGGTCAGCCTCACGCAGAACCCCCAGTGTTTAGTTCCCAAGCATGCTTGGTACCCATTTTATCGACCCACTCAAGGGATAAAAGGTTGGGTCAACCTCGCCCATTTCGGGATTCGATCCCCGGACCTGTGGCATGGCAATGCGAAGCACTACCACTAAGCCACTGGGCGGCCTCACAACCATCTACAACAGAAATATAATTTTAAAAATATTTCGGAAATTAAATTTTCGGTTAAAATTTTTAATTTAAATCTCATACAGTGAAAACAAATTTATTGCTTTTCCCTGAGAGGGTTCTACGTAGTGCGGTAGCTAAAAACATCGGTTCCACAAAATCATCAAATAGATCTTTGTCAAAACGTCGCAGGGAGTCGCGACGATGTATTTTTCAACCGAAAGTGTTGAAATCCTCTAGATTTTCCGTCTTGGCCCATTTTTTAGCTGTGGAAAAGCGACCAGATGTTGAGTCACTCACGTTGATTGTGATTTGTCGCTTTACTCTGAACTTTTGTTTCAAAGTTAGCGAAAGACATTTGTTAGGTAATTTTTAGCTTCCACACTACGTTTATAACGTAAAAAGTGGAACGTATTATAATCGTTCAGTCCGTCTGTCTGTCTGTCTGTCCGTCACCCACTTTTATAGCCCAAATTACAAATGCTACGGACAAGTGTGATACGTCAAAAAAATTCAGCGCATTTCACTACGAGATTCTTCGTAGGTTGATATGAAATATTTTCATTCTATTTAAAAACGAGGAATATTACATATTTATTCTTCAAAATATAGATTAATTTTTGCAAACGATAAGTAATAATTATTGAATTTTCGAAATAAAATTTAAATGAAACTAGCAATATTTAGCATAAAAAATTTTAATACTGAATTAATGCTGTGTTTGGCGCCTTTTTACCTGTTAAACACAACTGTTGTGTGGAAGCGCGTTAAGTGACAGATTCCGTTACAAACCTACTTGTTTCTTATTTTGAACACTTCGATACCAATACAGTGTAGAAAAATCACTAAGAAAAGAGAATAAAATCTAATTTAACTTTTTGAATTTAATTACTTTATCTTTTTGCATTGATTCTGGTGGGTTTTTTTTTATTGTATTATATAGTACACGGTTTAATTATTTAAGTAATTTTATAAACTAAACCTCTGAGGGATACAGGCGTATAACCACGTCACCTGACTATCAGGTTTTCCAGCAACACACATAATTTTTAAAAATATAAATTTTTTGAAATTTTAGTGAATTTTAAAATTTAAATTACAGAAGAGTTGTTAATAATCATCTGCAATTGGCAATACAATTTTTAAAAAACTAAAAAAATTAAATTTTCTGTTAAAAATTTAATTTTATGCATTTTGATTTTATGCAGTGAAAACAAGTTTACACATTAGCTAATTTGCCTCGGAGAGTTATAATCGCTCGGAAAGTTAAGTAATTTTTATCTTCGTTTATTGTGTTTTATTTGATAAATTTCTATGTGTTTACCAATTAGAAAACATGAAATGCTGCTTTTATCAACAAGTTAGATAAAAATAATAATAATTAAAATAATTATTATAAACCTTTTTTTTAAATGTTACAAAACTAAAGCTTCATAATATATTTCTGCCATAGAGGCCGATTTCAAAGCCAGAGGCTGGGTGTGCGGTTGAATAAAATAAGCGATATAGTTGCCTGGCACTTCTTAGCATCTCAAATATTTTGATTGTGGAAGAGCCCACTTTGAAAAAAGGTTAGGACGATTTTAGGTTTCGTTTTTTTTTTTTTTTAGTGATTCATTGCTTTTATTGGCTCATATTTCTTTGAGGTTTAAAAAAAGATTCTCATTTGAAGGGTAGTGCGAACTTGCAGCGATTTCACTTTTATTGCATAGCTATATCTTAACTTATAGCTATTCCCAATGAAAAGTGATACTGAATGTGTTAAATAATACTTACTACAGATGCAAATCTATTCTCGATCAAGTCAAGGTATGAAAGAAATGCACGTGTAATCGTTGACGACTATCAGCCACTGAACTAAATTGAAACTCTGGAAGGAGCATCTCATGAAAAACTGATGAAGCCTATTTTTGGGTCACTTGGCGACAGCTTCAGGGAGAATATGTGCCACATTTGGCATGAATTCGCCGATCGCAATTGACACTTGACTTGACAGTTTGAATTGGATCGTCAAAATCGCTCGCCAAGAATAGTACTCTAAGGAATTTAAGTTTTAAAGGTTGTTCCTGCAATTCTATTTTTTTTAAAGTATCTACTTCCGAAACTTCATTATATAAAGAACCTCCTAAAGCAATAACATATCAATTTTCTGTTTCTAAAATTATTGAAAAAGTTGGTTTAAAATGCCTATTTTAACAAGTAAAGTATAGGATTAGCGGCAAAAGTTGGGTTGCTCTTACAGGGTTGCCGCGCTTCACCGACCCTATTAGCGAGCGTTTCGATGCTCTTTCCAGAGTTTAAGTTCAGTTCAGTGCTATCAGCAATCAACTATAATCCCCTTTTCACCAATAACCCACGTGTAGTTTTAGTGTGACACATTATATCCAACTCAAATACCTTAAGCTCGCCAAACGCCATGAGATTGGCAACCCTGGCCCCTTCGGGTTCTTAATCTGTTTCTAAAGTGGACTCTTCTACAATCAAAATATTTGAGATGCTAAGAAGTGTCAGGCGAAAAATACCAACATATCGATTCGAAGTTTAGTTTTTGAAAGTTAATTCTAAAATATACAACCTTGGCAACTGCCGGACCAAAAGGTTGAACCACGCATTAGAAGAAACGAAAAAAAATATGGACTGTAACCAAGCGTTGATCTTAAGTTATGATTTAACTAAAAGATGAAGATACCAACTGGTTATTTAATTATTTTTAAAGAAGTTATAAAATGTCCCAAGAAATTCAACAGATGGCGACACTATTTTAAACTTTATTAATTGTTGAATAATTAGATGCTATATTCCTTACAAAAATTTGTTTTATTTTGATGTTATAACGATTATCATGACTGGTTAAAAAATGCTTACGTGGCTAAGCAATAATTTTGCGAATGTTGTGACTTAAAAAACCAATTTAACTCAAACGGATTAACTATCCATCTTAACTAAATAACTTACGTAAAACAACATCTAAAATAATTACAAAAGAGGTTTTAAAATATCAGACAAATCACCTGACTGTGGTTCTTAATTATGACACCCGTCGCCAACTGGCGTCGTTTAGCTCTAGTGGGATGATAATGCAAACTTACAATAACCTCTAGTTTAGCCGGTATAAAATGTTTATTTAAACCGGTTCTTCAGTTTTAACCGGTTAAGCTAACGAAGTGTTTTTGCTCATTTAAACCGAAGCTGAAACCCGGTTTAGCTGTTTCCGGTTTTCCATCCCTTTGCACATTTGTGTTTTTGCATATTCGTGTTTTGTCATTTTACCGACGATATGTTAAAACTTGTTAGCACAAGTTAATTCTAGTTTTAGCTGATTTCGGGTTTTAACGGTAACAGTTGTATCTCTGAGGATACGAGTTGAAGCCTTGTCAACCGAAGAATCCACGGGACTCCACCCAAGTTTTCCAAGTTCCCACATCAAACCAACACCACTGGGGATATGACAAGCCACAACCGGGATATTTTGCTGAAATCTGATATCAAAACCAACCGACGAGTGTCGACGCGAAGCGTCCTTACTCTTTCATTGAAATCTTCCCGAAAAAGGGTTAACTTTGGCTGGGAATAGTGCTGGACAAAATCCAGATGTTCAAGAAGGATGCTGCAGGGCTTTGCATAGTTGGATCTAAAAACTTCTGAAAAGAAACAATAACTTAGTAAGCATATAAAATAAGATACATTTTATAGAATGGACAGAAACAAGGACAGTGGAAAAAAATGAAAAAATAACTTGCGAAAATGCAGGGTCAATAAAAAGGTCTTAGGACCGGGATGTCCGGGATATTATGCTTGGCCTGTCTTTAAATAAGAAGGATCCATTTAAGGTGGGTCGAGCTGCCATCTATCGAGTTGTTCTCGAACAAATTAGTAAATTACGTAACAAATAACTTCGGATTCTCTGGCGACTAGGATGAGGTCGTGAGACCTAGCATGATGGGATGTTTACAATTCGTTTCATAATCAAACAGAAAGAATCGGTTCTCAACAAGTGCAATCTCTATCAATAGTTACAGATTTAATGATTTAATCAGATTACAGATTTAATGTGTCTTTTGACTAAAGGTGAAATTTTGCAGTAAATTTCTGTAGTTTTAGAATATAAAAATAATCTGTTAGAAAACAACAAAAATATTTTTTTTGTAACAGAATTTGTACAGTGTTTAAGTATGGAAAATACTAAAAAAAAATCGAAATTTAGATAATCACCTATCAAATTTTTATTTTTCAATTGTAAAATCTAAGGAATAATCCAGAAAATGCTTCATTACTTGTTCCTACTTAAGGTAAAATTGTAAAATGTTTCATCAATGATTACAAAGATCTACTTAGTTAAATGCGCCATTAAATATAAAATACCTTAATATATACCCCAAACTTAACCATAACAAACGAAAATAAATTTGATTAGAGTATAAATAAATACAAATGTGTGTGTGTGTATTAAAATTATTCTTTAACTATTTAATACGAGATCTTATATCTCTAAATTTGAAGAATCCAGTGCTGCCCTCTATAGTGCTTCTTTAGATTGATTCTCCGTCACGTTAAAGAAGCCCAGAGCTTTCGTGAAGCTCTAGAAAATATGTTAAATGTACTTACATAAGTTACAAATATGTTACAATTTAACCAATTAATTTTTGTACTTGTTTACAACTTAATTGACCATTTTCCATAGCAGGAATAGTAGTTCGTATTTTTTTCAGGGTTTTATTATTGTTATTTAAATATCTTTTAGAATCTTGTTGTCCCGAAATAGTAAAAGAAAAAAATCTATTTTAGAAAAATAATATTCCAGCGTTTATGATTAAAAATCCTAACTCCAAATTTTAAATTTTGTTAAATACATTAATAAATGGAGAAAAGAAAAACTTGCAAATGCAATACATAATTTTTCTTCTTCGTATATTTTGCGTTATGGGGCGATGTATCGGGAAAACACACGTATTATCCTCTGTGGTGTTCATTTTAAACTCAATATATCACCAATAGATGGCAGCTGCATGGTTACACAATTGATTACGCTAGGTCTACATTGGTTCTTGTAACTGTATCAGTAAAAACTAAATATGTTATCAATTAATTAAAAACAAAAATATTTTTAAGGATCTTTTCGGTGAATTTTTAATTGTATATTTTTTCAACTACAATATTAGTCATCCTTGTTTACTAGGCTCAATGAATTACGATAACAAAACTTCTAAATTATCAAAAAAAAATTCCTTCATGTTATACATTATTAAAAGTTAACTGCAGCTGTTTGTTTTTCTAACATATGTTAAAACCTGTGTCAGAAATTCTCCAATAGACTGGATACCATCTTACATTTAGCGATACAAATGAGTAGAAAGCTAAACTTACAGCAGGGACAAAATTTAATTGAATTTTGTTCATTTGCTGACTGCTTAATTTAATCCTGTTTAATTTACTTTTCAAATCTTACACCATCTTACTTTCACCATCTTACATTTAGCGATACAAATGAGTAGAAAGCTAAACTTACAGCAGGGACAAAATCTAATTGAGTTTTGTTCATTTGCTGACTGCTTAATTTAATCCTGTTTAATTTACTTTTCAAATCTTACACCATCTTACTTTCACCATCTTACATTTAGCGATACAAATGAGTAGAAAGCTAAACTTACAGCAGGGACAAAATGTAATTGAGTTTTGTTCATTTGCTGACTGCTTAATTTAATCCTGTTTAATTTACTTTTCAAATCTTACACCATCTTACTTTCACCATCTTACATTTAGCGATACAAATGAGTAGAAAGCTAAACTTACAGCAGGGACAAAATCTAATTGAGTTTTGTTCATTTGCTGACTGCTTAATTTAATCCTGTTTAATTTACTTTTCAAATCTTACACCATCTTACTTACACCATCTTACATTTAGCGATAAAAATGAGTAGAAAGCTAAACTTACAGCAGGGACAAAATCTAATTGAGTTTTGTTCATTTGCTGACTGCTTAATTTAATCCTGTTTAATTTACTTTTCAAATCTTACACCATCTTACTTTCACCATCTTACATTTAGCGATACAAATGAGTAGAAAGCTAAACTTACAGCAGGGACAAAATCTAATTGAGTTTTGTTCATTTGCTGACTGCTTAATTTAATCCTGTTTAATTTACTTTTCAAATCTTACACCATCTTACTTTCACCATCTTACATTTAGCGATAAAAATGAGTAGAAAGCTAAACTTACAGCAGGGACAAAATCTAATTGAGTTTTGTTCATTTGCTGACTGCTTAATTTAATCCTGTTTAATTTACTTTTCAAATCTTACACCATCTTACTTTCACCATCTTACATTTAGCGATAAAAATGAGTAGAAAGCTAAACTTACAGCAGGGACAAAATCTAATTGAGTTTTGTTCATTTGCTGACTGCTTAATTTAATCCTGTTTAATTTACTTTTCAAATCTTACACCATCTTACTTTCACCATCTTACATTTAGCGATACAAATGAGTAGAAAGCTAAACTTACAGCAGGGACAAAATCTAATTGAGTTTTGTTAATTTGCTAACTGCTTAATTTAATCCTGTTTAATTTACTTTTCAAATCACGTAAACATTTTAAAATACTTCCAATAGCATACTGTCACATAAAACTTAAAAGCCTCATTTAACTGTATTTTAATTAGTCTACACATTTAATTTTAATTAATGTTTCAATTTTACCAAACAAGTAAAACATGCATTTGTGTTCATGGTTAATTATTTTAAACTATTGAAAAAATTATAACTATATATTAAAATTAATTATAAATAAACAATCCAATACATTTTTCAATCTGAATAATTTAGTTTTAAATAATTGAATAGCACCCTGATTTCCAATTAATTGTGTAACTCCCAAAGTGTCCTTATTTAACTTTGTATTTCACATTTGTATTTCACATTTATTTAAAATTAAATTCTGAAAAACATTGTCCAGTTTAGCTGTTTCAGGTAGCTTTTTTAACCAAAGCAAAATCCTTTTAAAGGATTAGAGACCCACAATATATAGAATACGTAAGAAACGACTTACCTATTTTTTTCAATAAATTATTATTGTTTCATTCAATAAATTATCCCTTTTATATACAGTCTTAAGACCTCAGCAAAATCATACATGCATGTTCTTTATGTAAAGAGGGAAGCCAAAAACAACGTGGCGTAGAAGTAAGGGAAGTTAAAGAACTTAACAAGTCATGGGGAGAGATTAAGACCGTTGCTGAAAACAGGGTGAGGTGGCGGACTATGACGGAGGCCCTATGCTCCATGTTGGAGTGAAAGAGGTATAAGTAAGTAAGTTCTTTATGTAAACATGTATAAAAAAATATTTAGTTGAAAATCTATTTTTAAAAGAACTTTTTAAAAAATTAACGTTTAATATTTGCTTAAGACACATCAAATTTATGGATTTTCATGTCTTAAGCTCTAAACTTTTTTTATGCGCTTTTGTGTAAAGACAATAGAATAAAAATAAGATTTACAATTACGGAACACACACTGCACACACTCACAAACGGATACACGGACATTAATTTTTATTTTTATTATAGATAAATAAAAGTTGTCTTGCTACTGTTGTCGGCGGAAATTATGATAATTCTATGAATATGGCAGTCTTAAGTTTTCAAAAAATGGGTATTAAATTTTGCACTTTTCTAACGGCTTAATAAAGCTTAATAAAGTATTATTTGACACATGCTTGCTTACAATATTTTTTATAATAACGTGCAAAAAAGTATTTCTACCAATGAGTGATTTTCATGACATCATTTAGTTTCCATGGCGATATTTGTTTGACGTGAAATTTGTGTTCTTAGTTTTGTCTTATTTAATTTCCTTTAATAATTTTTGTAGTACTTGTAGTTTCCATGGAGATATTACAAAATGCAAAAGTAATGAACGAATAGAAATAAGTGACTTTGTTTTCTACCAATCAGAAACTCTTATTTAGTTTACCGCACTAGTGCCGAAAGTAGTACTTTCGGCACTGTCTGTGACGTAAGCACGTAAAGTGTGATTTTCGCAACGATTTATGAATGAATATGATATAAAAAAGTGAATTTTTTTGCACGTTGTTAAAAAAACTAACTTTTTCATATCAATAAGTCAAGTTTCAAATCAAAGTTACTTTTACGCACTAGTGAGACAAAGTAAATAGGAGCATCTGATTGGTGTAAAATTCTTTATTTGAGCGTGATATTTTATTCAGCGGCTTTGTGATTGGTGGAAAATTTTTTATTTGAACGTGATTCTTTATTTTTCGTCTTATTTTCCAATGCCAATCTAAGAAATACTTTTTGCACGTGATTTTTGCAAGTGGGTGTGATGACAGACAGACGGACATAGACTTCATTAAAAAAAAACTAGTGTAAATGTATTGTGAAAGCTTAAAAAATCAAAATAAATTATATCCCAAAATGCAACTCTCACACTTTGCCTGAGTTTGAAAGTAGTAGCTCTCAACAACAAATGACAAAAGTGATACTTTTATAATTCCATGGTTAGTAAAATTAATTTAATTAGTTACGAGGACGTTTCAAAATAACTTTTCGATAGATAAAAAGCGTAATTGAATAAAATATCAGCTTCTGTTTTCTCTTAAAGCCTATCACCGCGTTTTAAGTATCCCTGTTAATTGTATGTTAATTGTATGCGGAAATTGTATGTTAATTGTATGCGACATTTATAACGACTTTTGACATTTTAACGACCACTATAATATATTTCATGTATCGGCCACTACTGGTTTCTGATCCTTTAAAAGTATTCAAAATACACTGCTCAAAACAAATAGGGGAGCGCATGGTTTAAACCCTTTCACCCCGAATTATTTCATTTGGAATCATCAGCTTGCGATTTTTTTCTCACTAAGTTCAGCTCGCACTTATTATCGTTAGATGGAAGATTCATGTCTTTGATGAAGTAAATAATGATTGTTTTCGTTAAATGAAAATAAGAAACACGTGATAAAATAGGGCCGTAGTGAGCCTAGTGGTCAGCGTCTCGGTCTCGGGATCGGAAGGTCCTGCGATCGAGTCCCGGTACCACTGAAGACCTACCGAGTATATGCGGAGTACGTGCTCGTTAAATCTGTTGGGTCCGAAAGTCCTCTAAGTTCCCATACCAAATCAATACCTCTGGGGGTGACAAGCCAATTCTGGGGATCCTCTAGTTGGCCTCTGTCTCTAAAAATTAGATGGATCCACTTATGTGTGTGTGTTGTCTGTTGTGTCTGTCTTACTTGACGAAGGTTTATAAGCGGGTCGCTGACCAAGCACACAAACCTGAATATATATGTCTACCAACCAACCAACGTGATAAAATAAATTCGGTCTCAAAAATTTTTATGAAATAAATGGACCCTAAATTCTTCATGCTTGCATCTTTAGATGTTTAGAAACTGATTTTAACTAGTTTTAACAAATGAAGTTTTGAAAAAAATTATTGTTATAATTTATTCAAAAGTCATAATTCCAATCCCCCCACCCCTTAAATTTTAGTTAAAAATTAAGATCTTTTTCAATGTTTTCTTACCATTTCATTCTAGATGCATAATGAATATATTTCACAAATTTTAGACTTTTAAAATAAAAAGTTGGGACTAAAAGGTATAACTAAAGTACGCAAAGTGCTCCACTAATTGTTTTCAGCTATGTTGAGCTTGTTTTTGCTAGTGTATAATGCTTATAATATGTCTTGGTGAAATGCGAATTCTGTTTTGCAGTATTACGTTCATTTCAAGTTCCTTTTTGTTGAAAAATCTTTTAAATAAGAGATTGTAGCTGTTCATTACCTCCAGGAATTCTATTTAGAGATAGTAAATGGAATGTTGGATAGTAAATGTTGGAATAATAAATCAATAATTTAAAGTATTTTTTTTACTTTACAGTGCTTGTTATCTTTAAATTAAGCAAAAGTTTAAATATGCATTTGTTAAAATACAAATTTACTTATAAATTCATTTTTAAATGCGTTTATACAGAAGTTTTCATTAAGAATGCGAATTCCTACAACCTTGTTTCGTATTTGCTTTTTAAATGGCACTTCAATGAATATTTTACAGCATTTTTTGTCTAAAAGATCTAAAACCTTAATATCTTTTTCCGATTTGAACTCTTTTTATTATCAAATTTAGTGTAAATATGGTAATATTTGGGGACTTCAAAATTTTTCAAGCTATACTGCCTATATATGTCTTGTTAGTGTAAACGATAAAAAAAACCATATATTCGAAATTATAGTGCCACGTTTTTAATATAAATACGTTTAAATAAAACAACTGTAGCGTACAAAGTTCTTTAGCAAAGCGTTTTATCTATTGGTAATTTGTTTTAAAATATATACTTTAAATTAGAAATAATCTATATTCAAAACTATTTAATAACAATTTATTTTTCTAGCATCACAAATAACAAATTCTCTCATTTTTTATATTAAAACTATTTTTATATTTCTCATTTTTTGTATTCTTCGTAGATAACAGTTATATAATTGTTTATTACCCAAAAATTAGATTTTGTTAAAGAAAGTAAAAATTATAGATAAAAATAATAAGTATTTTAACAAAAATAAACCAACAATAATACTTTTTTATATGAAAACAATTCTTTAATAAGATGCATCTTAAAAGTTATTTATAAATGCTCCTCAAATGTTAAAGTAACATAACCTCAACATCTGTTGCATAATTTTCCATAAAACAAACCATTAACTTGCAAATTTTTCTGACGAAGTGTAGCCACAAAATTGTTTTCTTTATAAGCACAGAGAGATTAGATATTCTTTTTCGCCTCAAAATATCGTTATTTCGTCCGTGAACTTATTCTAGGTTGAAAGTTTAATTAAATTTTTGTCACCGGTGCGAAGCGAAAATCTAAAACCAGCAGCTGAAATTGATGAGGACGGACAGGCATTAATTTCTTGTTTCGAGAAGTTACTTTTTAACATAATTTTGAAAATCTACAAAATCTTGTTTGACATTACTTTTCAAATTTTGCTTCAGGTAGCAAAGTTGTTTTTGAACATTTTGAACGTGCATATTTCTTGTCAAAACAGTCAGGTTGGTATTTAATATATGCTAATGATGTTTTTAGATTTAGAGTTATGTTTCGTTTCAAAATGTTGTTGTGTTTTGAGACAAACAAAATTTAAACCTATGCATATGATTTGTTTCATAATTGGGATAGTCTTTGAAATGCTATTTCTTCATAAATCACTAGCAAATAAATACCCGTTCTTCGTACGGCTAAAAGAATATCAAATCGATCCAAGTATATGTGTCATTTAATTTGCTGTAGGATAATAAGCTTTGCCTTTGTTCCCGTTCATTATAAAGAATAAAATCCCGTTACATTTATGCTTTGAAATTCCAAAATAAAAATACATCACTATAAAATGCACATCAGCATATCACAAAAATCTTCCTCAGTATGAGCTTACTGTCATCGCAATTTTTCTGATAAATTCAAAATTAACCATAATTATATAACAATGTTATTTATTTCACATCAAAACCTCCATTCTGTTTTTTTAAAAAATAAATTTGCTCATTGGCACGTTCAATTATTTTTTAAATCATTAATTTAGTTTCTGAAGGTAATGGCAAGAAAATAAAAGCAATTTCAATTTTAATTAATTTGTGTGTTCATTTTAATTTCTTCTCTCGAATGGCAACACGAAAGAGAAAAATGATCGGATTTGAGCGAAAGTGGTGTATTTTTTAAAATTCGTATTTTCTCTAAAAATGGAACCAATATGAAAAAACTAAGCCTCAGGTGCACACGTTGGTATTAAAGGGAATCTATCTGAAAAATTTCGAATTTCTCAGGCAGTATAAGTATGTCTTTTACGATCCACAGACAAACAGACGCTTTCTTTTATTATTATAGATGATGAAAAAATTCCCTAAAAAGTATGCATAAAAAACTTTTTTGTTTATGATTTGAGTTAAATATGATTTTATTTATAAGTAAAAAGTAAAAAACAGCGTTACAAAACGTATTAACAATTGATCATAATTAAAATATTTTAATAAATACACTAGTATTAATAAATTGTATTTCTGTCAATACTTTTAGGAAAACCATGTATAAAAATGAAGAAATAAATGAAGTCGATCAGAATTTAAAAGAACTCCCATGCTAGAACGGAATTTGATGTAAGCTTACGTAAATTTAGCCTTGCGTAAGTTAAAACAACCCTTACAAATACAAAAAAAATACATAGCAATAAATTTCAGTTTCTTTTAGATATAAAATGTCGAAATTAAATGCACTGTTGCGTACGTTGTTTCCCAACAAGCCGTCTCTCTAGGCTAGGCAAACTTTTTAAAATGTAAATCTCACGATTGATTTCAATTTAAGTAGAACTTTTTATTCCCCTCGGTTTCTATTTATATTCCGACATATGCAATTTGTTTGGGGAATATTTCTAGTTTTAAATTTGCTATTTTTCATGCATCAACGAAAGTTTGTAAGATTCTTTCTATTAGAACATGGTGTGTGCACCAAAAATAAGTTTCCTTTAAATCAAGCATGTGGAATAGCTACGACAGATTTAAAATCTTTTAAAGTTCTTACAGAAGAGTTCAGTTATAACCTTTAAGTACAGCTAAAAGAAGTTCAGAAATTTTACGTTATGATGTTCATTAACTAACATGAGAAGATGTTTTCCTTTTCCCTCTTCTGGTTATCGACTTTCTTCGGGTCAACGATCTTTTGGAATTGGTCTAACATCGTCAGACCAAGGAGGATTAGTCACAACACAACACAACAACATTAACTAACATTAACATAAAAATTGGTTGATTCAATTTAAAATGCAACAACAAAAACTAACCGTAAAGTCATCCATTATGGAATTAAAACAAAAACTATTTTTTCTAATGGTCTTAATTCTACAAATAGTTTGTTTTTAAGTCTTTAATTTGTTTTTATTGTAATTGAGGCAATAATTTTCCATTTTGGACTTTTCTTCAAAGCGCGACCTTTTGAAACGTTTTGTTTTACTTTCAACTTTTAAGTACAGCTAAAAGAAGTTCAGAAATTTTACGTTATGATGTTCATTAACTAACATTAACATAAAAATTAATTGATTCAATTTAAAATGCAACAACAAAACCTACTCTTAAAGTCATCCATTATGGAATATAAACAAAAACTATTTTTCTAATGGTCTTAACTCCACAAATAGTTTGTTTTTAAGACTTTAATTTTTTTTATTGCAATTGAGGCAATATTTTTCCATTTTGGACTTTTCTTCAAAGCGCGACCTTTTGAAACGTTTTGTTTTACTTTCAACTTTTAAGTACAGCTAAAAGAAGTTCAGAAATTTTACGTTATGATGTTCATTAACTAACATTAACATAAAAATTAATTGATTCAATTTAAAATGCAACAACAAAACCTACTCTTAAAGTCATCCATTATGGAATATAAACAAAAACTATTTTTCTAATGGTCTTAACTCCACAAATAGTTTGTTTTTAAGACTTTAATTTTTTTTATTGCAATTGAGGCAATATTTTTCCATTTTGGACTTTTCTTCAAAGCGCGACCTTTTGAAACGTTTTGTTTTACTTTCAACTTTTAAGTACAGCTAAAAGAAGTTCAGAAATTTTACGTTATGATGTTCATTAACTAGCATTAACATAAAAATTAATTGATTCAATTTAAAATGCAACAACAAAACCTACTCTTAAAGTCATCCATTATGGAATATAAACAAAAACTATTTTTCTAATGGTCTTAACTCCACAAATAGTTTGTTTTTTAAGACTTTAATTTTTTTTATTGCAATTGAGGCAATATTTTTCCATTTGGGACTTTTCTTCAAAGCGCGACCTTTTGAAACGTTTTTTTTTAGGCAGAGGCTACGCGCACGGCACCGTTCACGCATTATGTGTACGGGTATTAACTGCGCATCCTCAAGACGTGGCTTACTGGAACCATGTATACATTGCGTGCCGGGCACGGGAATTATGCTTGAAAGTTGAGATTACTCTTTATGGGCCCCGGGCAATTTTGTTTTCTCTAAAAAAAACATCAATATACAACATGGGGCAGTATTGTAGGGCGCATTGAAAGCCTTAACACTCGCTTGGGGAACGGGGGGAAATAAATCCTCGAAAAAACATCACAAAGTGAACTTCTAGCCATTTGTAACGAACGTTCAAAAAATTATAAATTTAAATAATTCATGAAAACTTAAAAAATGCAAGTGAACTTTCCCGGACAACTTTAAAACGATGATTTTCTTGGGATAAATAAAAAACTTGTAAAAAAACATTTGCATTTCTGCAGAGAGGGGATTTGAACACGGGACCTTTTGATTACGAACCGCTTGTGCTACCACTAAGCTACGACGTCCGTGAAGTAATGAATTCAAACTGCTAATAATGCTCGGTCCTGCGCAGTCACTACCCGTACGCGCAATGCTTGTACGGTGCCCGTGTACGTAGACACTCCGTTTTTTTTTACTTTCAATTACCTCTTACGCGATATAGCGAGGAGTTACTGTATAACGTTCATTATAACAGTAAATAAGTTTTAGACATAACTCATTGTTAAACCAGTAATAGTTTGAAACATTATTTTGCATCACACTAACTAAAACCACTCGCAGTTTAATCATATATAACAGTAACTATAAAACCTTAATGCTCCTCGCGAAACTCCGAATTACATTAAACATCCCTCAAATACGATTTTCAGTTCGCCGCTAAGACGAGACACTCTAAAATTATTCTGTTTTGAGGCATTCTTTCTTAAAACTTTCGAAACTTTTGATTGGATTTCTGTTTGAGAAAGGATGAAAAATGTTTGAAGGCTATTGGGTGACTGTTTATTCTAAGGATATATTTTCCAAGCCAAAAAGGATTATTCACCTCATATCCAATTGCAAATGAAACACATTTTTAAACAGGCTTGTTTGTGACAGCAGCTGCAAATTAAATCAGTTTCTGCTTGCGTTTTCAACGTCTTCGAAACACAGTTGACGAAGTCAGTATTTAGTTCGCCCTTTGACTTTTTGACGCAAAGCAGGGTCTTTGAATGCATATAATTCGTTTCAAGATATTGATTACTTTTTTGAAAATTGTTTCCTAAATTAATTTTTATAATATCTTGCAAAAAATAGTTATTTAAGCAACTAGTGCCGAAAATAATACTTTATTAAGCGACTGGCTTTTATTTCACGACCGTAGGTCGAGTGAAATAATGACAAGAGCTTCATAAAGTATTATTTGACACATGCTTGCTTACAATATTTTTTATAATAACGTGAAAAAAAGTATTTCTACCAATGAGTGATTTTCATGACATCATTTAGTTTCCATGGCGATATTTGTTTGACGTGAAATTTGTGTTCTTAGTTTTGTCTTATTTAATTTCCTTTAATAATTTTTTGTAGTACTTGTAGTTTCCATGGAGATATTACAAAATGCAAAAGTAATGAACGAATAGAAATAAGTGACTTTCATTTCATCATTTAGTTTATATAGAGATATTCATGACATTTTGTTTTCTACCAATCAGAAACTCTTATTTAGTTTACCGCACTAGTGCCGAAAGTAGTACTTTCGGCACGGTCTGTGACGTAAGCACGTAAAGTGTGATTTTCGCAACGATTTATGAATGAATATGATATAAAAAAGTGAATTTTTTTGCACGTTGTTAAAAAAACTAACTTTTTCAAATCAATAAGTCAAGTTTCAAATCAAAGTTACTTTTACGCACTAGTGAGACAAAGTAAATAAGAGCATCTGATTGGTGTAAAATTCTTTATTTGAGCGTGATATTTTATTCAGCGGCTTTGTGATTGGTGGAAAAAATTTTATTTGAACGTGATTCTTCATTTTTCGTCTTATTTTCCAATGCCAATCTAAGAAATACTTTTTGCACGTGATTTTAAAATAATTATTAATATAAATAATCACCTTCAAATCATTTGAACGTGATAATAAAATATTAATAAGCCAATCAATAAATGCCAATTTAATAAATACTTTTTTGAACGTTTTTATAAAAAATAGTGTATGAAAATAGCCTTTTTTAAATTCGTGAATTTATTTCACTCGCTCGTACCTCGCTCGTGAAATAATTTATTCAATTCGTTTAAAAAAGCCTTACTTTTTACACTAGTAGCATAAATAACTATTATAATTTTGAGAAAAAGAATGAAAAGTAAAAAAATCAGGATTTGCAACATATTTTAAATTAGTACATATATTTCAAAGGTTTTAACTATGCAACAGATAAAAAAAAACTGTTTTAGTTTTTTTCTACATCTTCACCAAGTATATAACTATACATGATATGGTTAAAACGGTACATTTAGTGTTGGTAGTAAAAGTTGTAATCTATCTTTCATAAATTAACCAACAATTGTTTAAAATAGTAACCGAATATATTAACATTTACCTTAACTCTTTCTTTTTATTGAATGCAGCAACAGTTTAGTTATTTTGTGTCCAAAAATCAGTTTTAAAATCATCTTAAAATGATACAAAATAAAAAAAAATGCAGATTGATAACAGTTTCAAAGGAATATCAAATACCGATTTCATCTTTGTACCTACGTAGCAATTAATATATTTTTTTTCTATCTATAATAATAAAAGAAAGAGTCTGTCTGTTTGTCTGTGGATCGTAAAAGACCTACCTAAACTGACCTCCGAAATTCGAAATTTTTAAGATAGATTCTTTTTAGTATTTACGTGTGCACCTGAGGCTTAGTTTTTTCATATTTTTCCTACTTTTAGCAAAAATTCGAATTTTCTGAAAAAACTACACCTTTTTCGCTCAAATCCGATTATTTTTTTCCTTTCGTGTTGCCATTCGACAGAAGAAATTAAAATGAACACAAAAATTAATTGAAATTGAAATTGCTTTAATTTTCTTGCCATTACCTTCAGAAACTAAATTAATGATTTGAAAAATAATTGAACGTGCCAATGATCTAAATGTTTTTTTAAACCCAGAATGGAAGTATTTGACGTGAAATAACATTGTTATACAATTATGGTTAATTTTGAATTTATCAGGAAAATTACGATGGCAGTAAGTTCATACAGAAGAAGATATTTGTGATATGAGGATGTGCATTTTATAGTGATGTATTTTTATTTTGGAATTTTTTAAAGCAATATAAGTAACGGGATTTTATTCTTTATAATGAACGGGCCAAAGGCAAAGCTTATTATCCTATAGCAAATTAAATGACACTCATACTTGGATCGATTTAATATTCTTTTAGTCCGTGCGAAGAACGCGTATTTATTTGCTAGTACAAAATAAAAAAAATACAGATTAATAACGGTTTCAAAGGAATATCAAATACCGATTTCATTTTGTACCTACGTAGCAATTAATTATCTAAATTTGTAATAAAGGAATAATGTTAATTTGTAAATAAAATCAAGTGCAATTAATTTATATATTGTTGTAGCAGACATTGCCCAGCGATTAGCTACTAGTGAAACTTATTTCAATTTCAACTTCATGAAATCGTTAGTTCAAGTTTCTCTTGAGAATTGAATGCCAATTAGAAGCCTGTAAGTTAACGTGGGACTAGTTTTCTATTTTAATTACTCATGGATTTTATAATCTTCGTTATACAAAATCAATTTTTCTTAGACTTCCAACCCTCATGGGTGATCTAAGCCTTGTGCAATGGAAGGCACCCCTTCTGTCTTGTAGGCTATGCCCTGGCGGCACACGTCATCAAATATATAACGTAATTTATTCTAAATCTTATTAAACCATTCAATATCATAAATTGATTTGTCAATGAGGTATTTCATCACTTAACCGCTGTTCAATATTTGTAGGACTGTCACTAACAGCCCTTGTGCAGCTCTAGTGGACTAATTTATCCAAACCAAACCAAAAACTGTCATAAATCACATACAGTCAATTTTTTCTAACAAAAGAAGATGCTCAATTGAGTATCAATGTTTTTAGATGTATTAATATTAAATATATAAAATCACTTATATTTAAATAATTAAGTAAAATAGTTAATTAAATTATAATTAAATATACGCTATTGGCAACGGACGTCGTATTTAAGAACCACAGTCAGGTGACGAGTCGACACCTGAGTAGGCATCCAACGCCACCGTTATGAGCGACATCGTACGCAGCGTTGGGACTTTGAAGCATAATTAACGTGCACTCCCTCTATACGGGGTATTATTCGTCGGACATTTTTGGCTGCACGGACCGTTCATAGGTCGGTAGTTATTCTGGCGATGCCCGGACCCGAATCGGGGACCTTTCGCATGCTAGGCGAGTGCCTAACCGACTGGGCTCCCCAGCCCCTCCGATAAATTGGCAAAAGACATGTGTTATAATTACGTGACCGTAATGATGAATGTCTTGACCTGTAAATAAGCTACATTTATCACATAAAAAAATCCGCTTGTAAAAATTTGCAATACAGCCGGAGAAATGTGTCAGAGAAAATATTTGTTTCGCCATAGGATTAACACTGATGCACTTTGCTTTGGAGACCCCCGGTCCCCCCCCCCCCCCCCCCACAGCGCGCCCATTCCCCCTTAATGATGAATGTCTTTATCTCTTGAAATCCTTACGTAACTGCGATTTAGGGCATTAATATTACAACATTCTCATTGTAAATCCATATGCTATAAAATTTTAACAGTTTGGATAGATATTAATGCCATGTATGTGCCATACCTAATTTAATATTTTACTGGGAAAAATATTTGTTTAGTTTGATATTAAATGAAAGTAAATGAACAATACTATTGTAATTAAGAAATAAGTGTTGGTTTCATTACTTGGATGCGGTTGGACATTACAAGGCCAGTTGCCAATAGCCATCGGGTAGCTCTAGGGTGACGTTATTTTAAGAAACCGAAACCAAATCCACAAGCATAAAAGTTATTTGGAACTAAACTATTTGCAACAATAACGCTTCCTTTTATCTTAAAAATACAATTGAATAAAAACTTGTATCCTTTAGTGACGAATTGATTTCATACATAATACAGTTGTGTATGTTACTCACTTATACATTGCTAAGAAAACCAATAATAACAATCGATGAACGTTTGTAAAATAAGAAATGGAAATCGTTTTCCTACTAATTCACAGTTCAGTTTACTGTTATTCAATTGTCGTTATATAATAAGTAGATACTATAAATTGTATTGAATATTTTGTTAAATAAATTTTATTATTATTTGGAGCATTTACTTACAACTTATATAATATACTTATATTATAAACATACATGCACGCATACATACATATAATATATGCTCCAACTCAAATTCACCACATGAATAACATGAAATTGAAATACCGTGACTATGAACTACTTAATTTGTGATAATGTTAAAAGGATTTGAAAGTACTTTCAATGTAATTTTGAAAATGTAATTTTAATTTTTAAAAATATGTACCTATCATCATTTGGCAAATACCGGGTGGCCCAGCGGGTAGTGTTTGAAACAAATGAAAAATAAAAACAAATAAGAGACATGGGAAGAATTTAATGACGTTTATTGAATGGACATATTGGACAATTAATGATAAAGAGGTTCGAAGTGCCCGCCATATATAACAAGGACAGCAGTTAGGCGGTTCTCGAATACAACCATACTCCATACTCCTTACAAATACCTTCCTCCTTCCTCCATACTCCTTTTGTTTGGCCAATTCTTTTTGTGGAACTTCTCACAAAAGCTAAAAAAAAAAAGCTTCCCACAAAAAGAATTGGTCAAACAAAAGGAGTATGGAGGAAGAAGGAAGGTATTTGTAAGGAGTATGGAGTATGGTTGTATTCGAGAACCGCCTTACTGCTGTCCTTGTTAAAGATGGCGGGCACTTCGAACCTCTTTATCATAAATTGCCCAATATGTCCATTCAATAAACGTCATTAAATTCTTCTCATGTCTCTTATTTGTTTTATTTTTCCATTTGTTTCAAACACTACCCACTGGGCCACCCGGTAATTAAATTAAATGTTTCCTTGTACAAGGAAAACTTAAATACAGAAGCGGAGTTCGCGATATTACAAAGAATAATTTTTATATCTCTACAAAAATAAATATCGAAATTATCCCAGTAAAGTGCTGCATTATATCCTTCACTTTCAAGAATAAATTTAAACATTTCTATTTAATTCATAAAATGAGCCATAAAAGCACATTTGAAGCTAGTATTTGTTCACATTAAAAAAAATGGATGCATTACAATGCAAATTAATTACAATGCAAACAAATTACAAAAAAATGCAATTACATTTAAAAGGTAGCTAAGCATGTATTCATAAAGACATAATTAATTCAACGTTTTAATCTCACGTTAAAATTAGATTTTAAAGATTTTGAAAAATAAAATTATAATGATACATTTATCTACATTTAGGGAGCAAAAAATAGTTTATTAAAAGTCATAAGGAAGTAGGTCGTTATTATTAAAAGTTTGAATTACGCATTTAAATGTAATAAAAATTAGTTATACGCATGCAATTAAGCACATTATCCTAATTTAAAAATTTTTACTCTTGCAATATTTTCTTCGAAATAATTACAAAAAGAATTCATATATAAGGAACATTATATAGTTTAAAGAAAAAAATAATAATTTTTTGAATATGCACAAGAATAAAAACAAGTACTTTAAATATAAATTTTTAAATCAATAGCAATTATAAAACAATATAATGAAAATATCAGTATTGTAGAAAAAGAAAAGCATCGTATAGCTTTAGAATAGATCATAAAAGACAAAATTAAAGTAAATAATTTTCTGATGTTGTCAACAAATTACATAGGACAAATCATCTGACTTGTAAACAAGACATCATGTACCTCCAAATACCTAACGTATACAATCATTGTAATATATGAGGTTTATGTAAATGATGCTTTGGATTATTACGATACAATCCTGAGATCTAGCGCATTGTAATACTAATTATTTTACTCAATCGATCAGTGGTATCGAGATTTAAACATACAATAAGTAGACTTTAGCACACATAAAAGTATATAAATAAATACGTGAATAGAATAATAAAAAAATATGATCTAAGCAACCTCATTAAAGTAAACTAGACTGCAACATAATAAAATACAATCAAATAAAATTGCAAAAATACAAATCTTGCATAAAAGATTTTTCTCTATAACGTATAAAAAAAGACTTAAAACATCACAAAACAAATTTACTTTTTCATAAAAGCAACCACATGAAGTGGAATAAATATGAATAGAATAAATCCCATTGTTATAAAAAGATTTCATCGCGTGTAAAATAACTATAAACATGATATCATATACATTATGTACTTAATTTAAGATAAACAACTAAACGTGTAATGTACGGGACAAGTATTATTAACGGTGGTTTTGTAATGGGGCTTTGGCTTATCACGATACAGTTCCTAGATCTTTATAATTTAACGAAGCGTGATGAAAATTACACGAGCGTTAAAATTGCATTTATTGGAGCATTATTGTTCCGCAGTTCACATAATTCTATATTATTTGGAAAATACTTAAAGTACAATATCTAAATAACAAGTTTAAGCACCATATTTGAGATAAATAAGAAACGTGTTTAGTTCAATAAGTTGTTATAGAGTATATCATTACTTTAAAGTTAAGCGTACCAAGTGTTACTAGAAGTACAATTTTAGTAACATTAAATAAATTCTCGTGAAAAATGTGGTACTAAATTAGGACGCCCGTCGCCAATAGCCCTCGTGTAGCTCTAGTGCGACGATAATTTAAAGTAAACTAAAGTTTCTAGTTAAATATATTGTGATTACTAATAACTAAACTAGTTTTTCGTTGTAAATTAAAACTACAAGAAAATAAATTCAGGACAAAAAGTATAAATGAAGTTTATTTCGATAAAGTAGATTAAAAGTGCAACAAATTTCGAATAAGATATGTTTCAAATAAAACTTGTTTAAAGTGATAATAATTGTGTTGACTCAATTTTGAATTATTAATTTAAATATCGATTAGGAAACTACAAAAAAAATTTCGATTCAAATGGACTTTACGATGTTATTTTTTTAAATAACAAGCATGGTAAAACTAGAAAAAAAAAACATTTCAACATTCATTTAAACGTAAGTATTAAAATATGAATAACTAGCAAATTTATACCCGTTCTTCGCACGGAATAAAAAATATCAAATAGATTCCAAATATGTGTACCATATACCCTGTTATAGGATCATAAACTTATTATTGTTTCCACTCGTTATAAATTATAAAATCCCGTTTCATTGCCTTAAAATTCCAAAATGAAAAATACGCTATAAAATGCACCCATAAATGCCATCACAATTCCCTCATAAATACATAAAACCTTTTAGCTCATTTGGCGCGTTTTGGGAAATAATTTGGCGGAGAAAATAGATATAGCTACCCACACCCATTATACAGCTCTAACACAATGACCTTCGAACAACCGACCAGCTTATAAATTATTTATAAAAGAAATTGCCTATTTGGCGAATTTTAGTTCATAATTTGGCGAGTTTGGCAACGTATTTGGCAAAATATAAAGACATAAAACACTAATAGCTCTAGTGCGATGGCCTTTATTAACCATCATAGTTCAGTAATAGCTTAACTATACATTTATTGCTTAAATATGCATACATGCAGTCAACAGAAAAATCAATGAAAAAAAACATCAAATAAACCCACAATGAAATCCGGGAATGAAGACTGGCGGAATTACGTCACTTGAAACGTGTCAATTATTTTTCAAATAATGAATTTAGTTTCTGAAAGTAATGGCAAAAGAAAAATAAACATTTTGAATTTTAAAGGTTTTCGTTAAAAGTTTTATTTAATTTTTTCAGCCGATGGCATCAGGAAAGAGAAATAATGATCGGATTTGAGCGAAAGTGGTGTATTTTTTTCAGAAAATTCGATATTTCTCTAAAAATGGAACAAATATGAAAAAACTAAGCCTCAGGTGCACACGTTAGTATTAAAGGGAATCTATCTTTAAAATTTCGAATTTCTGAGGGCAGTATATGTAGGTCTTTTACGATCCGAAGACAGACACACAGACAGACAGACTCTTTCTTTTATTATTATAGATAAAAAGTGTTGAGTTGAGAAAAATCAATCCTTCCGAATTCATCTAGCGAGTACCAGTTTAAGTTGTTGCACTACACCAACTCATTATACAAAGAAAAAAAATATCCAGATGCATCAAATATTTAGCTTGAAAATATTAGAAATTTGATCCAAAATATAAATATTTAAGCAGAAATCTAATCTAACAAAGACGGTGATTTTTTTAAAGATTTGTAGGATTCATTTTTTATTTTATTTGTATAGCAATTAATTTAAGATAACAAAGTTAGTTACAGCAATTAGTTGTCTACTTATAGTTAAAAACAATAACAGTTAACATAAACAATAACAGTTAACAGTGGATAATAGATTCCGCTAAAAAATTTAATTAAATCCTAAATGTATACTCATAATCTTAATTAACATATAAGCAATCATAACTTACAGAATAAATATTATAATTTAAATTAAAACTTTGTTGGTTAAGGTATTATAATATGTAAACGGCTAATAGATATTTAAAGGAAAGTTAAATTACGTTAAAAATATCTAAAACAGGTTAAGATGGAGTAGTTTTTGGCCATCATAAGTAATACGATACAAACACTGCTGATAAAATCAATTTTATTAAAATTATTATTTTAAAATAAATATGTGGTAGTAGTTCATTAGATATACTCTTCCTGAATTTTTAGATGATTTTTAATTTAAATTTGTTATCAATTTTTTGTAAAAAATTGTATTGAATAATTATTTCTTAAAAAATCGCTCAGGTTAATAAGAAACCAGGTATGTAACAGTCAAGACAAAAACAATGGAAAATCATGTGGGGTATTAAAAGAAATTTGTAAACAATTCTGACTATGCCAATAGTTTTAATTTGTGATAACTACATTGTTTCAAACATACGTTTTCTCGAAAGTCAATTATCATCAATGTGTTTGTTTAAATCATTTCTTTTAAAATTAGGTCCTAAATATTATATTAGTGTACGTAATGATAGTTCTACATTATTAAAACATCCCAGTGGTTAACCAAAGCGATCAATATAATTTTTGAAATGGACAGAAAATATTTCTCTCATTTTCCAAACAGTTGTCGAAAATAGGTAAAAACCGCACCATAAGTAAACACGATGTCATAAATATTTTTCTATCAATTTTAACTTTACTTATGTATTGTGTAATGAAGTTGTGATGATTAAATACTGACATACAACCATCCTAAAACATAAATTTGCGGAATTATAACGACTAAAAATAGTTTCGTTTAGTAGTTTGATGAAAAAAAATTGCTTTTACATTTAAATTGAAAATAAAATTATAACTAGACCTACCTAAAGTAACAAACTATAAGGAGGAAGGTTTGTTCGAAGGTTTTTTTTACCAGATAAAATATTCAAAATAAATATGTTACAAAAATTTGAATAAGTGTATTGTAGCAAAGAATATACATAATACTTAATATTAAGGGGACGCATTACCTAAAATTTAGCGCTGCCCAGAAAATAATTAAACATGCTCGAATGCTGTGAGCTAAGGATATTGCAAAAAAAGAAGGATTCTTTTATAATGGTGGAGGTTTATTGAAAATGATATAGTGGTTTGATAAAATGGTTTTTGAAATTTAATGTAGTTTTTTTTTATTTAATTTTTTTCAGCTTGTGAATGGTTAAACCATAAGGCTTTTAAGTAAATTAATGTTGAGATCCAAATTGTTTTTCCTGTGTTGAAACATATGCGTTAAACTAAAGTTGGTATAGGATAAGGTCTAGTGTGATTAGATTTTTTTTAAAAAAATGATGAAGTTGAAAATTTAGAAAAAAATCTTTTTTTTTTGCCATTTTTATACATAAAGCTACATAACTATTTTTTTAACTGACATCTCAATATACATACCAACTTTTATTAATAGATGTTGTGGGAACATTTTGAAAAAAAAAATCCATTAAAAAATTCTTTAAGTTGTAGGATGAGTAGCATTTTGAAAAAACGTTAAAATTTTTAAATTTTTAAATTTTTTGAAAAAACTTCCGTTTTAATATTAATCATCTTTTCGTATATGTTTATTGAATGTTAGTTCTTTGTAAAAATATTTTAATTTGAATGCTAGCTATAAAAATACTTGATTTAATTTTTTGGGTACCGCGTCCCCTTAAATATTTTTTAAATTGTGAAGTGAGGGGGAAGAACTACGTGTCTCACTACTAATCTTCCTAAATGCAAACGAAGATATTCTAAGGTTTTCGGTCGATAAAATTATACATGTAAAACCAAGGATAAAAAATTAAATAGAAACTTTAAAAATACATTGCAATTATTCCAGTACAAAGACAAGTTACAATATTTTATTCCTTTACGAATACTTACAAAAAATTAGTTTTATTTAGAAAAGAACTTTCATAAAAGACAAAACATTTCAATAGGGATAGTTTTTTCTGGAAAATAAATATATTTTTAATACGAACTTAGATCCCCAAGGTATCCATACACAACAGAAAGATACAATGTAAAATTAAATAAGAAAAAAGTGGATTTTGCTGTCAAAAATGATTCATGATTTTATTAAACTATGTATAGCTTATTAAATAACATCAGCATAATTCAGTTATTAATGTCCAAAAAAACTCAGTTATTTTATTCCATTAAATATGTTTCGTTACTTAGTGAACAAAAAGTGTTTTTATTGAAAAAAATATTAATTTTATTATAAAAGTTTAAACTCAATTAATATGGTTTTTAATGTAGTTTCTTTCTTAAATATTGTTTGCGAAGGTGTATTCATGTTTTATTTTGGAAAGGATTAAAGCTACTAAAGGAGGCTAGAAATAGGCAGCCGGAAACGACTACACCACTATGTTTAGGAAAGGATGAAAACGATTCAAGTGTGGTCCACTTAACTTATCATAAGTTAAGGGACTTTTCTTAACGGTACTTTTATAACTATCAAGCTTATAAAAGATGCGTTCATAACATTCCTCTTTCAAAACGGTATTTTATAAATTGATTTGATTACTGAAATACTTCATAGGTGAACTATCACTATAGTCCTTCTGATTACAACGCAAGCATCGAAAACACTTTCTATCCCTACTCCATCGTGAGGTTTCCAGAAAAATGCGTGAGCATCGCTGTTCTAAACCTACCTAGAATCTTACAAAGAATTAAACTAAAAAGTGACACGAAAACTATGTCCAATTCACCTAAACAGCTTTTTAACGTTTCAAGTAGTCTTAAGCTAAGTTTTCCGCAATCATATATAAATTAAAGTCCCATTTTTTCGTTGTGACGACATCACGCCTGAGCGGCTGGACCGATTTCACTAATTCTTTATTTGTTGTGTTTGTTATTGTCAGAAGAAAGTTCTTAATGAATGAGTTATTCGGAATTCGAACTCGAACGGGTGTAGTAGTGCAAAACGTGAGCCGATTTCTAAGCACGTCAGAGCCCGTGAGTTTAAATTGTAGGATTTTTATTTGAATATCATTATTTTATTTATTGAATTGAAATCTTTTGATTTTTTTTGTTTCCGAATTTAATTTAATTGATGTTTATAAATGGTAAGAAGTCAAGATATTGCTACAATGTATCATGGCAGTAAAGATGATTACCATTCTAGATCTGATGAATACTTCTAAGAAATGTTAATTCCCTCTACCGTATAGCGTAAAAACTGTATGTTTATGAAACTGTCAATTTGGTACAGCTATGATATGGCCAATTGAATGTTGGCATTGGCGGCTTTTAGCAAAGTTAAAAATTTACCGTAGGATAGTAATTCCCATCCAGTTGCATGGGTTAGGGTTAGTTTGAATTATCGTCGCACTAGAGCTATACAAGAGGGAAATTGGCCACGGGCGTCTTTATTTAGAACCACAGTCATGTGACGAGCCAACACCTGATTATGCACACAATGCAACTTTTACATCGTACGCAGCGTCGTCGGGACTTTGAAAAATATTTAACGTGCATTCCCACCACACGGTGTATTATTCTTTGGACATTTTTGGCTGCATTTGCCAAGGATCAATGGATTTTTCCGATCAACCTTCAATTAGAATTCAATATTCATAGTAAAGACAAGACAACGTCTTTCGGGTCAGCTAGTTACTAATATAAACTATCAACTTTTCAAGCATTTCAGTTTGGTATTTTCTACAATCACATTATAGTTTGAATGAAGACAGATGCAATGGCAAAAGGGGTCATCTTAAAAGTATGATTTGCCACTTGGAGTGAGTATATGGGTTGGCGCGAAATTTAACTAATCGCGCCAATATCTAGTTTGAGGTGGCTGAGACCCCAATTGGTGACAACCCCATCAATCACATCACCCCTCTCTCTCTTCTTTGGAAGATAGATTTACTTTTTAAAGTCACTATAGAACAGTTTTTAGAAGTTTCCATTCTGTAATTTAAAAAAAATTATAAACATTTTTTAAAGTTCTTAACTCTAAAAACACTCTCGGTAGCATCCATTTAAATTTTATTCGTACTCATCATAGATATCATAGTTAAAGTATTAGATTGGCAGATCACGTGATCTCCAATGCTAACGACGGGACGCGCATGGAGACCAGAATAAGAGGGCAATGAGGCCAGTGTTACCACCAGTTTTAGGAGAAAAACACTACGAAAAAATACCATTTAATTCTAAAATTACAAAACAATACCATAAAAATTTTAGCTGCATATTGGAATCTTTTTAGTGACTTTAAAAAAAACGTGAAACGCTTTGCTAGTATTTTTATGGTATGTTTTTGTAATTTTAGAATTAAATGGTATTTTTCGTAGTGTTTTTCTCCTAAAACTGGTGGCAATCCTGGCCCCATTGCCCTCTTATTCTGGTCTCCATGCGCGTCCCGTCGTTAGCATTGGAGGTCACGTGATCTGCCAATCTAATACTTTAACTATGATATCTATGGTACTCATCCTTTTCAATTGGTTAACAAGTGCTTACAGGTTTATAATTATTGTGATTATATAAAAAAATAATTAAATTATTTTCTATAGTTTTTATTCTTAGCACTAAACGACTATCAAATAAACGGATGTTAATTTTTTAAACAATGCTACTACTGTCAGATTTATGATAGTGTAGGTCGTCGCTCAATTGAGCTGTAATGGGCTTTCGTGGCGATTTTCATGTTCTCACCAAATAAATCAAGTTCACCAATGTCGCCAAAAAACTTATTCTGCAATTTATTTGATATTTCGTTTTGAAATAACAGTATTTTACAATTGAAAAGCTTAGTGCAAGAACGTGCTGAGTAACATAAAGGTGAAACCGAGAAACTGAGCTTTTAAAGTTTTTCGTTTGCACTTAGATACGTTAAAAACGGCACTTATAAACGTTAAAAATATACTTAATTTAAAGTTTATGATATAGGGAAATCTTGTTATTTTTAAAGGAGGGGATAACATCTTCAATGACACAAAAATCTCAATTATGTCAGTTAGCACGTTCTTCCACTAAGCGTTCAATTATGATTCAATTAAGTTTACTAGCATAAACTATCAAGAGGGAGAGAACAGAAGCGTTATCTAAAAACCAAACAAATATTAAACGATGACTTGAAGGCAATTTGAGCGCATTCTTTTAGCCCGTGAACAGAACAGGAACTAATTTGCTAGTTTTGTGTGCATCTATGCGTGTCCGCACTCTGTACTTAAACACAAATATCTCACCTAGAAGAACAATAATTGATGCAACATGTCCCAATAACAGTAGAACTAAAGAACCCTTAACTCCGTCAAATGAAAGTTGCTTCTTTTCGTCCTTTTGTGGTTTACTTGTTTTCAAATAATCCAGGTGATACAGGAACGAGGCATCGTCGACACATTTGTCATAGATCCCAGCAGTACTAAACCTGGATATGATTTTGTTCAGTTTCTTTTTGCAGCAGAAACCCTTTCTCATGGCGATGGCAATGAACACATCGGCAAATGTGTCTCTGGAAATGAACGCTTGTGAGTCTAGTCCAGAGTAAAAGAACCTCAATTCATCCGCGTACGTAATCTCCGCTGAGAAGTAGTCGACGGTTTTGTGCTTGCCTATGCCTTCCGTGTTGTAATACCAGTCGTTGCTTTCTATCGTATTGCCCAAGTACTGCAGGTGTTCAGTTTCCGTCGCTATCATGTAGCTAGCTGTGATCGAGCCCTTATGTGCGTAGCTTTTGTGAGTTCCCGCCTTCACTGCTTTGGCCAGTTGCTCAAAGGTTTCTACATTCTTACCGAGGTCTGGGATGGTCATAAACGACAACAGTTTGGTGGAGTAGGCAGAAGACAACAACAACGCGTACGCAGACCACAGAATCAAAATCAGCTTCATTGAATTGCCGTCGATGATGGCAATCCTCTGCCGAAGGACACTCCCGCCCAGCTCGAAAAGAATTCTCAAGAACGAATGTCGGCCTTCGAGACGGACGATACACGCCACAGCGAACATGGTACCGAGACAGCCCAACCACACTTCGTTCTGGAACGGGTCTAGGAAAGCGTCCATAGTCGGTGTCTTCTCTCCTGCTTTGCCAATGGCAAAAGTGAGCGGTGATGCACTGTAGGGAGTGGTGTAGTCCGCAACTGTAGCCCTTGCCTCAGTCATCATGAGTCCGGCACACACCAAGTCCACCTCGTTCCTCTGGATCATGCCGAAGAGGCCAGTCCAAGTCCCGTTCTTCATCAAACGACCGTATTCGCCGTCTTTCGGCTGTCGCACTTCGTAGTCAAACCCTAGAGCTGAGATGAGTTCTTTGAGGTATCTGGCTTCACCAGAGTTCGCCAGTTCCAGTCGAGATTGGTTGTTCGTCTTCAATTCCATCATGTACTTCATTGTTATGACGGCGACTACAAGTTTTGGAAGATTTTGGTCTTGCATTTAGTGGCAACAGATTTAAAAATTTGATTTTATCTAGTAAGTTTGATATTATCTAGTATTATTGTTTAGAAGCACTACAATATGGATGGTGCAAAGATGTGCAGGATTCTTCTTTTAGTTATTTGTAAACAGTTAGAATGTAAGGCAATACATGCTCATTAAAGATTGCACAAAAGTTTATAAAGGTCGATATTGTATAAATGCATCACAAGCGCCATCTATCACTTGGCGCGTGTTCCAATAATATCATTCGTTTTTACATTAAGTCTTCCATTTGAATGTATGCTATTCAAAAAACTCTTAAATACAGACGTCACTGAATGTCACTAAATGTTTTTAAATGTTTACTCATTTCACAAAACAACTAAATGCACACTGGACTTCGTTGAAAGTTTACAAAGTTGCTATGCGTGCATCCAAGTTTGAGATCATCTAGTTTTATTGTATCGAAGCAATACACAACGGATAGTGCTTAGATAAACAGAATTCTTCTTTTAGTTATTAGCAAACAGATAGAATTACAGTCAATAACATGCTCATAAAAATACATATGTTTTGAAGGATCATGTGTTACAAGCGCCATCTTTCATTTGGCACTTGTGCAAAATTCTGTTTACACTAAATCTCATATTTGAATGTATACCATTCACAATCCATTTAAACACATACGTCACTGCAAACATTTATGTAAGCTCCTCTGACAAAAGTGTATTAATTATTTACCCGTTATTACCAAATAATAAATTATATACATACAAACTGAAATTCTACAAATTGATATGCGTGCATCCTATCCGGTTTAACAATAAAAACATATTATAAGTATGTCTTTTCAATAACTGGCTTCCATTAAAATCTATGATACGGTTAATATCTAATGATTTATTGATTTAAGTAAAATTATGGAGAAAAGCTAGATACATGAAAAAGGGAAAATATTGCATGTTAAGCAATTAAATTTAATATTTTTTAGAATGCCAAATATAAAATAAGGCCTTCGGTAATGATTGTAGACTACTTAAAATGTAAACATGTTTTGAAATAACGACTTCGATAATTATAATGTAAGGAAAGTTTTAGCAATGTTAATGTGAAAAGAATGACTAGGGGTACTTCGAAATCAGTCTGTTATTATAATGTTTAAAGATTTTTCGATGATTAGATGCTTTTAAGAATAACAGTAATTTACATTTTTATTGAATTTTATTGTCTTTGAATGTAGTTTACTGGTTTTGATGTAGTTTTTTATTTTTGTAAAATTTACGAACAAATTCTCTAAAACTTTTCCTTATCAAAAGAGTAAGAAACTAAATATCTTATGATCAATTACAATTGCACAATTTTTTTCAGAAACCTCATACCTCCACAAACCATTGTTTTCGAAAAATTGAAAAAAAAACACTGTTTTAATAGCAATTTTACATCAAAATTACTAAGCAAAAAATTTAACAATACCTTTAGCGCGATGATTTAATACAACTTGAAAGAGAATAAATAAAGTATTTTTTAATATTCAAAATTAATTTAGATTTAAAAAATTTCAGAAAAAAAAAACAATTATTTGGGTTTCAAGTACAACAAAATAATTCTAACTCATATTTTGTAGATGAAACGGTATTTATTAATCTCAAAACAATTTTTGGTCAAAAGAAATTAATCAGAATAATCGCATACAATATTAGATTCGTGTGATTTCTGAAAAAAAAAACATTTATCTTTTTCTCGCTGCCTCTTGTAGTAATTTGACAAGGGTTTGATTTTAGGGTTTCTTTCCGAACCGCAATATTCATTTGGCTGTGCAAAATACTGTATTAAAAATATTTTTTCACATGATGTGCGGTAAATTGATTGATATAAAAATATCAATGTTGATAAAATTTTGACTTATGTGCTTCCTGCAAAAAAATATTCAAGAAAATGAATAAATTTTGAGACATGATACTTTCAAAACTGAAACATTAGCTCTACGGGACTGAACATCAATCTTAACAAAATCTTAACAAAAAACAATAAAAATGCTCTATACTCTTGATAGAAAAATCTATCGCACTTTATCCAAAGAAAAACGTTTATCTTTGAAACAAAGAAAAACAACTGAAATATCAGATTATTCAATAAAGATTTTGCTTCGAGGCATCAAAAGGTTGTATTATCGATGATAAAGGGACTGTACACCAATAGAGGGTGTTATTATCGACGTTGTTATCTATTAAAAAGAAATACCTTGAAGAAGAACACTTACTTTCAAAATATATATTCTATAATAAACTGGCTGTTGCTGCTTTTTGAACCATTTAAAACTGATAAATATTTTGAAAATATAAAAGATCGCTGTTTTGTAATGCTTTAAAACTCCTCATCATTAGATGCTGTTTTTTTTATTAAAAAAACAAGGTTCACTTGACTTCAAACCCTCCTTAGTTAGAAATAATAAGTTGGATAACTAAATAATTGATCATTTCAGTTCAATAATGGTCAATGTCATTTTTGTAGATTTTAGTATTGTATTTTAACATTTAAAAGTTTAATAATATAACGAAATGATGTTTTTAGACGCATGAATTTTGTGTGGAAGTGCCAGTTTATGTTACAAAATCTAGTTGTTTACGTTATTAACATGTTATAGCTAAAAGCAGAATAATACACTTTTTAATGTTATACCTTTTACCCTAGCAAATTTTAAGCCCCAGGTTAACACATTTCTTTTAAGGAAAAATACGAGTTTCAATAGTTTACACTTTTTAAAACCATTCTTCAATTCTAAGTTTTTTATTTTCTTTTTCATCAAATTATAGTCTTATTACTAAAACCTTATTTTGTTGTAAATTAGTTAGTTGCAATTTTATCTGCAGAACTTGTGATTCGGTTTCTGATATAAATGTAAAAAAATGTATTGTCTAACAAGTTTGGTTGGTTGGTTGGTAGACATATATATTCAGGTTTGTGTGCTTGGTCAGAGACCCGCTTATAAACCTTCGTCAAGTAAGACAGACACAACAGACAACACACACACATAAGTGGATCCATCTAATTTTTAGAGACAGAGGCCAACTAGAGGATCCACAGAAATGGCTTGTCACCCCCAGAGGTATTGATTTGGTATGGGAACTTGGAGGACTTTCGGACCCAACAGATTTAACGAGCACGTACTCCGCATATACTCGACAAACACAAACATCCATGCCTTACCGGGATTCGAACCCGAACCCAGAGGCTCCAAAGGCTAGCGCCCTAACCGTCGCGCCGCACAGTGGTCGGAAAAGGCTGAAAAACGGTCAAAATTCATTTATTTTTTTGTGGTTTGACAAAAATGCATAAAAATTCGGTTTTGTAGGTTTTTGACCCGTCTGAGTCGATATAAGACACAATCAAGTTTGTAAAACCTATAGATTTTAAGTTACAGTTAATGCAAAAAAAATAGTATGTGAAGATGTAATGTGAAAATTGCGTATAAAGAATAACGCTTTAATCAACATGTATTGTGCAAATGCATATGCGTATGTTTAGGTCATGGTAATACGTAATCGTACGTCAAGTAGTCACAAAAAGCCAAAACACTAACAAAATCTTTTAAAAATGAAACGTTGAGCTAAAAAAAATTACACTTTTTCAATATTTTCTGCTCTCAATTTAGCTTATAAAATTAATTGAAACCAAAGTTTTTTAATGTGAATATTTTTTTACTAATTTTTGAACACATGAATTATATAATCTTAAACATTTAAGTTTGTGAAATAATTATAAAATATTTAACATTAAAATTTGTGGAATAATTATATAATATTAAACATTTAAGTTTGTGGAATAATATCAAGTTTAATATCAAAATATCGTACAAAAATATGAATACACAGAACATATACTTTCAAATTAACCGTCAACAGTTTTTTAAGATCATATTAATTAACAGCATTTTATTATTGAAGATGTTAAGGCCAAATATGGTATTAATATTCATCTAAAGACTTTTTAATGAATTTTAAATGAATTTTCGTTTAATTTTAATAAGATTATTAATTTTAATAATTAATTTAAGTAAGATTACAATATTAATATAATAGTTTTTTTGAGTCTTCGTGTAGCTCTAATTTGTTGTTTGTTTTAGGCTTTGCGCGAAAGGTATTTATGTAAGGGTCCGATGAAATAGTAAGGAAGTTAAACACATCTTCATTTGTATTTTTCCTTGAACTTTTTCTCGAGTGTTCTCGTCTGTACCACCGAAAGTCTTTGTTTCTGGCTTCTTGGGCTTCTTCGGTCAAAGCTCCTATTGGTAACATATATGATGAAATCACTTCCCCTCCATGAAACAATACCTTATGAACAGTGTTTGGCATGTAGTACCAGGGGTATAAATCAACATATAAAATTGCGGTTTATCTACAGTAGTTTTGAAATTTTAGAGGATCAATTTCAGAACTACTATTGATTGTATCCAAGATAATTTTAAATCTATGAATTAGATTTCTATCAACTTTGGTAATTTCCGAAGTAATAGTAGGATCCTTAAAAAATCTTCGAGATGTATTACCATCGTTGGAAGTGCCCATTCCTTGTAGGACCACATCGACATTTAATCCTAAAACCTTTTTAAATTTTTCTTGGATTTGCTTTTTTGCATTTAGTTTTATTTCTTTGGTTTCTTGCGTAGTTTTCCACTTTTTAAAACTCATGTTGTAGGCAATGTGAAGAATACACTCCATAAATTTTATACGAGCATGAAGTGGTGAGAGACCAAGCTTAATTGATTCCTCATAAATGATTTTAGTATCCAAAAGTTGTAGATTGTTCATTTCTGAAGGCTTAGCTTTGCATATTGGGCATACTGCCATTGATGGCGTATTTGTCAAATATTGGGTAACTTTTCCATCGATCATGGATAGCACTAAACAATGTTTTACGTGTATTGTTTTGTTATTGTAGGTAAGTATTGTTACGTTCAATTTTTCGATATCTTCATGCATTTTACCAACTTCTTGTCGAACTAAATCTGGAGTTTCTTTTGCAAAAAGAAATCTAATTGGTCTGCAAAACTGTGTGGATGAGGGTCTTGGATTTTCCCAAACAAGAGTATCTTCATCTGTTGTTAAACGCAATGGAACCAGGGTCGTCATAAAAAGATTGACGTCGGTCTCTTTTTCGTTTTCAAACATCTGCTTATATTGGCTGTGACCAGCAGACCCATCACACCCCCATTTGCAAAATAGTTTAAATTTGTACACTGTTGGTTCGACTTCGAATTTTATGAGAAAAATTCGTTTTATTGTGTGGTCCAGCAACGTTTGGATATTAACTGTCGCATGACTTTCTGATACTTCAATTTCAGTTGGGTAGCATAGCTTTTTCTGCTCTAAAACTTGATCGTAGGACGGGAAAATGTTGCTTCCTAGTTCCTTTGATGATTGTCTTAGAACGTTATAATCATGTTTAGATAAGGAGGCATCTATTAGTACAGCAAGAGCTTTTTCAGCACTGTAAAAGTCAGTATCATTTTGGTATTTCTTTGATGCAGCAGTTAATAGTTCTTTCGATACACTATCAAGAATTTGTTTAATTTTCCGACGCTTTGTTCGATCCGAACATTCGTCAAAAGGCTTTTCAGGTCGACCAGCTTGCGTGGAAGTAGATGGTTCTTGTTGATCTAGTGTGCTAGAGCTAGCCTGTGCGGAAAAAGATGGCTCTACTATTTCCATATAATGTGTGCTGTAAGCACCCGATGCAGAATTACTTGACTCTACAAGTTCTAAGGAATAAGTGTTAGCAAGCCACTTCTTATACTTATTATAAAACCCTTTTTGTTCCGACTACAATCAAGCCACCTTTTACGAAAATGGGGTACAAATATTTTGGATAAATACCTTTTTATTCCTTCTCGTTGATCTGGGGTTATCAATGGGTAAGATACTTTCAAAGCGTCGATGCTTTTTTCGATATCAAATTGGCTCTTTAAAACAATTTCTACTAATTCACTATAACAACATTTAAAACTCGCCATTTCGTCCTTACCGATGAAACATTATCGAACGTCTGGTAAAAGAGGTTTGAAATTGTTTGGTCACCTTTGTCGAAAAATTTTGTATGGGAACTGTTTATAAGAATGAATTTTGGACTTCTCCCCCCCCCCCCCTAATTCCCAAAAGCCAATGAGCATCTCTTGAAAACATTATTATTGAAAACAAATCAGACCTTTTATCTCCTACAAAGATGACACCAGTATTTAAGTTCTTTTATTTGTTTATAATTAAACTCTTTGTAAGTGAAGTGGTCGAAACACCTGTCGTTTTTCCTACTTTGTTTCTAGATTAACAGCTGCCGTGGAGCAACACGCAGCAGCGTTGTGCTTTTCGACGATTTTTGAACAGCTAGATTTTGACACTTCTGTTTGTAATTATGGTGTCCGTACGTTTCCGCAGCTGAAATTTAGATTTATCTTTTATATACGATTTGGAAAACTAGTTAATTTTAATGAGACTTTGGAGCATAGTGGAGCAAGAAAGTTGCACTCTTTCAACTATTTAAAAACATAGTATTTTAGAAACTAAGTTCAAAAACTAATTTAAAAATTATTTTGTATTTTTTAATCAGGTAAAATAAAAGAAACCTTTTATAAAACTCAAAAACATGCAAAAAAATTGTGTAATAAAATTATAAATCGTGTATTTTGAATTCCATTGTATCGCCTCAAAACGGGCTATTTTTCATTTGTTGACTTTTCGTAACTATAAATACAACAAAAAATTATTTTTAATGATTTATATTTGGTAATCTTACTATTCAATTATCTATTAATTTAAAAATCTATTCATTTTGCATTTTTCTAACACTTCGAAATTTGGCATTTTGGCCGCTCCCAGACCACTGTGCGCCGCCGGGTTGGCAACAAGTTTGGTGAAACAAATACTTTAATACTACAAAGAATAACATCCTGTAATGAAATGAGATTTAAAAACATAGATGAAGGATGCAGTTCCAAAACTCACACTCTAGAAGTATAACTAAAATGTATCTGGTATTGATTATGATAACAGATTAAGATCTTTAAACATGTATCCCCTGGAAAATAGGAGAGCTAGGGGTGATTTAATTCAGTTATTATTTTTTTTAATATGACTTTATTGGAATAAATTAATCCATTGAAAATGGCAAATACATGCAGAAAAAGAGTCTGGGTTAACATATAAAAAGGAATACAAGAGAAAACTTGAACAAAGTCTCAAGCAGGAACATTATGCTGGAGTTCAAAGAGATGTAGATAGCTTACAGGCTTCCCAGTATAGGTGACACTGGTCGCCCCTCAGTTGGGCATCTTTGTTTAGTCCTTTACATGAAATAAGATGGGCTGCATTCAGAGTGCCTTCTCCACACAGATATGACAGTCCATAGAGTTGAGGAAACCCAGTCTTTGTAATTGCTCTGCGAGCCAGTCGTGGCCTGTTTTGATTCTGAAGAAAGCCACCGCTTCCTTTCTAGGTTTTTGACAGAATTTAGGCCAGTCTTTTTAATTCAGTTATTCAAGTTCAAAAAAGGGAGACATGGAGGGGGCTTAGGTTTTACCTTAAATAGCCGGACCAGAGGACATGATCAGAAATTGAATAAATCATGCTTTAGAAGGGAGGTAAGAAAACATTATTTTTACAATAGAGTTGTCAATGAGGGGAATGTTTTACCAGATTATGTTGTGTATTCGAAGAGAGTAGAAGATTTTAAGAAGAATCTTGATAGTCATTGGAAACTGGTAAAGTATTAGATTTATTTTGGACCAACCTTGCTGGGCCTCTGGCCTGTTGTAGGTCGACAATTTTTGTATTTGTATGTCCTAGTCCGTTCATTGGAGATTTTTGATAATGTAAATACAAGTGAAAGAAACAATGAAGGGGCTATATAGGAAGGGGCTATAAAGGTTATATATTAGTTGGACAATATGCGTTTCGTAACTACACCCTTCATATCATGTTGCTCTAACAGTGGATTTCAATTATATTCCAATTATACCTTGAATGCATTATGTATGCATGTTAGCATACGAAAATTGGTGTGCCTAATGCGTATATCCAATATGTATTCAAATTACCACTTGAGTGATCAGGCGATTGAAACCTCGTTGAAATATAATTGCTAACTTGATTGCTTCAACCATTTCTTAGTACTGCTGAATGGGGTAAACTTAGAAAAACTTGTTGACTTTCTTCAATTCAATTTTTTTTTCTCAGTTATTACAAGTTGTGTTGAAACAATAAAAAATTGTGTTGCAAAATAATAATGCATGGTTAGCAAAGATATTGCGTAAAAAGTCAAAAAATTGTATTTAAGGCACATGCTCTCTTATGTTTTTGATAAATGGTTACACTAAAGTTAAAAATATATATATTACGGTTCATAATAATGAATGTTATAATAGTCTTTTAGAAAACAATATAGTTTTTTGTCATTTGCTCATGTTTAAGATAATAGTGTCCTCTCGCGATCTATAGTTGTGTTAGAACAAAAAAAATTATAATGCGTTTTAATGTCATCGACACAATTCTTATATTGAAACATCATAATTCTGCGAAGTTGAAATTTTTACATTATATTTGTGTTCCACTTATGATGTTTGAGCACAAGTTTTTCTGAGTGTAACTCTGTCTCAACCTATAAGTAAAACAATAAGTTCTTAAAGAACTAAAATAGCCTACTTTCCTGATACTTAAATACTTACTGAAATTCTAATCGGGAAACAACTAGTTCTTAACAGTAAATATCATCAACAACCGTTTCTACACTAGATTTATACACATTAGAAAAAAAATCGCTATACACAGCAATCCAGCTATAACATAAACTTCCGAAAGCCACACAATCAACTATTTTCCTTAATATTCTTTAGCAAATTAACTTAATATTATTTATCGTCTGCCCGATTTATTTGTAGTTCAAAGATTAATTAAATATTTATTAATAACAAAAGTAATGAAACCACTCCAAACTGCATGAAAAAAATACGAAATGTAAATTAAAACTAAGCATAATTGTATTTAAAAAATATGCCTTGCTGTTTCTTGTTAAACAATTAATGAACAATCAAAGAATCACATTGTGCTACATTTTATGACGTTATTCGAAACTGAATCATGAAAAAATTATTTTGCTTCAAATATTTTTAAATAAATAGAGTTTCTCATGCCATTTTTAATTTGGCAAACAGTGATGTAAATTACTCAAAATTGAATTTCAATGCTAATTAAATGGGAAATTCGCCGAGAGATAGTAGATTTATGTCCGTCCGGACGTACAGACAGACGGACAAAAAGTATGAACGTTGGGTCTCTGAGGAAAGAGCTTTCCAACAAAAAAAGAATTTTTAAGATACAAATTACAGAACCGATTTTGTAAGAGGGGTACGGACAGACAGACGGATATCGACTGCATGTCAATACCTACTTTTTCATTTTTAGCTTCCACACTACGTTTATAACGTAAAAAGTGGAAGGTTTTATAATCGTTCAGTCCGTCTGTCTGTCCGTCACCCACTTTCACAGAAAGAACCACAAGTCCCACAGACAAGTGGAATACGTCATTTTGAAGCAAAAAATCCGATTAGGCTACATTCCAAATTTCATTAAAAAATTTAAATTAGAAGTTTATTTAAAATTTAAATAACTAAATTTTTTTATCTACATTGAAATAACATGCAAATTCCATTTTTATTCATATTTTCAATGTTGCCATCCACAAGTCCCACAAACAAGTGGGATACGTCATTTTGAAGCAAAAAATCATATTAGGCTATATTCCAAATTTCATTAAAAAATTTAAATTAGAAGTTTATTTAAAATTTAAATAACTAAAAATTTAATCTACATTGAAATAACACGCAAATTCCATTTTTATTCAATATTTTCACTGTTGCCATTTCGTTAAACGTACGAGAAATTTTATTTAAAAAATACAAACATTTAAAAGAATATTTATTTATGTGATATAATTCAGTTTGGATTGTTGTAGTATCACAATAGAGTTCTTTTGATGGTTCATTATATATGTATGAAGAAAGATGCAAAGAGAATTCTAACTTGGCATAAAAAATGTGCAAAGTTTCGCTTTTATTTTTAAGGCATCATTTATACTAATTATATATTTTTCGAACTGTAATTTAATTTAATCTAATTATTAAATCTGAGAAAGCAGATTAATGAAAATAGTTAATTTTGGCGTTTAAAAGTTTGAATTACAAATAGCTAAAGGCCCTGTTTGTTATTAGAATTAAATCACCATTGCCATTCGCAACAATCGCCCGAGAAACTTAATTCTTTTAGACAATAAATTAAAATAAATTTATTTTGCGACATCGATCAGTTTGAAATGACGTCAAATATATTTCACTACGAAATTCTTTGTATGTTGATATGAAATATTTTCATTCTATTTAAAAGCGAGGAATAGTACATATTTATTCTTTGAAATACAAATTAATTTTTGCAAACGATAAGTAATAATTATTGAATTTTCGAAATAAAATAAATAAAACTAGCCAAATTTAGCATGTAAATGTTTAATATAGAATTAATGCAGTGTTTGGCGCCTTTTTACCTGTTTAACACAACTTTTGTGTGGAAGCGGGTTAAGTGACAGATTCTGTTACAAACCTACTTGTTTTTAATTCTTTCGAATTAAAACAAGAAAAGTAGGCTTAATAATATAGAATAAGAAAGTCGGCCCTAGAGTTTAATGCTTGGGCGAAAGTTACCCTCCAAAGCCCAAGTTACCCCATAACATATTAGTATGCCAGTTACTAATGGTTGTCATGTATGAGGTTTGTCGATTGGTAGGTACAAATGCTAATAAATAAAACTTGTCAGGAATATATCAATTTCAATAATATATTCACTTGAGTGCAATAATATCAATGAAAGTGCCTAAAATATAAAACACTCATATTTCAAGAGACAATTTCCACATTAAAAAAAAAGTTCTGCCACTTAACAAAGGAAGTCCAGGGAAGTTGAAAAATACTGAATTTCAAGCAAAAACTAAATAAACTATTTTTGAAAATTTAACTAGATAACGTACATAAAAAATTAAGCATATTAGGCTATGGATTATAATTTAAGAATGCCAACTATTACTGCAATTTTATTTAAATATTAGAAAATAAGCTAAAGGGGTTTCAATGTACAGCTTAAGTTCGAAGTTACACAAAATTCTTTTTACTTTGAAATGTGTTTTTTCCCATAGACCTTGTTTTTAAATGCGAAAAAATTCTATTAATTTAATTTAAACAGATTTACGGTTCCAAATTAAAAAAAAATATCCAGACTATTGTTATTAAATAGAGTATCCATAATGCAAGCTTAAGTAAAAGATTTTAAACAGATTAATAAGAAATATGAAAATATATTTCATGCAAAATTTTTGTAAAAAATTCCGATATTGTTCATAGTAAACTCGATATTATTATCTGCAAAGAAACCTGAACGGTGCAGTTGCAAAACTCACATTATCCGAAGGAAAACTAAGATGTCGTTCATTGGCGACTTCATCCAATGGAAAAGTTGCATGAAACGCGAAATTCAGAATATATATATTTTTCTGGTACATTAGAAGCTGCAGATTCCGAATATAAGCTTAAATATCCACAAATATGTTTAATTTCAACAAAACATGCATTTGAAATTTGCCGAAAATGTACGTCACTGAAAACAGCACTGACGTCAAATGTTATATTTTTAGCGATGTTTCGATCTATGCTTTAATAAACTTTATAAAATAGTAAACCTTACTAGTTCGGCGAAACCTCATTAAAAGAAGAAGAAAATATTTTTTTTAACCAGTTCATATCAAGGAATTTAAACAACTTGTTCAAAGTTTGGTTGTTAGTTTAAATACACACACTAGAGCGCGTATGAGCTATTGCAGAACTATTGACTGTTGGATCTGATCGGAATAGTCGGGTGAAATCGTTCAACGTTTTAAGATATTAACTGGAATGAACATGACATGTTTCTGTAAAATAGCATAACTTTTTTAAGAGTTTGATAAGGATGAAAGCACGCTTCGCAGTTTCAAAAACGATACAGTGAAACGTGATACGAAATAACACGCCAAGAACAAAAAAAGCCAACCGTGACGTCATTTGTTATGCTAAGAGAGGTTTAACAGGAGTGACGTATCACTAAACTTTAAAAATGAATTTAAAAACAAATACATCTTTAAAACCAGAAATACTCGAGTTTTAGAGGTTTTCTAATATGCTTAATCGAATAAAAATGTTTCTGGAAAACGTTGTAATTGTCCATTGAATTAGCAATCGTCAAAAGTAATCAATGAAGCAAGCCGAACCCTATATCTTTGCTATACTTTGGAGAATGCAAGTTTTGCAACTATAACTCTTTAAGGGTCAAACATCAAATAATGGAAAATTCACTCAGGTTTTCAAAAGAAGACTTGAATAACTATTATTGATGAAACTTCATGAAGTTTCATAAACTAAATTTTTAAAAGGAACGAATATCTGATGGGAAAAAATCCATGGAAATGGGGTGCCAGAGCCACGAGGGTTGGACTTCTGATATCCTGGCAAAAGAAGCAAGAAAACTCAACAATGACGTTCTTCCCCAAACCACTCTCAATGACATCAACTCAGTGGCCATCAAAGCAAAATTTAACAGCAGAAGTGTTAAAATTAAACACCAAATTTGTGAGTTAAACACCAATAGGGTAACTGCGACCACCCTAACTAGATTAAGGACAGGCCACTTCAAAGGGATGGAAATCCAAAAAGATGGAACTAGAAAATACTCCAGCTGCAGAAACTGCCCCGACTCGGAACTGGATCCAAAACATCTTTTCTCTTGTCCAGCCATCTTGGCAAAATTGCAGCAAATTACCAACTCGCCCTACGAAGACCTTTATGAGGACCACTGTCTGCAGATCGCTGGGGCGGTCTATGAGACCTTTGGTCCTATATAGTCTCTATCCATGGACACGACATCATCATCATCTGATGGGAAGCATATTTTCTTCACTTTTCAAAAGTACTTGTTGGCTCAGATATAAAAGAAAAAATCTGAATGATAGTTTTTAAAGCATTTGTCAAAAGTGATTAATGTGAATATCAAAATGTTCGTTATTTGGACAGTCATAGGATCGTATAACCAATACAAAACTAAAATATTGAAAAAAAAGTTCTTTTGTAAACGCATTAGAAAATATTTTGGCACTAAAATATATCGATATTATGTAAGAATAAAAACATTTTTGAGAAATAAACGACAAGTTTATCAATGTTTTTGAAACGCATATACAATTAAGATTTTTTATAGCTTGATCTATTAATAATATTCAATTTCAAAACATGGCCCAAAATTTTTCAATTACTTTAAAATGAAGATTTGAAATAAAAATATTTTACAACTAAAGAGCTTATTGGACGAACGTGCAAGTGACAAAAAGGTGAAAACAAGAAACTGAGCTTTAAAGTCTTTCGTTTGCACTTAGATACATTGAAAATGGCACTTACAAACGTTAAAAATATACTTAACTTAAAGTTTATGATAAAGGGAAATCTTGTTATTTTTAAAGGAGGAAATAACATGTTCATTGTCACAAAAATATCAAGTTTTTCAAAAATTTCACCTATGAAGTTCCTTCCACTAAACTCTTCAATTAACCCTTATTCTCATGATCATCGATTTTTTTTAATTTTTCTAATTTTCAATTGTTTTCTGTTTTTTATACAGCTGAAATAAAGATTATTTAGTGTCATAACCTTTCTAAAATAATTAGTGCAGTAATGACAGTTTTATAAAAGGTAGCATATATGCAACCTTCAGTTTTTAGCTTGTATTTTTTCCAAAAACAGTGGTAATCCAACAACTTAAACAATTTTTTAAAACTACAGAACATAAGAAATGTGAAAAATATTTTTCAAAGTAAAAAAAAAAATTAATATGAAAAATAATTCAATGAACTTTCCTTGTACAGACGACGAGACATGATGCACAAACACAACAACCCAACAAGTTACCTTCCTCTAAAACAAAAATAATTTTAACTTTGTAAATTTTTTCACTCTGAACGAAGCTTCTATACTGTTCTTCTAACAAATAACAATGCAACATACTCGCTGACGTCACTCAACAGAAAGTAGGGGAAAACACCAGATAGCATATATGCTACTTTATGAGAATAAGGGTTAAGTTAGCTAGGATTTACTATCAAAAGGGAAAGAACAGAAGCGTTATCTAAAAGTAGAACAAATATTGAATGATGGCTTAAGGGCAAATTGAGCGTATTCCTTTAGAGAAGAGAGCCCGTGAAAAGAACAGGAACTATTTTGCTAGTTTTGAATACATCTATGCGTGTCCACACTCTGCACTTGAACATAAATATCTCACCAAGAAAAACAATAATTGATGCTAGATATCCCACTAACAATAGAACTAAAGAACCCTTAACTCTGTCAAATGAAAGTTGCTTCTTTTCGTCCTTTTTCGGTTTACTTGTCTTCATGTAATCCAGGTGATACAGGAACGAGGCATCGTCGACAAATTTTTCATAGAGCCCAGCAGCATTAAACCTTGCTATAATGCTGTTAAGCTTCTCCATGCAGCAGAAACCCTTTTTCACGGCCATGGCAATGATCACATCGGAAAATGTGTCTCTGGAAATGAACGCTTGAGAGCCTGGGCCAGAGTAAAAGAACCTCAGTTCACTCGCGTACGTAATCTCCGCCGAGAAGTAGTCGAGGGTTTTGTGCTTGCCCATGTCTTCCGTGTTGTAATACCAGTCGTTGCTCTCTATCTCTTTGCCCAAGTACTGTATGTGTTCGGTTTCCGTCGCTATCATGTAGGTAGCCGTGTTCGTGCCTCTCTGGACGGAACATTTATGAGTTCCAGCCTTCACTGCTTTGGCCAGTTGCTCAAAGGTTTCCACATTCTTACCTTGGTTTGGGATGGTCATAAACGACAGCAGCATGCTGGAGTAGGTAGAAGACAACAATAACGCGTACGCAGACCACAGGACCAACAACATTTTCATCGAACTTCCATCGATGATGGCAATCCTCTGTCGAAGAACACTCCCGCCCAGCTCGAAAAGAATCCTCAAGAACGAATGTCGGCCTTCGAGACGAACGATGAACGCCACAGCGAACATGGTGCCAAGACAGGCGAACCACACCTTGTTCTGGAATGGGTCTAGGAAAGCGTCCGTGGTCGGCGTCTTCTCTCCTGCTTTGCCAATAGCAAAAGTGAGCGGTGTTCCACTGTAGGGAGTGGTGAAGTCCGCGAGTCCAGCTCTTTTATCAGTCATCATGAGTCCAGCACAAACCAAGTCCACCTCGTTCCTCTGGATCATGCCGAAGAGTCCAGTCCAAGTCCCGTTCTTCATCAAGCGACCGTATTCGCCGTCTTTCGGCTGTCGCACTTCATAGTCAAACCCTAAAGCTGAGATGAGTTCTTTGAGGTATCTGGCTTCACCAGTGTTCGACAGTTCCAGTCGAGACTGGTTGTTCGTCTTCAATTCCATCATATACTTCATGGCAATGACGGCGACCACAAGTTTGGGAAGATTTCGGGATTGCATTAAGTGCAATATCTCTTCAAATTTGATTTTATCTAGTAAGTTTGAGATTATTTAGAACTATTGTATCGGAAGTAAACAGAAATTCTTCTTTTAGATATTAGCAAACAGTTAGACTTACAGTCAATAACATGCTCATAAAAAGACAAGCATTACAAGGACCATCTACCATATGGCACTTGTGCAAATCATATCATTCTGTTTACACTAAATCTTCAATTCGAATGTATACCATTCATAATCCATTTAAACACATACGTCCCTGCAAACATTTCTGTAAGCTCCTTAGACAAAAGTTACTTACTCGTCACGTTACGTTAAATAGTAAATTACATACATACAAGCTGAATAAGGCCTTTAGTAATGATTGTATACTGCTCAGAATGTAACAATGTTTTGAAATAACAGCTTCGATAATTATAATGCAAGGAAAGTTTTAGCAATGTTAATGTGAAAAGAATGACCATTAGTACTTTTAAAGCAGTCTGTTATTAAAATGATGTTTGAAGAATTTTCGATGATTAGATGCTTGTGAGAATAACAGTAATTTACATTTTTATTGAGTTTTAGTTTCGTTGAATGTGGTTTACTGGCTTTAAAGTAGTTAACATTTTTGTAAAAATTACGAATAAGCAAGTATATTCTCTAAAACTTTTGCTTATCAAAAGTGTAAGACATTAAATATCTTAAGATAATTCAGAAACCCCATAAGTCCACAAACCATTTTTCGGAAATTGAAAAAAAAATTGTTTTGATAGTAACTTTACATCAAAATTACAGAACAAAAAAAATTAACAACACTTTTTTTGAGCGCGATGCTTTATTATATTTTAAAAGAGTATAAAATAGTTATTTATGCAACAAGTGTGAAAAGTAACACTTTTTAAAACTAGTGGATTTTATTTCACGAGCGAGGTACGAGCGAGTGAAATAATGACACGTGTTTTAAAAAGTTTACTTTTCACACGTGTTTCATACACTATTTTTTATAATTACGTGAAAAAAATCAAATATCATTGGTTCAAAAATAATTCACGTGCTAATTTTTTTACGTAAAGAAGATCGGCATCGATAAATCTCTGGAACTACAAAATGCAAACTTATTTTTTAGTTTAAAGTCAAACATTTGAACATGGATACTGATTCAAAAATAAAAAAATAATAACATTCACGCGCATAATATTTATAAATAAAGCAGATCAATACATTTCTGGATTTTCTGAATATTATGAAATAGAAATTTTACTTGAAATGTTGGCATCTTATGAAAAGAGTGAAAAAAAGTACTTTTTTTCACTGCTTTTGGGTGAAAAAAAGTAATTTTTTTTATCACTGTTTCTAAAAAGTATAACTTTTCGCACGCGTCTGATATTAAAATTATAGTGTAAAAATCGGATTTTTTTCACGCAATTATAAAAAAAATAATTTTCTTAGATTAAAAAATAATTTTAAAGTTGCTGAATATTGGGTTTCCGATAACTAGAATTATTTGCGTTTCAAGTACAACAAAATAATTCTAATTCATATTTTGCAGATAAAACTGTGTTTTAAAATATCAAAAAAAAAATTTGTCCAAAAGAAAGTAAAAGAATTAATCAGAACAATCGTATACAATATTGGATTCATGTGATTTCTGAAAAAAAATACACATTTACCTTTTTCTCGCTGCCTCTTGTAGTAATTCGACAAGGTCTTTGACGTGTAAGGTTTCTCCCTGCAACGTAATATTCGGTTGCTTTCAATGGCTGTGCAAACCATTAGATTAACACGATTTCTTTACAGAATGTATGGTGAATCATCAAAAAATCAATTTTGATAAAAATTGCGACTTATAGGGTTTCTGAAAAAAATTATTCAAATTTTATGCTTCAAAAATGTTCAATATTCACTTAAACAGTAAACAATATATTTTTATTTTTTATGGCAGGTTTAAAAATTGATTTACAGTACTTTTTATTTAAAAACTGTCTTTGTGGGCAAAATTTTAATTAATTACTTAAACAATATGAAAAGACATTTCCACATTCCACAAAATTTTAATTAATTACTTAAACAATATGAAAAGACATTTCCACATCAAAATAACATATAAGATGTAAGAACAAAATGCATTTTAAAAAGGAAATATCTGGTGATTGTTTTGCACTTTTTAGAATCAGTGTAACACAATGTGTGTGTGTTTTGCATTTCCGAGATTCTATGTTACCTCCTGTTGCTTCTCTATTACATTCTGACGTTGTCCATTAATATTTTTAACCAAGTTTACATTTTGATGATTATTTTACGTTAAAACCTAACGAAATACAAAGTTGAACTGTAAAGAATTGGATTGTTTCAGGTAACTTATTTCCTTCCAGTTGTAATTCACGTACTTACTTCGATCGGTGAATCGATTGGTGCTATGGTCACACGTGACATTTATTTACCAGTAAAGGATCGAGGAAGAATTTATTTTCATTCAGCATTCACCCAGCTTCCACCCAAGTCCTGAAACATGCCCGTTGAAAATAATAAATCTTAAACAACACGTGAAAAGAAGTTTTTTTTTACCCTGTGTGTTGTTTTCTTTGCACATAAAGTATCATCGTAGCGTAACAACTTCTATAGAACCTAAGAGGTGTAAAATCTGCTTTGGAAATAGCTTGACAATTGAAGAGTACAGGGGAAAAGCCGCTTAATTTCGTAGAATGATAGTGAGTAATCGCCTAAACTGGTGTAAGGAAACCAGTTTCTCACTTTCTTGTGCATCTTCTCTCACTGCAACCCTGAAATTCAGTTCCGCGTTTTATTCAAAAGACTGTGTTCATCATCATGTTAAGTTTTAAAAATAAAGTACGATTGATTGAAAATCACGAATTTTTCTAAAACAATTAAGAGAAATTTTAACATTCGCAAATTAATTTAAAAGTCCTAAACCACGACTTTTCTATATTCAGGGGGAGAGCCGAGGTTCTACCGAGATTCAGGCAATGCATGATTCCGACGCTTGGACCAAGCGAAGGAGAAAGAGAGAAACCGGTTTCCTGCCACCAATGTCCGCCAAGCAGACACAATTACGGGACGACTCCTAAAAAATCAAGTGGTTCTTCCCCTGTACTCTTCAATTGGGTAGTAAAATAATATTAGGACTTTCTTTCATCGTCGATTGCTATTAACTTAAATATGAAATGGAAATTATTTGGTCATAAATGTTTGTAATTGTATATCATTTCAATTTCATATCCAGAGACCGAATTTAGTATAGATGGATATTGTATTATTGTATATTAGATACAAATATTTAATTGTTTTGTAGGAAATTTGTACCTTTTATGCAAAATACAATAATAAAAATTAAATGTTTTATAACATTTTGCTGACAATATAATTTACACAGTATTCTCGTCGAAATAATTTTTACTTTTACAGTAATTATTGTCGCGATAGTGGATTTCTTTAGTTAGTGCATTTGCGTTGTGTAAAATTTAACAATAATTATTTGGTTTTGTGACATAAAATCTTTCCAGATCCTATAATTTCTCCCACTAAGATCATGTACAACATTACAAAAAAAAATCAAAAAATTCCTAAAGAACGGTTTCATTAACCTGTTTAATCATGAGCATATTTAAAATTTTAAAAAAAAATATATGTCGATTGGGAATGAAAGGATTGTTTTAGGATAATATATTTTTGAGCAAATAACCCAAAATAATAAATTGTGGCAAATGCGACTGTAAAACGGTTACTACTGAGTAACTATGTAAAAATAAAGGACTCACGGTTTAAAGATCAGAGAACAAGAGGGACATACTTTGATGCCCAATGGAGAACTTTGCATCTTGTAGATCTGGGAGCTCAGTGGCGGGAGGCCGGCTTGCGGTGGGATTCCAAGGCTGTCATCTAGGCTGTATAGATCCCGGGGACTTCCGCGGTTGAGGCTGCGGGCTCACTGGCACGTCGCGGCCGGCACTCGGAGACCTCGGGCCCGTAGATGCTGGGGAGTCAGATGCCAGGTACGGAGCTGTTGACACATCAGAGGCTGGGACTATGCAGGAGACCAAGTGGAGATTCTGTGTGTGGAAAAATGTATTTTTTTTTGTTGCAGGCTTTCGGGCGTTCAATTCGATTGTCGGCAGTAAGGTCTCGAAGGGGTTGTGCAATTTTTATTGTCTTACGTCTCACATCTTGTGCATAGAATTAAGTAAAGTCAAGTTTTCCCTCCAAAAATCCTCATCCTCCCATTTCCATCGTGGGTGTAGTCTTGGTGTTCTATTGGTTGACGCAACTAAGGGGACGTGCATGATGGGTTGTTCCCCATTAGTGTTATTGGCTTAAAGTTCTTTCTATGTGTTAACTGTGTTCAATGAAGAACTGGGAAAAATCGGCCTTTTTAGATATGTTTTCCACGAACTCGTAAATCCCTCCATCAGCTTTAATGGGGGACCACCCACTGTTCTTGCCGCTCAAACCACTTAAGCTAACTCCTTGGTGCAAAACTAATAAATTTATTATCCTGTATTCTGGATCTTCTTATCCGTGAGTCCCAAACCCATTTTAAATCCATTTCCCAACGTAAGAATGGAATCTTTAAAAAAAAGGAGTGATTCTTGATTGCCAAAATCAATTAACGCATTACGACAATTATAAACGATCCTTGACAAAATACAACAAATCTATTTATAATAAATTACTATTCTACCGCATTTCACCTACGATTCATTTTACTACATATATTAGAAATTGGCAGAAAATGCACAATATAACATTTTACACTTTAACCCATAACAACCTTCATTAAATAGTCCCTCTCTAAGTTTGCATTGTCCATATTAGACACGTTACAAAGTAGGAAACTAGAACAAGGTATTCGGAGAGGAATGTTCAGACGTTATTCAGACCCATAGAGCTAAAGCATTACTTTTGAAATTCCAACCTCTGCAAAACCATTGCCACTTACGCATTTTCCTGCAATGCATCAGAACTGCAAAGTATGATAAATGTATAAAATAGCATCCGTTTATTTTATAATTGATGAAGTTTAAAAAAAGTGTCGCCCTCTTCAGAATATTTCAGGCTAAATAAAACTTAAAAATTAATCACTAAATAACCAGATGATGTTTTCTATTCAAGTGTGTTTTTATTTTACTTTAATGACGATTCCCACGCGTAAAAATGCTTACATGGCAAAGCAATAATTTCGCGGAGGTTGTTATTTCAAAACTAACGCATTAGCTATATGGGACGGACCATCAATCTTTACAGAATCCACCCAAAACCAAAGAAAATCCTTTATCTTTAAAACAAAGGATAATAACTGAAATATCAGATTATTCAATAAAGATTTTGCTTCAAGGCAAGAAAATTGGGTATTATCGATGATAAAGGGACTGTGCACCGTTAGAGGGTGTTATTATTGATGTTTTTATCTAAAAAAGAGGACTACCTTCACCTTGTAAGGGATCACTGACTAAAATATATTTTACTAGCTAATTTATACCCGTTCTTCGCACGGAATAAAAAAAATATCAAATAGATTCCAAATATGTGTACCATATAACCGGTTATAGGATCATAAACTTATTATTGTTTCCGCTCGTTATAAATTATAAAATCCCGTTTCATTGCCTTAAAATTCCAAAATGAAAAATACGCTATAAAATGCACTCATAAATGTCATCACAATTCCCTCATAAATACATAAAACCTTTTAGCTTTTGGGAGATAATTTGGCGAGAAAATGGATATAGCTACCCACACCCATTATACAGCTCTAACACATTGACCTTCGAACAACCGACCAGTTTATAAATTATTTATAAAAGAAATTGCCTATTTGGCGAATTTTAGTTAATAATTTGGCGAACTTGGCAACGAATTTGGCGAAAAAATAAAGACAAAAAACACTAATAGCTCTAGTGTGATGGCCTTTATTAACCATCATGGTTCAGTAATAGCTTAACTATACATTTATTGCTCAAATATGCATACATGCAGTCAACAGAAAAATCAATGAAAAAATCATCAAATAAACCTACAATAAAATCCGGGAATGAAGACTGCCGGAATTACGTCACTTGAAACATGTCAATTATTTTTCAAATAATGAATTTAGTTTCTGAAAGTAATGGCAAAAGAATAAAATAAACATTTTTAATTTTAAATGATTTCGTTAAAAGTTTTATTTATTTTTTTCAGCCGATGGCATCAGGAAAGAGAAAAAATGATCGGATTTGAGCGAAAGTGGTGTATTTTTTTCAGAAAATTCGAATTTTCTCTAAAAATGGAACAAATATGAACAATATAAGCCTCAGGTGCACACGTTGGTATTAAAGGGAATCTATCTTAAAATTTTCGAATTTCTGAGGGCAGTATAAGTAGGTCTTTTATGATCCGAAAACAGACACACACACAGACAGACTCTTTCTTTTATTATTATAGACTAGCAAATTTATACCCGTTCTTCGCACGGAATAAAAATCAAATAGATTCCAAATATGTGTACCATATACCCTGTTATAGGATCATAAACTTATTATTGTTTCCGCTCGTTATAAGTTATAAAATCCCGTTTCATTGCCTTAAAATTCCAAAATGAAAATACGCTATAAAATGCACTCATAAATGTAATCACAATTCCCTCATAAATACACAAAACCTTTTTGCTCATTTGGCGCGTTTTGGGAATAATTTGGCGAGAAAATAGATATAGCTACCCACACCCATTATACAGCTCAAACACAATGACCTTCGAACAACGACCAGCTTATAAATTATTCATAAAAGAAATTGCCTATTTGGCGAATTTTAGTTAATAATTTGGCGAGTTTGGTAACGTATTTGGCGAAAAAATAAAGACATAACACACTAATAGCTCTAGTGCGATGGCCTTTATTAACCATCATAGTTCAGTAATAGCTTAACTATACATTTATTGCTTAAATATGCATACATGCAGTCAACAGAAAAATCCAATGAAAAAATCATCAAATAAACCCACAATAAAATCCGGGAATGAAGACTGGCGGAATTACGTCACTTGAAACGTGTCAATTATTTTTCAAATAATAAATTTAGTTTCTGAAGTAATGGCAAAAGAATAAATAAACATTTTGAATTTTAAATGTTTTCGTTAAAAGTTTTATTTATTTTTTCAGCCGATGGCATCAGGAAAGAGAAAAAATGATCGGATTTGAGCGAAAGTGGTGTATTTTTTTCAGAAAATTCGAATTTTCTCTAAAAATGGAACAAATATGAAAAACTAAGCCTCAGGTGCACACGTTGTATTAAAGGGAATCTATCTTAAAATTTCGAATTCTGTGGGCAGTATAAGTAGGTCTTTTACGATCCGATAACAGACACACACACACAGACAGACAGACTCTTTCTTTTATTATTATAGATAATAGTTTTTTTCTTTTTCTTTATTTTCGATCGTCATGCATTTGTAATTATTCTTAAACAGAATATGCCCTTAAAAACACCTATAAATATTTATAAGGATTACAATATTATCTATAGTATGAAAGAGTCCAAATAAAAATGGACCCTCTGAAGGATGAGCAAAATTGAATGAAGTGTAAACATATTTCCGTTGCATTATATTAGCATTTAAGTTTTTAACTATAAAAGTTAGTTTCTTTTGATTTTTTTATAATGATATTTATGCAGCAGTTGATCATAAATAGCTGTTCCACGCTATATAAAAGAAAATTTAGAAAAAATATACAATTTACAACTTTTAAAAAATTATGTATGTTGATGAAAAACGTGATATTCAGGTGACAGGTTTGTCCACATATCCACGTCTATATCCACAAGAGGGTTAAAATTCATACCATTAGGCCCGTTATTTGCATTGTTTAAGTTCATTAAATGAATTTATTTAATTTGTTGATCTTTCCGCATACGACAGATGCGAAAACAATACTTACGATATTACTTATGGTTTTCAAACCAGTAGTGACAATCTGAAACACCGCTTCAGTAGAAACAAAAGTCAGCGCATTTTTCCGCACTTCAAATTCGCTTTAATATGGCGGGGGCGCTCGGTTAAAGTCCCGGTTCCGGGCATCGCCAAAATAATTGCCGACCTATGCGGACGGAGTGCGTGCACCCACAGATGTCCGACGAATAATACCCCATGTAAAAGAAGTGCACGTTAAATATGCTCCAAACTGACGCTACGTATGCCACCCTTAAAAAATGAGTTGGGTGCCTACTCAAGTGTCGACAAGTTACTTGACTATGGTTCGAAAATATGACATCCGTCGCCAATAGCCCTCGTGTAGCAGGGCCCGATCATGATTAATCGGGGCACTGGGCACATACTTTTTTTGGGGCCCCCAGAAACAATCTGTATTTGTTTGAAGATAAAAAGCATTAGACTCATGCACTTTCTCACATTTAATATAACTCATGTACGCCCCCTCCTCTAATTGAAAATCAACGTATATTCGTGTCTACATGCATATCCACTAATATGTTTACAAATCTATATGTCATAAATATATTGCATACATAAAACAGAAAAATAAAAATAATAACACAATTACATACATTTTGCCACTTTACTTAAAGCTACACAAGGTTAATTAAAAGTCATACACTAGGGTCATTATATGAAATTTGTGTGATCACTTAAAAAAAAATCGCGGATTTGGAAAGACTTGGATACATTTTTACTCTTTTGGGCTATTTATGTATTCTTCGCACACAAAAAATCGTGATGTTGACTTTTTTGGGGCCCCGTAAAATCGGGAAGCCCTGAGCACAGGTCCCGTGTGCCCAAGCGGTAATAGGGACCTGTCGTATAGCTCTAGTGAGATGATAATTCAGCAAAACCTAACCTTTAACATAGCCTCCAATTGATAGGAAATTGCGGGTAAAACCAAATGCACGGTTTTGACTGACTGATGTGAATGGTGTAATTGACTTAATATTGTGACTGCGAGTATCTGGAACCGTAAGTACCTGAACCTTTAAGTAAACTAAACTAATTTAAATAGTAATAAGAAGAAATAAGAAAACATATTTCACACAAAATTATTGTAAAAATCCAATATTATTCATAGAAATCTCGATATTATTGTCTCCAAAGAAACCTGAAAGTGAAGAGTGCAGTTTCAAAACTCACATTATCCAAAGGAAACCTAATACATACGGTCCGGTCAGTTTATTGGCAACTTCATCCAATTGAATTAACAATCGTCAAAAGTCGTCAGTGCGCGAGCCGAACCCTATATCTTTGTTATACTGTGCTCAAAACAATTAAGAGAGCGCATGGTTTAAACCCTTTCACCCCCAATGATTCCATTTGGAATCAACAACTTGCGATTTTTTTCTAAATAAGTTAAGTCCGCACTTAATTATCGTTAGATGGAAGAATCATGTCTTTTGAAGAATTAAATAAAGTTGGTTTTAGTTAAATGAAAATATGAAAAACATGCTAAAATAAAATTCACTCTGAAACAGTTTTTTTAAATAAATTGACCCTAAATACTTCATGCTTGCATTTTTAGATGTTTAAAAATTGATTTTAACTATTTTTAACAAATAAAGTTTTGAAAAAATTATTGTTATAAGTAATTAAAAAGTTATGATTTCAATTTTTCCCCCTTAAATTTTAGTTACAAAAATTAAGATTTTTACCATTTCATTCTGAATGCATAATAAATCTATTTCACAAATTTTAGATTTTTAGTATAAAAAAATAAGAAGTTGGGACAGAAAGGGTTAACAAAAGCACACAAAGTGCCCCCCCTAATTGTTTTTTTTTTCAGCAGTTTACTTTTTAGAATGCGAATTTTAAAAACTACATTCTTTAAGCGTCAATAATCAAATAATGGAAAATTAATTTACCCAGGCTTTCAAAAGAAGACTTGATGATTATTTTTGATGAAACTTGATGAAATTGCAAACACTATATTCTGTAAAATGAAAGAATATATAATGGGAAGCATATTTCTTTATATTTTGAAAGTATTTGTGACTCAGATATAAAAGAAAAAGTATCCAATTATTGAAATCTGAATGAAGCATTTGTCAAAAGTGATTAATATGAATATCAAAATTTGCATAATTTGGACAATCATAGGATCGTATGACCAATAAAAAAACTAAAATATTGAACTTCTGTTAAAAGCGCATTAGAAATTATTTTGCCAATGAAAAAATATCTTATTTATGAATAAAAATATTTTTGAGAAATAAACGGCAAGTTTATCAATATTTTTGAAAAGTATATACAAATCAGATTTTTATATCTTCATCTATAGCAAATATTCAATTTCAAAACATTTTTAATGGCATGGCCTCAAATTGTTCATTTAGTTTAAAATGAAAATATGGGAATCGGCTCTTATTTCTTAAGAACTTTATTCTTAAAAATTAGACACAAGTTTTAATCTCAAATTTTTAATTATCCCTAGTTTAATCTCAGACAAGTTTTAGTCTAGATCAAAAATAAACTTTTATTCTGTCCCATGTCATTTAAGTTCAGTTAGAAACTGAATTAAGTATTTTAAATTGAGTTTTCGATTGGCTAACCATGTACGCAATGTTCAGATGTAATCTATAGTACAATGTTACAAATAATGCTTTGTTTACGAGTAACTTGATAACCATAGCGTGGATCGTAAATGAGATTTTCGGAACGTCTTCTGTTAAACAAGATTTATGTTCAAATATAAAATATATAATGGCTTTTGAGTTTCGAAAAACTTCAGCTTTAGAAAAATGTGTATTATTTGGGATAGTTGGTCTTCGATGGCATTTTAATTTGTGCAGTTTCTTAAGATTACCCAGAAGCATATATTGACTGTTTAATTAGCAGATATCTTTTGTACTTTCTATTAAAAAAATTAACAGCACAATTGAAATTTGTGTGTTAAAAACTTGCAATGATTTATAATTTATTCACCAAACTGTAAAACACTTAGGAAAGTTTTCAATTTTATTTAAAGAAAAAAAGTTAGTACATTTAATTAGTAACTTTTTGATGCTTAGCATTGACTCACAAATTTCAATTACTTTAAAATGAAGATTTGGGAATCGGCTCTTATTTCTTACGAGCTTTAATCCTGAAAAGTTTCCAAGAGAAGATAAAGAGAGACTGGCCGTTTCAAAAACATTTATAAACTTGCCGTTTATTTCTCAAATATTTTTATTCATAAATAATATATATATTTAGTGCCAAAATATTTTCTAATGCCCTATTAAAAGAAATTGCAACTTATTTCAAGATTTTAGTGTTTTTTATTGGTCATACGATCCTATGATTGTCCAAATAATGAAATTTTTGATAGGATACCCAGGGAGGATACTAGGATTGGATTGTACTTTTGAATTTTCAGGATACCCAGGAAGAAGCTAGCAAACATTTCGTTCTTCTGGGCTCCTGGTGGAAAACGAAAAAGAGGAAGACCCAAAATGACATGGCAGAGACAGTTCCAAAGAGAACTTAAAAAATTAAGATTATCCGGTTTGGAGGATGCCAGAGCCCAAGCCAGAAATCATCATCGGCAGCTACATTTATCATATTAAAAAAAACAAATTCAATACAGCTGGAAAAATGAGGTTTAAGATATATTTTTTCCATTGGATTAACACAGAGTCACATTGGTTTGGAGACCCGCGGTCATTCAGCCTCATTCGCTCTTAACCAATGCTATTAAACGCGTTTTTAATGGTATGAACATTAAACCACTTATATAGATACAGACGCATAAACCTGTCACCTGACTGTCAGGTTTTCCAGCAACACACATACATTTTTAAAAATAATAAATGTCAGTTTTTCTCAAATTTTCGATTATTTAGTAGGGAACAGCTATTTATGATCATCTCCTGCATAAATATAATTATAAAAATTCTAAAGAAATTAATTTTTTTAGTTACAAATTTAAATGATAATATCACGAGTGAGGCTTGGAGGAGTAGACCGGATACGTTATTGGTTCCACTGAGGAGTGAGAAGCTTAAAAAAAACTTATTCGTGAAAAGTAGACACAATTTTTAATCTGAAACATGTTTTAGATCAAAAATAAACCTTAATTTGATCCTGTTTCATTTATGTTTAGTTCCAAAATAAGTTAAGTATTCCAAATTGAATTTTTCGTTTGTGTAACAGATCTAATCTAAACTTTAAAGTGGCAAACATTTCTATGTTTACTAGTTTTAGAACAAGTAGGTTTGTAACAGAATCTGTCACTCAGCCCGCTTCCACATAACAGGTGTATCAACAGGAAAAAAAGTCACCAAACACAATATTAATTCTTTTATAAACATTTACACGGTAAATTTGGCTAGTTTCATTTATTTTATTTCAAAAATTCAATAATTATTTCGTCCCTGTATCGTTTGCAAATATTAATTTACGTTTCAAAGAATAAATATGTAATATTCCTCTCTTTTAAATAGAACCAAAGAATCTCTTAACGAAATATACTTAAAGTCATTTCAAACTGATCGATGTCGCAAAAATAAATTTATTTTAAATTATTGTCCAAAAGCATTAAAGTGAGCGACTGTTGTGAATGGCAATGATGATTTAATTCTAATAAAAATGGCTTCCTATGCTTTTTAAATGAGCATTAAATTTTGCAGTTTTTTAATTAATTGAAGTAGTTCGAATTCGAATTCTCTTCTGAAATTTTCAATGTATTCTAATTTCGATGCGCTGAATTTTGTGACGTATCACACTTGTCCGTAGCATTTGTATTTTGGGCCATGAAAGTGGGTGACGGACGGACGGACGGACAGACAGACGGACAAAACGATTATAATACCTTCCACTTTTTACGTTATAAACGTAGTGTGGAAGCTAATAAACATACCATTGATCTTAACTGAGATTTGTAGAATGTCTGATGTAACACAAGTATTTGTTATAAAATTTCAGTAAATAATAGCTTTAAATTTTGAAAAACTTCATCTTTATCAAATGTGTCTCACTTGGGATACTTGGTATTCTGTACTATTTTGTTTGCGCAGAGTTCCCGAGTTTTTAACATATTTAACATCACTTATTGTCTGTGTAATCAGCAAATATTTTTTTGTCATTCCAATTGAATCAACCTTATAAAGAAAATTAACATTACAAATTGAATAATTATTTTCATTCAAATTTATCAGGTTCATTCATTATATTTGATTCATTACACTTTACAATAAAATATATTGAATTTATCTAATTGCAAGTTTCGAAAATATTAACAACTGTACTTACAAAAGTAATTGAATTGCTGAAGAATTATTTTTTAAAACCTTCACCAAACCTAAACCAAATTATAATGCCATTATGATTTTTTTTTATTAGCTAAAACTTTCTTTTGAAAAATATTTGGATAATTATAACTAAATCATTGACATTCACCAAAAAGTAATATAAAAAAAAAGTGATGCACTTATCAAAACTTTCAACATATTTTTAAAAATACAATTTCATTAAACTTATGAGGCATAAAATTTAATATATTGTGCTAAGAATGATTACAAACATCTAAAAAACTTCAATTATGAGCCATTCACAAAAACTAGGCTTTTAGTTAATATTTAAAAAGCAGTAAACACTAGCAAAGAAAGTGTAGTTTTATTATTTATTCACCAATAAAAAAACGAGGAGAGTTTTTCATATTATGTATCGAAAAAAAGTTGAGTCAATTTAATTAGTCATTTTTAGTGAGTCAAAAAATAAAAATTTTCGACCTAATTAAAATATAGGTCATAATTAAAGGACAGACTTAATAATTAAATACGATATAAAATCAATGAATAAAAAATATTTATTCAAAATTACTATTCCTAAGCATAAGAAAACAAGATTTTTTCATTTTTTTCTCTGGGCTGACCTATTGAACAAAAAGTTTTTAAATAATTGCTCGCAACATCAAAAACATAAATATAAAAGTACCAAATGTATACCAACACAGATACTGCCATAATCAAATTTTTGCCCAGTTTCTTTTGTGTATTTGTTACCGTTAAAATCCGAAATCAGTTAAACCTAGAATTAACTAGTCGTGCGAACTAGTTTTAACTAAGGCTAACTGAGTTTCCACTAGTTATCCCTAGCTAATACGAGTTTTGACGAAATAGATTAGTTAAATCTAGTTTTTTACTAGCAAAACTTGTTTTAGAAAAAACTTGAATTTTACCCACGAGGTAGATTTATTATTTAATAGGTTTGGATTAGTTAAGTTATTATTGCTGGAATGCAATGGTGACGTTTCGGCTTTTTCGAGACTTTAAGATTAAGAACAATATAATGCGTTTTATTTAAAGGCATACATTGTCAAAATAAGATTATAAAGTTCCTCTTTTCGAACATTTAATAATGGATTCAGGTTCAATTAATAAAGTTAAGTTGAGATTTTAAATTTCGCAGCAACGCTTTGCAACACCAAATCTTTCGTAAAGTTAGCGCAAAACCACTTCCTTTTATAGAAATTAACGTTTACGATAAATTAAAAGTCAAGCATTTGCAGTTAATTTTAGTTTTATCTAAAACACATTAGATAATTCTAGATTTTGCTAATTACAACTAATTGTAACCATTGCAATCGGTTAAAACTGGTATTAGCTAAGGAGGTCTTGTTTTAAATAGAGAAAACTAGTTTTTACTCACGGCCTCAGTTAAAGCTAGTTATCACTAGTTAATTCTAGTTCTAACTGATTTTATGTTTTAACGGTAACACATGTTGTGCAATAGAAGTGTCGAAATGAACCGATCATTTTTATTATACAGGTGGCAATTTATAAGAAGCTAATATATTCCCTTCAGACTTAGTTTATAGTTTGCAGGAAATCTTTCTTTTTTTTGCTAAGCTGACTGTCATCAAAATGAAACTTTAAGCTAAAACTTCTATTTCTGAATATGATTATATAGGTTTATATCTATTTCCTTTGGCATTATTTATGAGTGATTGAGAACTAAATATAAAATTAAAAGATGTACAACGTAGTAAATAGTGTGTACACAGTGTACAATGTATAAGTAGTGTGTACATAGTGTATAGTGTAGTAAGTAGTTGTAGTATACTAGTGTAAAATAAGTAGTGTTACTAGTGTAGTAAGTAGTTGTAGTATACTAGTGTACAATGTAGTAAGTAGTGTGTACATAGTGTATAGTGTAGTAAGTAGTTGTAGTATACTAGTGTACAATGTAGTAAGTAGTGTGTACATAGTGTATAGTGTAGTAAGTAGTTGTAGTATACTAGTGTACAATGTAGTAAGTTGTAGTAGTAGTAGTGTAAAGGATAGTCATACACACTTATATGTTTTTTAGGAATAACTTATTTTAAATATTTTCGGTTTAGAGTATAGTAACGCAGTATTTCAATTCAAGCACAATTCAAAACTGAAATCTTCGTATGCTTGATTACTTCCATTGCACTGATTTAAAACTACTTCAAAAACTCATTAATAACATATTTCCAATTTTTCATTTCTAAGATTTTGTTAACTATTTTGCAAAAAGTAAGTTCCCGACTTGAAATGAAAAAAGGGATTAAAACGGAAAGATGATTTTGAGGGATTATTATGAGGGATTTTAAAGGAAAAAAAATTAAAAACTTAAAAGCACTAATTCTCCTAAAATAATATTTCAAACCGTAAGTTTCTGTGAAAACACGCAAATAAATATTTTCTAGCTTGGTAACAGCGCCATCTGGATGAGCAAGGTCAAAGGAAGCTTTGGGAATCTGTTGCATTTGGTATCGTGAACTTTTCCGCTTGGCAGTTTCCTAAACTTGCTGAAATAACGTTCGGTTCTCGAAATAGATCTTAACGCTTCTTAAATTAATTAGTAATTTTATAATTAGTTTAAATCAATGACCAGTTGGAACTTTAAATTGATAAATACCAATTTTAAATTAAAATGCTTAATAAGTTTCATTTTTGAGTTTCAGTTTGTGTGATTTTAGGAAAAAATTTAATACTTGTGGCAAGAGTATAGAGAAGTTTAAAAAAATTCTTTTGTGTTAGTAAATAAGGTGAATGGTGCTTAAAACCTCAAATGTGAAAACATAAAAGTTAAATTTTTATTTAAAACAAATTGCAGATTTTAAAGCCTATTTTCTTAAATATTTGACATAAATTTAAACAAATTTTAATGATAGTATTTTATCGCAGCAAAAAAAATGGACTTACCAACCAAAACTCTATCTACTATGCATGATATCATCATAAAATAAGGTAATAACTTATAAAATGTTCTAATATCGAACAAATTTAGCACTCTAAAACAACATGGGCTGCCAACAAACAAAAAACACAACGTGTGACAATTCTTCAAGTGTTGCCAACTGTCACGGTGAAAAAGATATTGAAAATGATATCGAATATCGAATACCAGAGGTTAATGACAGACAAAAAGAACTTATAACCGAGACTTGGAAGCAGTTAGTGGACAACATATCCAATGTTGGAGTAATTACATTTATGAAGTAAGGCATTGATTTTCATTGTATTGATATTTTTAGATAAGCTGTAATTCAGTTTTAAGTGGATTTTTAAAGGGAAATGGATTCTTAAAACTAGTTCTCACTAATTAATTCTACTTATAGCTTATTTTATGTTTAAACTGTAACATGTTGTGCAATAGAAGTGCCTATATATAGTTTGCAGGATTTTTTTTTTTTTGCTAAGCTGACTTTCATCCAATGAAACTTTAAGCTAAAAATTTTACTTCTGAATATGATTATATAAGTTTATATTAAATTAGTTTTATGATTGGTAGTTCCCTAAAATAAGTTTTAAAAAAGTTTCTAAATAAGTCTAATAAATCTAGTATAATCTTTATAAATTTAAGTATAATATTTATAAGTTTAAGTATAATCTTTATAAGTTTAAGTATAATCTTTATAAGTTTAAGTATAATCTTTATAAGTTTAAGTATAATCTTTATAAGTTTAAGTATAATCTTTATAAGTTTAAGTATAATCTTTAAAAGTTTAAAAATAAGTATAAAATAAGTTTCCCTAAAATAAGCTTTATGATTAGTAGTAGCATGTCTTAGATAGTATTTATAAAATTTAAAACTTATAAGAATCATTTTGTATTAAAAAAAATTTAAATATTGAATTTGTGTATTGTATTTAAAAATAAACTATTATAAAAATTACTATATTTTAATAAAAAATACCTCAAGCCCCTTTTTTGCATTTTAATTAAATTTCTTCCCCATATTCAATCAACATTTATACATTACATTATAGAAAGAAATAAGATAATAGAAAGATATACCTATTTTTTTTATAGAAGTACCTAAAATTTAAACAAAATATTAAATATACACAATACGAAATTTATTGAATTCTTTAAGGAATATTTTTCCAATGAAATTAATTTAATTAAAAATTGATTCCTGATCTATATATTTTTCAAAACTTGCATAATAATATACATCATACATTAATTAAAAATATAAATTACAAATCAAACTAGTCCATAAATTTTTTGTTTAAACTTGTGCAGGTATCAATTCTAATTCATTTAATTTGTTAGTTAGAAGTGTAAACAGATAATTTTTCGGTTGGTAATGGCTTCATGCAAAAAAATTTTAATGGCAAATTAAATGATAACATAATTAAAAACTTTTTTTAATCACCCTAATTCTTCCTTTATGCATGCTTAAATGCTTATTATTTAATAAAGTTTAAAAAACATACTTTATTATTTAACGTAATGCTCGTGCAGTATTGTGTAAACTTTATTTATAACTACATTAATAATGTATTTTGAATTATTTTGGTAATAAATTTTGAACTATTCGTTTCATAAAAAAAATTCAAAAATATATTTATTACATGATTATCTGTGCTATTTATTTTAAAATACAGTGTGTTTTGTACTTCTTATGAAATCCAAAAACAAACTATTTTGATATTAGTAAATTTATATCCAACAAAATCAGCCATCATTCAACAAAAGCTTCCGATTATTCCTAAGTTTCGTAATAACTTCTCAATAGCATAGATAATTTCCACAAAATGCGTTTTCCAAATTAATTTTTATCCTGTTGGTGGATTCGGTACTCAAAAATTGGTCAAAATGTCGATTTTTCAGTTTTTACTTCTTATTATTCACAATATCTTTCTAAACATTTACTGAAAGTTTCATATTGGTATCTTTTGTAGAAAAAAAGTAATTAAATATTTTCTGGAGTCATTCCTATAAGTTTGAATACGTATTTCGTCTGCTTTCAACCTGTTTTCTCTGTTTCGCGTTTTTCAATTCTTGTGTTTAATAAATCCCTAAGGCCTTTTTGCTAATTAAGTTAGAATTTTGAAATTTTTAACCTGTGTTCTTATATAAATGGTGCACAAAATTATGCATGGAATAAGGTCTACTATGTATAATTGTTTTTTTTTAAATGTAGAATTCAATCATTTGTATTTTTGTGATTTTCAGTATAAATGCATGTTACTTTTTAACTGTAGCTCACATTTTAAAAAACATGCACAGTTCTTGAACAAATAGTTCTAAAAACAAACTATAAAAGTTTGGTGGAGTTATTCTCAAAATTGAAAGAGGAGTATCGTTTTAAAAAAGTTTAAAATTTTGACTTTTTAAAAAAAGATGAAAAACTACTTGTAAATATTTGTTTTTATAGCTAGAAAATGTTTATTTAGAGTGAACATTATATAAAAACACTATAATTTACAAATTTATGTAATTATTTCTAGAAATAATGTTTTGGGTACCGTATCCCCTTAAATACATTTAGGGTAACGAGTACAGTGATTGGCACCCTCACAGTGATTGGCCCCCTCATTCATTATTGAAAATAGGCAGAGGCTACGCGCACGGGCACCGTTCACGCATTACGTGTACGGGTATTAAGGCGCATGCTCAAGTCGGGGCTTACTAGAACCGTGCTTACATTGCGTGCACGGACATGATATACTTGAAAGTCGAGATTACTTTTTTGGGGCCCCGGGCAATTTTGTTTTCTCTATAAAAACATCAGTATCCAACATGGGCAGTATTGTAGGGCGCATTGAAAGCCTAAACACTCGTTTGGGGCCCCGGGAATTTTGTTTTCTCTAAAAAAAACATCAATTCTAGCCATTTGCAATGAAAGTTTTAAAAAAAATAGAAATTTAAATACTTCATGAAAACGTTAAAAATGCCCGAAAGCGTGTTTGAACCCGATACCTTTTGAATACGAACCTTTTATGCTACCACTAAGCTACGGTGGTCAAGGATGAATCGAACTAAAATTGTTAAGCCTCGGTCCTGCGCAGTTACTACCCGTACGCGCAATGCTTGTACGGTGCCCGTGTACGTAGACACTCCGTTGAAAATAATACGATGTTAAAGCCCAAAATGTTGTTGCCAACATGACAAACGTTAATGGCGGGAATTTTAAAAACCTTTGTCACACCTATTTGGCTATTTTGGGCTTTAACATCTTATTATTTTCAATAATGAATGAGGGGGCCAATCACTGCACTCTTTACCCTATGTCTCATTTGAAAAAAGACTAATGCACCTCATAATACCATTTGACATCAGACCGTTTCTACTCTGCTACATTAGATTTAAAGTAAACAATAAAATAATAATTCCCTTTAAAATAAAAATCTAATGTTTGAAAAACAAACATAAGAAAATATATTCTGCATAAATCAATGTAATGAATGGACATAATTATAATTCTCACGGTTAGGTGGTTTTATTATTTTGAGTGTTGTTTCAATATTGTTGAATGTAAGTGGATTTCATATTAAAGAACTGTTTTGAATGCGATTCAAAAATTAAAAAGAATAATAATCCAAAGAAAAAATATGTTACTATAATTTCAAATACGCACTAAAATATATTTTATACTTCAATAGAAACTCGTGCGTCAACTACTATTCAAACACTTTTATTTACAAAAAATAAAATAATAAATGATTTCTCGCAGTCGAAAAGTTAAACCAATATTTTGTATTTTCTTTGTTTTATATAATTATCATTTTCGAACTGCTTGTGAAATCTAAAGCTGTGAAATGCTGAGTCTTAATCATGAAGACAAAATGTTTTCACTGAATGTGTTTTACAACTATTCTTTATTTTAATTCCATTTCAAATAAATTTCATTTATTGCTAAAATGGTTTTTAGTTTATTAAGAAAGTGTTTTGAATGGCAGTAAATGAAAAGACAACGTATTATAAGAGAAAGAAGACCCATGGTTTTCTTACATAATAAACTGAATATTAGGGCTTGAAAGACGCCATTTCGGCTTTTCAATTTTATAAAAGGGAAGAATTTCTTTTTTTTTGTACAAAAAGAATATTTAATTAAACATTCAAAGTTTGACATTAGAATTAAGAAGTACGTACTGAAATAATCAAATCTATTTGAATCAACTTTATCTAGACAATTTAAATAAATTTTTTAACACTCTTATTTCATTAAACCACTAAAAGTAACACATAATTAACTCATGTCGAATTTTATACGTAAATGTTCCTGTACTTGCGGATCCATATACTCTCAGCTGCAATATTATGTCAATTACACCTTTCATATACGAAAAGACTACTGGTCCAAACCGCTACGTACTATGTGTTTTACCGCAGATTTCCAATCTGTAACTACTGGATTGAAAACCGCAAGTTATTTCGTAAGTAAGGTTTTCGCCTGCGGAAAGATCCACTGTCAAAATTAAATCAATTATTTAACTCTGCCGCTGCAGATCAACTTAACAGCAATTGAGACCAACGCCGGTCTCCAAACTCAATGCATCTGGTTAATTCATGGGAAAAAAATATTTTCTAGCCACATTTCCGGCTGTTTGAATATTTTTACAAACGTTTTTTTTTTTAATAATAAATGTAGATAACTTACAAGTCTCTATCTTCCCACTTTTTTAAATTGCTTCGCATATTTTGTGTAAAATTATGTATTGAAAAATTTAAAAAAAATATTCGAACCAATTTCAAAAAGTGGGAAGGTCGGGACCTGTAAGTTAGTTACATTTATCACACAAAAAATCCGCTTGCAAAAATATTTAATACATCCGGAGAAATGTGACAGAGAAAATATTTCTTTCTCCATAGGATTAACACTGATGCCATTTGCTTTGGAGACCCTCGGTCCAGCGCGCCCATTCCCCCTTAACGGCGATTGAGACCAAAAGCCCGCGGGTCTCCAAACCAATATGCATCTGTGTTAATCCAATGGAAAAGAATATTTTCGAAAACACATTTCTCCGGCTGTATTGAATATTTTTACAAACGGTTTTTTTATATGATATATGTAGCTGACTTACAGGTCTCTAAAACCCATTTTTTTAAAATTGGTTCAAATATTTTTTTTGTAAAATTATGTATTGAAAATTAAAAATATACATATTTTAATCAATTAATCAATCAATAGGGACCTGTAATTCAGCTTTGTCATATAAAAATACCGTTTGTAAAAATATTCAATACGGCCTTAGAAATGTGTATTAGAAAATATTTTATACCATTTTAAAGTAACACAGTCACATTGGTTTGGAGACCCTCTCATTCTCATTCAGTCTCAGTTGCCCTTAACCAATGTATATGAAACGGGCCTATAGTATGAATTTTAACCCTCTTATGAATACTTGTCACCTGACTGTCAAGTTTTGCAACAACACACATAATTTTAAAAAAATATAAAAATTTCATAATTTTTCTACCTTTTCGATTATAAAGCATGGAACAGTTATTTATGATCATCTGCTGCAGGAATGTAATTATAAAATAACAAAGAATCTGTGCTGTCGTTAAAAATTAAAATGCTAATATCATGCATTGAAAACATGTTTACATTTCCTTCAATTTGCATATCCCTCAGGGGGTTACTTTTTATTTAGACTCTTCCATTCCATAGATAATGCAGGATGTAATCCTAATAAATATTCATAGTGGTGGTGTTTTTTAAGGGCACATTCTGTTTAGGAATAATAACGAATCGATGACGATCAATAATAAAGGTAAAGACAAGAAATGTAAAGAATTTTTTTATTGAAGCCTACAGGGTAAAGTTCTTACTTTTAAAAATTGTCCACTAGGCAGTTTGAAGCAAATTAAATGAAAACTACTTTTACTCCTCACTTTGTTATTTTGCATTTGGGACATTGTTGTCATTCAGATTTCTAACCTTTAAATTAATCATTTACTTAAAAAAGTTGTTTGGTTTCACCATAATAGTGTTTCCCAGTACACTGTTAAAATTTTTGTGCTTGGTTTCACCATGATATTGGTTCCTAGTAGCTGCAACGGCTCTTTGTGGTGAAATTGTTTTCCACACCTTTTTTTCGGTGGTTGTTTGTGAACCATTTTTTCTGAATTTGTTGGAAACAAAAAACCTGAGACATGGTTCACGAACCTCGAAAGTGCCACAACAAATATGGGTTTTTTAAACGGTTTTCACCCACACAGGGACCTGTTAGCCAGAGCTAACTGAGTGGAACCAATATATTATGGTGAAACCAAGCACAACATTTTTAACTGTGTAGCAGCAACGACTTAGTTGTGAAATGTTTCACCATATTTTCGATATTGAGATGAACCATTTTTCAGGTTTTGGTAACAAAAACCTGAGAAATGGTTCAACCAAATACCGAAAACATAGTGAATTATTTGACCATGCAACCGTTGCAGCTACTAAGAACCATATTTTCAGTGAAACGAAGCGTCAGATGTTTAACAGTGTATAGGTGATTCTAATTCTCGATAATTGAATCCTGGACACGCTTTCATTGAATATTCAATTCCTAAGGTTCCTTAAGATGAACTAGAATATTACTGAGATAATACATTTGCTAATTATTTGAAAAGTTTAGACATGGGAGCAGTGTAAGTATATATATTCCATTATACCAACTGCTGGACAACTCTTAATGAATGACCACACATAACTGGATAAGGCATTAATATATGAAGAGTACAGGGGAAGAACCGCTTTATTTATTAGGAGAAGTTCCGTAATTGTATCTGCTTAGCGGACATTGGCGACAGGAAACCGGTTTTCCTCTTTCTTCTTCGCTTGGTCCAAGCGTCGGAATCGTGCATCGCGTTAATCCAAGGCCGTCTCCTTGGTTAATCTCGGTAGGTAGAAAAGTCGTGGTTTAGGACTTTTCAATTAATTTGCGAATCTTAAAATTTCTCTTAATTGTTTTAGAAAAATTCGTGATTTTCAATAAATCGTACTTTATTTTTAAAGCTTAACATGATGATAAACACAGTCTTTTGAATAAAACGCGGAACTGAATTTCAGGGTTGCAGTGAGAGAAAATGCACAACAAAATTGAGAAACTGGTTTCCTTACATCTGTTTAGGCGATTACTCGCTATCATCGCCAAAGATACCTGATGAGGAAAGTTTTCAACGAAATTAAGCGGTTTTTCCCCTGTACTCTTCATATGTGTTGTCTCGAGTACATGCGGAGAACGTGGTCGTTTATTCTGTGGGTACGAAAGTCCTGTGGGCGGTCAGAGCGCAGTACCATGGGTGCAGGTTATCTGGAGAAAAATTCCTCTTCATTCCAACAACGTGCCTGAGTTGACGGCCTCTTGGAGCAGAAGTCAGACAACCACCTTCAGAGGTATTCAAAGCCTTGTGCCGACGGCCTTACAGGCGATAGCCTGGAGGCTCACGACAGCAACAACACATTAGCGTTGTTAGATTAAAAGAATTGCTGTTATTAACCAAAAAATATGCACATTGTTTCGTTATTTTAAATAATGAAATAAATTTATTAAAGATTAGTCATAAGCAATGCATTATGAATCAACTTGTGAAGTATTGTTTAGTAGTTTCAGTATGGGAACAAACATAACATTGAATTACAAATTTAAACGAAAATGTTATTATATAATTATATTTTAATTCAAAAGCAAAAAAAACAGCAATGGCGAATATTTAAACTTATCAATTAATAATTAATAACCGGAGTATTTCTTTTCAATTTGTTTTAAATGATATAGATGATCTCATCTGAAAAAATTGATAACATGCAAAGTATTTTTTCGTGATCAAACTAAGCATGTTGGTGATTTTAACTGCAAATATTAGGTTTTTTAAAGGCAAAATTATACGATGATATGATTTTAAAAATATCATTAGCATTCGAAACCCTCTGTAATAATAAATTCATCGCTAATCAAAAGGGCAACTAAAGAAGGCGAAAAAGGAAGAATACCATGTTGGTCGGAACGCTTATGATGCATTAATTTAATACAAATTAATCTAGCTATAATTTATTCAAAATACACGTTTATTTCTGTTAAAATGACCAAATTTTATCGGATGACATTCAAATATATTTTCAAAAAATTAAATATTTAAACGAAATTAATGTTTAAAACATATTTCCTTGATAGATTCCGTAATGAAAGTATTTTATGGAACTCTTTGCATCAGCGAAAGAATCGTTCATTTATATTTAATCGCCTTTTGTTGCTACCGAGTAGAGTCCGGAATCATTTATTGACGACAAATTAGGTTACACGACATTTAAAAATTTGGAGATAGCGTTTTTATTCGGCGAGAAAGGTGTGAATAGTATTCCCAAAAGGATCAAAAGTGGTTCGGTATTTGAAATAGGCGATTCACATGAAAAATATTCAAATAAAACCACCGAAATAGCACCTTCGATGTAATTAAGATAATAAGAAACATTAATATCCTTCTCTGAGTGTACTTTTTTTTTGTAGCTCTCACGTGTGCCTCTTACTACTACAAAACCAGCACGGATTTCGGACTTTGGCAGATTTGAGTTCCGCGTACTTCCGGCGCTCCTCTGAACCATAAGTTTTATTATTTAATGAAAATTCTCTATTATCCGGGGAATTTTCGATTATCAGACCTACCTTCGGTCCCAATTAAATCGGATAATCGAGGTTCTACTGTACAATGCTCAAAACAATTAGGGGAGCACTTTACGTACTTTTGTAAACCCTTTCAGTCCCAACTTTTTATTTTTTTATTCTAAAAATCTAAAATTTGTAAAATATATTCGTTTTGCACCCAGAATGAAATGGTAAAAAACAGGGGGGGGGGGGTGGAATCTTAATTTTTTAATTAAAATTTAAGAGGATAAAAATTAGAATCATAATTTTTAATAAATCATAACAATAATTTTTTTCACAACTATATTTGTTAAAAATAGTTAACATAAATTTTTAAACATTTAAAAATGCAATCATGAAGAATTTAGGGTCAATTTATTTAATAAAATTATTTTAGAGGGAATTTTATTTTACCCTGTTTTTCATATTTTCATTTAATTGAAACAAACATTATTTAATTCTTCAAAAGACATGATTCTTCCATCTAACGATAAATAAGTGTGAGCCAAACTTAGTGATAAAAAATCATAAGCTGATGATTCCAAATGGAATAATTGGAGGGTGAAAGGGTGGAAAGGTGAACCCAAGCGCTCCCCTAATTGTTTTGAGTAGTGTATATCTCCAAACTTTATAAGCAAGTCTAACGTAGTGAATCCAATATTTAGCGACTCTAAGAACACCTAATGTCACTTTTCCACTAATGTACCATGTCTCACCGGAGTCATAACGCGAGTGATTTAATATCAAAGTTGGTATATCACGCCTGGGTAATCAATTACGTAATATTTGCGCCAAGACGGTTGTTTATCTAATGGCCTCTCTTATCTCAAGCAATAAACGAGTCATAATAGTATATATAATATAAAAGGTTTACCAAGAATATAGTAGACAAACTGGCTTGTTAAATAAATATGACTCTAGTCATATTCATTGAGGTATATTTTTTCCTATTTATTTGGACGTTACCTATAACTTGAATCCTATCATTGTATTTTAGTTCGAGAAGGAAGATTAGTAAAATAAGAAGGTGGCATGGTGGGTTAAGTAAGTCAAATAAGTCATGGTGGTTTAAGACGACATAACACACAACACAGTGTCTCAGGTTCGGGTCCGGGCATCGCCAAAATAACTGCCGACCTATAAACGGCCCGTGCAACCAAAAATGTCCGACGAATAATACCCCGTGTGGCGGGAGTGCACGTTAAATATCCTTCAAAGTCCTAACGCTGTGTACGATGTCGCCCTTAACGGTTGGGTTGAGTGCCTACTCAGGTGTCGGCTCGTCACTTGACTGTGGTTCTAAAATACGACGCCCGTAGCCAATAGCCCTCGTGCAGCTCTAGTGCGACGATAATTCAAACTAAAACAACACAGTGTCTCAACTGTTAAATAGTTTTAAAGTATTTATACTAAATTTATTTTCATATTTTAAACTTATTCATTCAACAAAAGTATTTGAACAGGTTAAGTTACACAAACAGTAATTTTAAACTTATGGAGGATTTTGATTCAATTTAATTCAATTTTGTACATTTGGAACTAATTTGGAACGTTTCTTGTACATTTAAAACTAAACACATATTTATTACTTAAACACATATTTATGGTTTATTTGGTTATTTTTAGCCTCATCTTTAGTTTTACTTGGTTGTTTTTAGAGAAAATAACACTTTTAAATATTGCTCTATTCTAATAACAATAATATAAGATTTGCTCATTTATTTAATTTCAGGGAAATGTTCCATCTTTATATATTTGAGTTAATTCACCCCAAATATTTTTTTTTCACTTAATAGTAATACAAACACCATATCTGTTATTTAATTAATGAGTTATTTTTTTAAATTTTAAGTAGTGCGAGTGAGAGCGCTTTCAAATATTTCTGATATTTTTTTTTTTACCTTTCATAAGATTTTGGTAATTCATCCTACATTTTCGAAAGCAACAAATAAACAATTTTTACTTAAGGTATCCGACTACGTTGAACACTCATTTTTTTTACTAAATTTTAATACATATATTTTATGCATTTTTATGTTCACCAACACAACTAATAAAATAAAAATTAGTGACCATTTTTATTTTAAATAAATATATTTTTTATAATTTAAATTTTTTAGGTAAATTTTAATGTTTTTCGCCTTTACGATATACTTTCTAACTAAAAAAATATTTAAGATTTCTTTAAAACAACTATAAATTAATAAATCTTCATTTGATACCTAGAGAATAGACTACAATTTAAGATATTTATCTCACCAATAAAAAGTTATGAGTTGTCGAAGCAGGGTCAAAGATTTTTATGTATTTTTTTTACTATTTATGATAGTAAGTGTCATAATTTCTGTAATAAAGCTTTAAATTACTAGTCTGTAGTCTATTCCCTAGATAATAGTATAAAAATATGCACAAAAAATTTCAAAACATACTTTTGAGTACTTTTTGAGAAATATGGTTTGTGGAGAAGAAAATTTTCAAAAATTCCATTTTGCAGAAAATCAATTTAAAGTAAACAATCTGTATAAAAGAGATTCATTTATGAAGAAAAAGAAAGATTATTTTATGCAGAGTCAATATAGAGACGGTTTTGGATTTTTAAAAATATCCGCTATAATTTAAAATAATAAAAGAAAAATGTTAAATGTCATCAAAAATGGTCATTTCAACGTAGTCGTCTACCTTAAACAAGTAGTTTTTTTTTAGATATATTATTTCAAGATTGTAAAGTGTAGCAAATTCAAAATAGTACACTCTGTATTTATTTTAAAAGCTGCGTAAACCATCAGACCAGTTCGGTGCAGCCTCTATGTCAATATTTACTGAAGACTGTTTGCCTTTGGCTTCATATTTGATGGTCCAATTTTTTTTCAATTATTTGCAGTTGAGCATGGATATCTTTATTTAACTTTTATGTTAAGTTGACTAAAATAACTATGACTAAAACGTATGACTACAATAAATGAACGAAATATTCAAATATGTTGGGTTTTCTATTATTCATAATACTTTGCGAAATTAAAATCGTGTGAATAGTCCGTTAAGGGGGATTGGGCGCGCTGGACCGGGGGTCTAAAAAGCAAAGTGTATCAGTGTTTATCCTATGGAGAAAAAAATATTTTCTCTGCCACATTTCTATATTGAAATATTTGCAAGCATATTTTTTTGTGTGATAAATGTAGCTGACTTACTAGTCCCGACCTTCCCACTTTTTGAAATTGGTTCGAATATTTTTTTTTTTTAATTTCAATAAATAATTTTACACAAAATATTCGAAGCAATTTCAACAAGTGGGAAGATAGAGAACTGTAAGTTATCTACATTTATTATTAAAAAAAACGTTTGTAAAAATATTCAAACAGCCGGAGAAATGTGGCTTAGAAAATATTTTTCCCACTGAATTAACACAGATGCACATTAGTTTGGAGACCAACGGTCGTTTGGTCTCAATTGCTGTTAAGTTGATCTCAGCGGCAGAGTTAAATAATTGATTTAATTTTGACAGTGGATCTTTCCGCATGCGAAAACCTTACTTAGGAAATAACTTGCGGTTTTCAATCCAGTAGTTACAATGTTAAACGCCTGCTACTGTGGAAATCAAAGTCAGCAAATTTTTCCGTACTTCAAATTCACTTTAACATAGCCTAGCCTACGCTAGATTTGAAATTGCTTTTAAAACCAATTGTTCAGTTTGGACTTCTTTCGTATATGAAAGGTGTAATTGACATAATATTGTAATTGTAGCTGAGAGTATATGGATCAGCAAGTACAGGAACATTTACGTATAGAATTAGACGTGAGTTAATCAAGGGTTACTTATTAGTGTTTTAATGAAATAAGAGTTAAATAATTCATTTAACTTGTCTAGGTATAGTTAATTCAAATGGATTTGACTTATTTCGATACGTACTTCTTAATTTTTATGTCGAACTTTGAATGTTTAATTAAATATTCTTTTTGTACCAAAAAAAGAAATTCTTCCCTTTTATAAAATTGAAAAGCCGAAATGGCGCCTTTTAAGCCCTAATATTCAGTTTATTATGTAAGAAAACACTGGGTCTTCTTTCTCTTATAATAGGTTGTCTTTTTATTTAATGTCATTTAAAACACTTTCTTAATTAGCTAAAATTTATTAAAGCAATAAATGAAATTTATTTCAGCTACATATATTTTAATCAGCTTCATATATCATATAAAAAAACCGTTTGTAAAAATATTCAATACAGCCGGAGAAATGTCTTCGAAAATATTCTTTTCCATTGGATTAACACAGATGCATATTGGTTTGGAGACCCGCGGGCTTTTGGTCTCAATCGCCGTTAAGGGGGAATGGGCGCGCTGGACCGAGGGTCTCCAAAGCAAATTGCATCAGTGTTAATCCTATGGAGAAAAAATATTTTCTCTGCCACATTTCTCCGGATGTATTGAATATTTTTGCAAGCGGATTTTTTGTGTGATAAAGGTAACTAACTTACAGGTCCCGACCATTCCACTTTTTGAAATGGGTTCGAATATTTGTTTTTAATTTTCAATAAATAATTTTACACAAAATATTCGAAGCAATTTCAAAAAGTGGGAAGATAGAGACCTGTAAGTTACCTACATTTATTATTTAAAAAAAAAACGTTTGTAAAAATATTCAATACAACCGGAGAAATGTGGCAGAGAAAATAGTTTTTTCCCATTGGATTAACACTGAGGCACTTGAGTTTGGAGACCCGCGATCCAGCGCGCCCATTCCCAATTAATATAGTGAACTTGTCACTTGCCGCAAAACAGATGTGTTGTGACAAGTGCCTCAGTTGTGTACATTTTATATATTTACACAACTGTATAATAACTTGTATTCTTCTTGCTTTAATTAAATTTGTTTATGCAGATAATCTTCACTTTTTGGGTGGACAACTCTCTAGTGTTGCCATTTGGAAACATATCTTTATCCATCATAATATTGTTGTTTCTATTAAATTCGAAGAAATTTCGTTCGTTTTACAGCCCTTTACCTGATAATACCTCAGATTCGGGGCCCGGATGGCCGAGTGGTTTGGACCATTAAGCTAGCAGTATGTGCGCTGTAACGGAAACGGATTCGATTCCCGCCTTCGCCCTGGGTGTACTTTCCTTTCTCTGTGACAGTAAAAATTCTTTCTGTGTCTGTCTTACTTGACGAAGGCTTATAAGAGGGTCTATGATCAAGCACACAAGAAGGAATATATATGTATCCTACCCATACCCCATTCCTCAGATTCAGATATAGTGAGGGGCTGGGGAGCCCAGTTGGTTAGGCACTCGCCTAGCATGCGAAAGGTCCCAGGTTCGGGTCCAGGCATCGCCAAAATAACTTCCCACCTATAAACGGCCCATGCAGCCAAAAATGTCCGACGAATGGTACCCCGTGTAAGGGAGTGCACGATAAATATCTTTCAAAGTCCTAACGCTGCGTACGATGTCGCATTTAACGGTTGCGTTGGGTGCCTATTCAGGTGTCGGCTCGTCACTTGACTGTGGTTCTAAAATACGACGCCCGTCGCCAATATCCCTCGTGTAGCTCTAGTGCGATGATAATTCAAACCTAACCTAATCAGATATAGTGATATAATTATGAATATGTGGTTAGATATTGTCGTAGGACGCAACCTTTAAATTGTACAAAAAAGTCTGGTTTTACAGAAAAAAAACTGTCAGCTGATAAGCCAAAAAAGTACTGTAAAAGTAACTATGTTTATTTTAGACGAATAATTTAAAATTATAAGGCAAAATATTTTTTAGCACACAAATTGAAAAGAAAAAAGGAAATTTTACCTACCCCAGGTCACCCCAGTGACAAGAAGGGGAACTGATCACAATACAACCGTGGATTTTTAAACCGTTGAAACTGGATTCAAACCATGGACCTTTAGATCACCAGCACAACGTTCTCCTAAATAAGCTACACTGCTCAAAACAATTAGGGGAGCACTTTGTGTACTTTTGCTAACCCTTTCAGTTCCAACTTTTTATTTTTTTATTCTAAAAATCTAAATCTTGTGAAATAGATTCATTATGCATCCAGAATGAAATAGTAAAAAAAACAGGAGGGAAAATCTCAAATTTTTAACTAAAATTTAAGGGGAAAAAATTGGAATTGTAACTTTTTAATAAATTATAACAATTTTTTAAAAAATGATCTGTAAAAAAAATGTAAAATCAATTTATAAATATCTAAGTGCAAGCATAAAGAGTTTAGAGTCAATTCATTTCATAAAAATTTTTGAGATGGAATTTCGTTTTACCATGTTTTTCCTATTTTTATTTAATTACAACAAACATTATTTAATTCTTCAAAAGACATGATTCTTCCATATAACGATACATAAGTGCGAGCTCAAGTTAGTGAGAAAAAAATTGCAAGCTGATGATTCCAAATGGAATCATTGGGGATGAAAAGGTTTAAACCGTGCGCTCCCCTAATAGTTTTGAGCAGTGTATTTCGACAACGAAGTTCACGCACGCAGTTAAAATGCTTGGTAGGTTGCAGTTTAGTACTTGTACGCCAGAAAAAAACCTTTTCTTAAACATTTTTATAAGAAATAGATTTTAAAAGTAAATAACAATATTTTTTATAAATATTTTTTCTATAAAATTACCATTTCTTACAGTGTACATAAGAACATTCAAGAAAAAAAACTTTAATTATGTTATGTACGAACAGAAAAATAAATTTTCCGAAATACCATGAATTCTTAGAAAACGCATTACAGATAAAATTTAAAAATAAACATTTCACTATAACCCTCGATTTATTGTCCCCTTGTTAAGGATGTGTTCTTAGATCCCGAGTTGAAAGAAAACCCCTTCAGGACACATGAAATTTTAAATTTTGTTACCCTAGTTATACGAGTTGTATAGCTTCACTCAGAAATAGGATTCCGAAAGCAAGGTTCCTTTTATGTTTTGTTATGGCCTGAGAGAGACATTCAAAAATTGCAAAATAAAAGAAAAAATATTTTTAAAATTTCTGAGATGTTTTCGTATTCATAAGATCTCAGAAAAGAGAAAACCTTTCAACTTTGATGTTTTTGGCACCCGGAACAATCTTGTAAGAATATGTCTGGGATTTTCAAATAAATATGTTCGGCCCGACTGCATAATAGCACCTAGTAAAGCATGAAGTTTTCCTTCTGATTATTAAGGTGCTCCAAAATAAGGTTCTTATGCGTTATTTTTTACATAGGCCGATTTAATAACACAAATAATCTTCTTTGTTTGAATTTGTTTTATTTTTACTTTCAATTACCTAAATATGAAATAATTTAATGGTAGTTGCGATGGGGTCGGAAATCCGAATTGATATTTTTTTGTTGTATATACGTTTTGGAGGGTGCCGATTCCGAAAAAGTAGTTTTCGAACATTGGTCCGTCTGTCTGTCTGGAACACACTCATCTAACAGAATTCTTGAACTACAAGTAGCTATCTATTTAAAACTATGTCATAATTCATTAGAATTAAGCAAACTTTATTTAATTTCAGTCCGATTCTTATTGTTTGTGCGGCTAATTAGGGTCGCAAGTATTTCAAATTGATCTTGGGGTGAGATTAAGTTAACCATGCGTTCATACAAGGGAATTTAAACAAACGTTTAATTTTAATGTTCTTAAAAGTACTGATTCATTTCATCTAAACAAAAAGTGCGGTTTCAACTTAGTGAGAAAACAATCGCACGTGCGAAATGATTCTCAAAGTTAATATTCGGGTGGGAAAAAAAGAAAACATGCGTTTCCCACTTAAAGGGTTAGGAGTAAGGGTTTAAACTCTGTCGGTCCCAAATGTTTTGAGCAGTGTTCACTTAAAATTTGGTACACGAGTTCATGTTACCTGTCTAACAATATGATGAGTTTTTCGAAAAAACTTACTTTATGATCAAGGGGTGGCTGCCATAAAACTTTTGATTTTAAAGGTATTGTTGAAAAACAGAGAAGAGATACATACTTCATATTTGGCACACAAGTTTCCAGTACATGTCAGACGTCATAATAAGATTGCAGAGAAAATCGTGCATGCGCAGATGGTAGCTGCCATAGAAATTTTAGGTTGTAAACTTATATAGAAACTACCTTATAGGATATTAAATGACCTTTAAATGTGTGCATTGGTTTATTGAGAGGAAATTGAAACTCGTGTAGTGTAACACACACCTAGTTTTAAACCGAATGACATTAATTACACAGAAGTTTTCTATTTTGTTTGAATTTATTTAGTTTTATGCATTAGAATTACCGAAGGGCCATGGAATGTAATGAAAAACTGGAAATTAGTATTATTTCTGTAGCCGACATAGCAAGACAAAAAGGCCAATTCACCATAATTTTTTATATTCCAAACATTAAAGCAAAAACTGTATGATGTGCTTGATTTTTTAGCTTCCACACTACGTTTATAACGTAAAAAGTGGAAGGTATTATAATCGTTCAGTCCGTCTGTCCGTCACCCACTTTCATAGTCCAAACTACAAATGCTACTGACAAGGTGTGATACGTCAAAAAATTCAGCGCATCAAAATTAGAATACATTGAAAATTTCACAAAAGAATTCGAAGTACTTCAATTATTTAAAAAACTGCAAAATTTAATGCTCATTTAAAAAGCATAGGAAGCCATTTTTATTAAAATTAAATCACCATTGCCATTCACAACAATCGCTCGAGAAACTTTAATTCTTTTAGACAATAAATTAAAATAAATTTATTTTTGCGACATCAAATATATTTCACTGCGAGATTCTTTGTACGTTGATATGAAATATTTTCATTCTATTTAAAAGCGAGGAATATTACACATTTATTATACATTAATTTTTGCAAACGATAAGTAATAATTATTACATTTTCGAAATAAAATAAATGAAACTAGCCAAATTTAGCATGTAAATGTTTCATATAGAATATCAATGCTGTGTTTGGCGCCTTTTTACCTGTTCAACACAACTGTTGTGTGGAGGCGGGTTAAGTGACAGATTCTGTTACAAACCTACTTGTTTAAGACGCATAGATTTTTTTTTGCTGAATTGGTTCTAAGTAACAGTTTTTGTTACAAATCTATTCTTTTCTATGCATAGAAAAAGATTTATTTTCATAATATGAAGATGGAAATCTATTGCATTGAATATAATTCAGAAACCTACTTGTTCCTGTTTATTTTGAGAATCCTATTTTAAATATCGTCAATAACTGAACCGCGCATTTCCCATCTTGTTATGCAAATTGCAAACTCTGAAAATTCTGCGAATCCAATGGATTACGAAAACATTAAATGCGATATCTGCATAACATACGTTCACTGTACGTAAAATAGTGACATTTCTCCCATTGAGTTAACATAACCAGAAGCCCCACTTTTAAACGCAAAATAAAATAGTTGGTGTTGGGTGGCGCTACCAGCTGTTTATTTGCAGCTTATTATTCTAACACCTTGTCGACGTCCACATTAAAATATAAATAATCAATCGCAATAATGGATTTCGTACCTTAAACGTAACATATTTCGATCCAAAATCCTATCAAATAAATCAACATAATCATTTCTAAACAAGCAGTCTTCGTTACGACACGCTATAAAATCAATATATACTAAGTCACAAAGCTTTATGATTTTGATTGAAATCAATTCCAATGTTAATGGAAAGTTTCTGTCATCAATTGAAGAGCTTAGTGGAAGAAAGTGCTAAGTGACATTTCTGAAAAAAAATTAGATTTTTGTGTCAATGAACATGTTATACAATGATAGCAAGTTTATCCTTTTTCATAAACTTTAAGTTAGGTATATTTATTTACATTTTGTAAATGCCGTTTTCAACGTATCTAAGTGCAAATGAGTCTGTATCTATTTCCGTTGTTCAGCAATACCTTTAAAACCAAAATAAGTTTATAGCAGCTTCTAATTGCGCATGCGCAATTTTCTCGAAAACCTTATTATGACGTCCAACAGGAACTAGGAACCCGTGTACTAAATTTGAAGTCCGTAGGTCTTTTATTTCGAACAGTAAAGTAGTTTCAGACAGACAGATCAATGTAAAAAAAACAACAATTTTTTAGAATGAGCACCCTCCAAAACGTGTAGAAAGCACAAAATCTTCATTTTGGATTATTGATCCCCATCGCAATAGTTTTATTACCTTATATTTTATCTTAGAAAATTTATACCCGTTCTTCGCACGGATTAAAATATCAAATCGTTCCAAATATGTGTACCATATAACCTGTTATAGGATCATAAACTCATGTTATTGTTCCCGCTCGTTATAAAGTATAAAATCCCGTTTCATTGCCTTAAAATTCCAAAATGAAAAATACGCTATAAAATGCACTCATAAAATATTATGATTGTAAGCGCCAAAATGCCCTTCAATTTTTTTTTTAATTGTTGTATATTATATATTGGCTTGGTTCACGTCACGTGAATTTTTCCTGATTTCATTCCTGGATTTCATTGGTGATTTAGGTTATTGGTGGTATGATCCTCCACCCAATAGATTGATTTTCCAAATTCAGAACTTAATTTTATTCCAGAGGAACTGTTTTCACTCAAGATATGAAACGTTCGTATTGTTAATAAATTGGATTTTGAATAGGCTTCATTAAAATATAGTTGGTTAGCTTTATATATCAGGTATTTTACGGGTGTACCTTTACTAATGCACCTCTTCAAACTCTCTTTTTTATGAGTAAGTATTTCTCAATCTTTCAATTTGTAAATTTAAAGCTTAAAAGGATTTAGAAATATAATTAGTATCGAGTTCAGTAAATCCGATAAAGAATTAAAAATCAAATATATATTTTTTAAAAAATAACATAAAATTTTATTCATACAAAGTTAACCAACGTGCTTTTACGCTACGTGCTAGCATCCCAAAGAAATAAAAAAAAGAAAGTATTTAAAGATTACTTATAATCGGATATTTTAATGAAATTTGCTAGCCCAGCATTATTATTTATTCAACTTTAGGGGCCACGGAGCCTCCATTGAAGCCCATGTTGTACCTTTTGCTAAAAAAGTAACAGGGGCTGGGGAGCCCAATCGGTTAGGCGTACGCCTTGCATACGAAAGGTCCCAGGTTCGGGTCCGGGCATCGCCAAAAAATAACTGCTGACCTATAAACGGCCGTGCAGCCCAAAAATGTCTGGCGAATAATACCCCGTGTAGAGGGAGTGCACGTTAAATATGCTCCAAAGTCCCAACGCTGCGTACGATGTCGCCCTTAACGGTTGCGTTGGGTGCCTACTCAGGTCACAAAGTTTAGACACGGATATACATATGATTTTAGAAATAAAAACAATATTTTATAATTTGTGGCGTTTCATAAACTAGTCATCACATTTTCATAAAAATCTTTGAAATTATTTGTTTTTTAAAAAAAAGGTAATTAATATTTATTTAAAAGCATATGTCTGTTTGTGTAAAAGTACCTAACGTATATGCATAAAAAAAATCTAAGCGAAATATTCAGTAGTTACTGAGAAAAAGGGACATTTGTCCTAAAATATGCACTTTGAGAAGATGGCGTTTAAAGTATAATTTTTGGCAATCTCTTATGCGGAAAGTGTTTTTAAAATATTGATTTAAAATACTTCTAATTGACATATTGCCTACTAAATTATACAATTTTAAAGGTAACATTTGAAATATTATCGCACTTTAAAAATCTCAAGGTCAATTTTCGAGTCTGGTCCCCCTTAAAGTACCACACTTATCTGCGGCATTTGCTGTTTGGGATGTTAGAGTAAGTGCCCGACGAGCAGGCACACCGGTTATAAAACATAGATATCTTAGTTAAAGTATTAGATTGGCAGATCACGTGACCTCCAATGCTAACGACGGGACGCGCATGGAGGACAAATAAGGGGGCAAAATGGCCAGTGTTGCTGCCACTTTAAGGAGAAAAATACTACGAAGAAATACCATCTAATTCTAAAATTACAAAAAAATATCGTAAAAATACTAGCTGCATTTTGGAATCTTTTTAGTGGCTTGAAATCCTTTTCTAGTACTTTTTTGTAATTTTAGAATTAAATGGTATTTTTTCGTAGTATTTTTCTCCTTAAAGTGGCAGCAATACTGGCCATTTTGCCCCCTTATTTTGGCCTCCATGCGCATCCCGTCGTTAGCATGGAGGTCACGTGATCTGCCAATCTAATTCTTTAACTATGATATCTATGTTATAAAACCATTCATTCATTAAAATGTGTATGGAAGCTAAAATGGGTGAATACCAAGTAACATAAAATAAACATTATCTTCATAATTTAGAATTAATCGCATTATCTTAAGATACTACTAAATTAACAATAACTAACTTAAATGTAATCTCACTTTATCTATATAACAAACAAAGAAAATTTAAGTTATAAGATTCTTATTGTAACCTTTGTAGAAGATAACTAATTGGTTTCGCAGAGATTTTCATTAATGTACTAGATATCTTTTGAAAATATCACGATAGTTGCATAAAATGCCAGCATTTTTTTAATTAACAAATCTTTATATTGGTCTCAAGGTAACAATTCATTGACAAATATAATAAAAAAAAACCCTTATACTTGTATAATTGAATATACGAGGGCTGGTTTTTTTTCAACCTCCGATGGGCTGTAACAAAAAGACGGGTAACAATACAAAAAAGATTTGTTTACCTAAAGTAATATACAATACTGCTTATTTCTCCATATAATTACCTTGACGATTAAAGCATTTGTCATATCTGTAAAAAAGCTTTGAAATGCCCTCTTCATAAAATGTAGCCGCCAATGATTTGAAGGAAGTTGTGTAGGTTTCTTTGAGCTCCACGTCAACTTGGAAGCGCTACAATCCAAGCCACTATGCTTATCAATAATTCACTTATGGTAAACCTTCGAGTTTCCTTAAACACTTGGTCAATTCGGTGAACAATTCTGTTGTTCATGAAGAAGGGGACCAAGGAAGCAAGTCTGTCGCTACACACGGTATTGTTCACCGAGTTGACCAAGTGTTTAGGGAATCTCAAAGGTTCACCATAAGTGAATTATGGACTAGCAGTGGCTTGGAGGACAGAAAAAATTGACGTAAAGCTTCCAAATTTACTTTTTTAAACGAAACCGTCACAACTCCCTCCCAATCATTGGCGGCTACATTTTACGAAGAGGGTATTTAAAAGCTTGTTTACAAGTATAACAAATGCCTTAATCGCCAAGATGATTATATGGAGAAATAAGCAGTATTGTACTTTACTTTTGGTAAAAAAATCTTTTTTGTATCTTGACCCGTCTTTTTGTAACAGCCCATCGGAGGTTGAAAAAAAACACCCCTCGTACAAAGGGATAAAAATTAATTTCCTCTAAAAACCGAGGCAAATTTAACCTTTTCAGCGCATTCAGCCCCCAATTAGTCAATATTTCACCGAACTCTAAATGTATTTACGCTTCAGGATATCTTCCAATCAAAATGCGCATAATATATCAATGATATATCTTGACGTATGAAATTTCAATTCTAAATTGATTCCGCTCAGTTTACGCCGATGAATAATTTCTCAAACTGAGGATGAATAGTGTGCCAGATGAAGGGTATACCAACACATTTCGTTGAATCAGCCTTAAGGGCATTCGGGGGGTTCTATCTCGCGAATGTTAATTTTACTAACTTTGGAACATTTTTCTCAAGATTTATATGATATATTGTTATTTTTTTATAATTTGCGTGTGTGCGTTCCTTACATATAGCTCTTTGATTTAAACTGAGGATATTTCACAGCATAAAAAATACTTTTACTATGATTTTTTAAAATATATATATATGTTTTAAATGACGCAAAAAATCAGATTTAAAGTTATATATTTTTTAGCACAGATATTTAAAATTACTATTTTAGAAGGTTCATTGAAAGCCTGAACACTCGTTTGAGGCGCCGGGCAATTTTGTTTTACAAAACAAAACCAAAAACAGTCTCAATAGAAATTTCGCGTTGAAAACCTCACGAAATGACGGTAGATAAAAAAGTATTTTATAACAAAATAATTCCGATGCGCACAACATCCACGCAACCTACCCACAATTCCACGCAAGTATAACCAGAGCCACCTAGCCACAACGCATTTCGCCAGAAAATGCCGTATCACCAAAAAAAATTGTTTATCGCCCTCTACAAAAGCGCCAAATCCCTTGGCGACAGAAGTACCGTCAAATTAAAATTAAACCAGACCGTTCATAGGTTAATTGTCAGTTCTTTTGGCAATACGTGGGCCCGAAATTAGGACCTCTCACTTGCAAGATAAGCAGCTTACCGACAAAAACTTCCTAAAACATTCTTTATTAGAAGGAAATTTTTTACACCACTTATTTACTCAACTGGCCAAAGTCACCAAATAAACATAATAACTTGGAACAGTGACGTCAAAATTTCTGTCTACGCTCATGTTTGGGAGAGCTTCTCTGGCATTGTTGTTGAAGCTAAAGCCTTGCTGTTGGGCTAAATCACGGCCAACTTCAACAACAAGGCCAGAGAAGCTCTCCCAAACATGAGCATAGACAGAAATTTTGACGTCACTGTTCCAAGTGCCGAAGATCGAGAAACCAGTTCGGACGCATTCGGAACCCTAAAATTGTGGTCAGCCGTGTACGAGTGGTTCCGAACAGGTTTCGAGACAGGTTGTCTTCATCTTCAGAACAACGTCACTCGGAACTATGACGTCAAAATTTCCGTCCCCGAGCTTGTTTGGGAAAGCTTCTTCGGCCTTAGTAGTTGAGTAGGCCGTATCTAAATGTGGTTTGTATGAGCTCAAAATTAATGTTTTACTTCAAATATATGTACTTGACTACAATTGACTGTGGTTATAAAATACGACGCCCGTCGCCAATAGCCCTAGTGTAGCTCTAGTGCGACGATACTTCAAATTAAACTAAACTTGACTACAAAGTGAGATCTATATTGTTTTCATGTGCGAAGAACGGGTGTTTACTTCAGAGTATATAATGTTTCGTTACTTGTGGATTCATGCCCCGTTATTAGTTTAGTTTGAAATATCGTCGCACTAGAGCTACACGAGGGCTATTGGCGACGGGCGTCGTATTTTAGAACCACAGTCAAGTGACGAGCCGACACCTGCGTAGGCACTCAACCCAGGCGTTAAGGGCGACAACGTATGCAGCGTTAGGACTTTGAAGGATATTTAACGTGCACTCCCTCCACACGGGGTATTATTCGTCAAACATTTTGGCTGCACGGGCCGTTTATAGGTAGGCAGTTATTTTGGCGATGCCCGGACCCGAACCTGGGACCTTTCGCATGCTAGGCGAGCGCCTAACCGACTGGGCTCCCCAGCCCCCCAAAACTTCCTAAAACATTCATTATTAGAAGGAAATTTTTTGCACCACTTACTTACCCAACTGGCCAAAGTCACCAAATAAATCGTAAAAGGGGCTAATTGTGGTTTGTACGTGCTCAAAATTGATGTTTTACTTCAAATACATGTACTTGACTACAATTGATTGTGGTTCTAAAACACGACGCCCGTCGCCAATAGCCCTAGTGTAGCTCTAGTGCGACGATAATTCAAACTAATCTAAACTAAACTTGACTACAAAGTGATATCTATACTGTTGTCCCGTGCGAAGAACGGGTAATAGTATATAATATTTCGTTACTTGTGAATTCATGTCCCTTTATTAAGTTACTGAAATAATTGCGAGAAATCTTTATAAAAAAAGCAATCATTGAAGTCTTAAATGTTAATTGGAATTAAATTTCATTCTTGCAGAAGATAATTAATTCACAACTTAATTGTTAAACTTAATTGTTATTCTTAATAAATTGTAAGATTTAATGCAAACATTTTGGTGGGTTTAGCAATATTTCATTGAAGCAATAACGAAAGGATTTTGTTTTCAGTAATTAGGACTTTATATTTGTATCAACTCGATGTTTTAATTTTTAATAAAACCCTCCATTATTTTAATTCGGGTTTAGGAGGATATAAGTATTTAAATACAAGTGATTAAAAGCCATTATTTAGTTTAAAACCCCATTTGTTGAATTTAAGCACCTTTTATGTCTGGAATAATTTTTCCATTGAAACGAGCAAACCGTTAATTGATCGAAGATTATTTCTTGAAATGATAAACAAAGAATTTACTTAAGGGTCTTGTATGGTAACAGATCTCTATACAATTCCAACGGGAAACTTTGACCTTGTTTTCAAATAAAGTGTGCGACATGCACTCACGAAAACTTGCCAAAAAATACAGAAGAAAGTTATTTTGCCATTAAAATAATTAATAAGTATAATTTTAAAAATATTAATTAGTAATAATTAAAACAATGTTTTAGTAATTATTCACAAACTACAGATGGCAGCACTAACCACATGTAAATATCTAAAAAAAAGTTGTTTCAATTATAACTAATTAATATCTTAAAAATTATACTTATTAAAACAGGGGCCAAAGTTTTCCCATTGGAATTGTATAGAGACCTGTTACCATACAAGACCCTTAAGCAATTTTTGAAATTCAGTATAAATTAAGCATGAATTATAACAACTACATTCATATAATAAATAATCAAAATTTAAACTTTTTATTAAAATGAATTACTTAAAACTGCTTACCTTTACTCTATTGTTGCAAGTGGTAAAAGAAGGTTTTCAGATATGATTTTGACTATGGAGCACTATGGGTGTGATAAACAAATCCAATATTTTGGCTTTTGGTTCAACTACTGCCCACTTAACGGTTACATGGTTGGTTGGTTGGTAGACATATATTTTAAGGCTTGTGTGCTTGGTCACAAAGACCCGCTTATAAACCTTCGTCAAGAAGGACGGACACGACATACACACACATACAAGACAGATGCTGCCATCTATCGCCACCTCCACAATTTAGACATGTCCCTGAAGGGGAGGGAAATAGTCTCCAGGGACCTGTACCCGTGGTAAACTGCGCAATGACCGACCACGGGACTTTCGGACACAACAGATTTAATGAGCACGTACTCCGCATATATACTCGGTAGGTCTTCACTGGTTCCGGGTCTCGATCGCGGTACCTTCCTATCTCGAGACGCTTACCACTAGGCTCCCCACGGCCTTAACAGTTACATTAGGTAGGTAAGTTAATCGTTTCCAGCTATTTGTCTCTAGCTTTTCATAGGGAGCTTAAACACAGCCAATAACACCTCGTAATTGAGAACCCTGGTTAAATGAAGAGGTCGATACCTGAGCGGGAACAAAATTGAACTTCGAGTGACATCGTACGCTAACACCGTCGGGACTTTCGACTCCACAGATTTAACGAGCACGAATAGCGCAGTGTACTCGGTGATTTTTAGAGGGCTTTTCCCTCCAGTGCGAATACTTCTAAAGTTTTTTTCTCTAATGGAGCTGCAATATTGGCGGTCAAGCCTTTTGCAGACTCGGCATATTCCCCAGAACTGAGAGCCATTTCTTTGTGGCACCATATAGGCGACTCTCGCTACCAATTTGGACGCCCAGATTACAATGAATCTGAGCTCTCTGTGGATGTTAAAGTATGCCGAGATTCAATTTTGCCGAGAGAACCCAAGCCAAATGGACCCTCCAGGGATCTTTTACATGCCACATAATCATATGACATGCGCGTCCTAGATTTTCCCATCCAGAAAATTCGACGACTCAGCCGGGGCTCGAACCCGCGATCTTGGGCTTACGAGGCGGACACGTTTAGCCTCTCAGCCACTGAGCCGCTATATACTTCTAAAGTATGACAAGGACAGGGACAGATCCAAGAACATCCTTGGTGAGAGGCTCGTCGATTGTCGATCTCGGTCACTTGGGGGCCTAACAGGTTGATTGGGTATATGCAGCTGGTCTATTGCATCGCTCATGGCGTGCTTATACCATACATTATACGTGAGCCTAACAGGTTTATTAGATAGGTAGGTAGGTAGGTTGGTACATATATTTTCCGGTTTGTGTGCTTGATCAGATACCCGCTTATAAACATTCGTCAAGTAAGACAGACACATACAGAATTTTTACTGATACAGAGAGAGAAAGTACACCCAAGGCAAAGGCGGGAGTCGAACCCGCACCCGGAACAGTAGGCATACTGTTAGCATAATGGGCTGCGATCAAACCCACTAGGCTGCCAGGATCCCAGGTACATTTAAAGTAGGTTGAACGTTTCCAGCTGTTTATATCGAATCTTCATGAGAAGCTTTAACAAAGCTTACTCCTAGCAATTTAGAACCTTGGTCAAGTAACTAGCACACTCAAAACTTTACACTTTAAAACTTCAGAGAGTCCGGTTTGTTGCCCTCTCTTCCTTCTCATTTTTTTATTAACGTAGAATACAGGGTATAAAACCGTATATTTTACCAAAATATTTCTCTTCGCAGCCTGTTCGAGACCCACCCTTCAGTCCAAGACGTGTTCATGCCGTTCAAGGGCCTGTCCAAAGAAGAGCTTAGCCACAGCACGGAGCTACGGGCCCACGGGCTACGGGTGATGGGCTTTGTTCAAAAGATCGTGGCCCGTCTGCACGAGCCCGAAAAGACGGAAGCTCTTCTGAGGGAACTGGGAAGGAGCCACGTCATGTATGGGGCTAAGGAGGAGTACGTCGACGTAAGTAGGCTAATTACGAGCGGACATAACGCCGACAGCCTAAATCCCGAAAAGCCAGAATCTTGAAGGGACATAACCCCGACAGGAGGCTTATTACGAGCGGACATAACGCCGACAGCCTAAATCCCGAAAAGCCAGAATCACGACGGGACATAACCCCGACAGGAGGCTAATTACGAGCGGACATAACAACTACCCTAAATCCCGAAAAGCCAGAATCACGACGGGACATAACCCCGACAGGAGGCTAATTACGAGCGGACATAACAACTACCCTAAATCCCGAAAAGCCAGAATCACGACGGGACATAACCCCGACAGGAGGCTTATTACGAGCGGACATAACGCCGACAGCCTAAATCCCGAAAAGCCAGAATCTTGAAGGGACATAACCCCGACAGGAGGCTTATTACGAGCGGACATAACGCCGACAGCCTAAATCCCGAAAAGCCAGAATCACGACGGGACATAACCCCGACAGGAGGGTAATTACGAGCGGACATAACAACGACCCTAAATCCCGAAAAGCCAGAATCACGACGGGACATAACCCCGACAGGTTCGCATATGTCAACGAATCAAGAAATTGATGCCGTTATGCTTCATTACGGGGAATTTAATTACTAAGTTTTTACATTAATATTTTTGTATTTTGCGCTGTCAGGTTATGGCCTGTCGTGATTCTGGCTGCCGGCATCTGGTTTGTCGGGATTTCGGCTGTCGGGTTATGCTCCAGACCCAGTTCAAGAACTATAGGTAATATCACTCGAGCAAAAATTCTCCAACCCAATCTTCAACTCAACCCTATTTTCAAAGCAAAACTCAAAAGTTGGATGAAATCTGCTGTCTGTTATGGACTAATTCCATGCAACTGTAGAGTAAGTCACAATTCTAAAAAGCTTTTTTAATTTGAAAAATAAATCAAATTAAAAAAAAGCATGTTATATTATTTGGTTCCATTAAGTGTAGATCAGCAATTCCACGAAGTTTTTTCCATTTAATTTTAAAAGTTGTTGAAGACCTGGTTGATCCAACTTTGGGATTGAACACGGCCTACTCAACTACTAAGGCCGAAGAAGCTTTCCCAAACAAGCTCGGGGACGGAAATTTTGACGTCATAGTTCCGAGTGACGTTGCTCTGAAGATGAAGACAACATGTCTCGGAACCTGTTCGGAACCACTCGTTGACGCCTGACCACAATTTTAGGGTTCCGAATGCGTCCGAACTGGTTTCTCGATCTTCGGCACTGGCAACAGTGACGTCAAAATTTCAGTCTACGCTCATGTTTGGGAGAGCTTCTCTGGCCTTGTTATTGAAGTTGGCCGTGGTTTGAACCATTTAGATGCATAGGTTCCTGTTTTCATCACAGCGAAGAGATAAAGCGCTATTATAAGATGGCATCTCTTATGTTGTTCCTTTTCCCAATCACTGACCATGCGCTTGCGTAATTTCAAACAATATTGGTGATGAGGCGTGGTAACCTGTGTTGTAGATGAATAAATGTTGGAATTATCAGAAGGTTTTTTAAGACATTTAATATAACTAACCACAGCACTAAACTACATAAAAATAATAAAAAGTAAATATGTTTCAGAACATCACAGGTCCTTTTGGCTTGAAGGTAGGAGCAAAAGTGATGTCTTGTTCGGTTCGAATCTCACTGGGAATGAATTTGTCCCGCCTTTATGATGCAGGGATTGGTTAAAAGAATATATAAGAATTTATACTATTGGGTGAGAAATTTGATTGACAGAACTTTAGTTTTAGTTCGTAATTTTACAGGATTCGGGTGCAAAGAGAAGTACCGTGTGCAAAAGTTTTACTTCCCAAAATGGGTGCCGAAACAAAGAAAGTTAATAGAAATTAAATTAAATAAGATTCACCACAGTAAAAAAAAACGTAAATTTACGCCTAACATGAGGACGTAGTTCTATTATGAGCCCGAGGTTCCTCTTTGTTAGGAATAATATGTTTGAATATTGTAGAATCTAAAGAATAAAATGAGCTTTGGTAAATCTAAAAGAGATGGTAAGCATCATACCCAAATAACCTGTAGTTGGTGCAATGACTTGGCGCACGGCCAACTTCAATAACAAGGCCAGAGAAGCTCTCCCAAACATGAGCGTAGACGGAAACTTTGACGTCACTGTTCCCAGTGCCGAAGATCGAGAAACCAGTTCGGACGCATTCGGAACCCTAAAATTGTGGTCAGCCGTGAACGAGTGGTTCCGAACAGGTTTCGAGACAGGTTGTCTTCATCTTCGGAACATCGTCACTCGGAACTATGACGTCAAAATTTCCGTCCCCGAGCTTGTTTGGGAAAGCTTCTTCGGCCTTAGTAGTTGAGTAGGCAATGCTTGGCGGGTTTTCGAAATCGGACACTGAAATATATTAGTGTTTCTTCAGTTATTTAAAATAGTGTAAAATTTATATAAGGTTATTGTTATACTAAAAAGTTAATGTACTTAACAAACAAAAACTTTCAAAAATAATACTTAATTTGTTCATAAACATATGAACTTTCAGGTTTTAAAAGCCGCCACTCTGTATACCTAAACTAAACTCCTCGGCGCAACAGCCCCTTACTGGGCCAAGGCCTGCCGTGCCCATTACAGCTTTCGTGACCTAGGGCTCTGGGGTGCTAGGCATATGTCCCGGTAAGGTGGTCAGCCTCAAGTGGAACCTCCAGTGTTTAGTTCCCAAGCATGCTTGGTACCCATTTTATCGACCCACTCAAGGGATGAAAGGATGGGTCAACCTAGCCCAATCCGGGATTCGCTCTCCGGACCTGTGGCGTGGCAATGCGAAGCACTACCACTAAGCCACTGCTGGGCCTCACTCTGTATACCACTATATAACTATTTATAAAGAAATTGTTTTGTTAAAATCACGCAGGCTTTCAAATGTTCAAATATAAACGAGACGGATCCCTCAGAGATTTGATTTGGACTCAGTAATTCCTAATGCAAAACTTATAATGCGAAATTGATTATCTTTTCGATATTAATTAACTAAATTACATAACTGTAAAATGTTCCTAAGCTCCTTTTGAATTTATTTAATGCATCAGATTATTACAGTCTTTGCATTTAAGAGAAAAGGATACTCAGAATTAAAGAATTCTTTTTATTCCAAATGAAAATTGAATCTGATGAAATATTACCCAACGAATCGTCAATAATTAGTAACTCGAATATCGGATTTTTTCATCCTTCGCTAAACTTTCTAAATGACAGGCACGCTTGTTGGAAAAAATTGTATATACTAATTAATTTAGTTTCAAATCAGTAGACTGCTCATATCATACAGTCGGTTTGGTCCAGTAACAAGATCACGAATTTGACAAATTCTTGGAATAGGCAGATCTTGAAAACGGTAGGTTTAACAATTTCCAGTTTTCTATCCCTATGTTTTGGCACATTCATTGCTTAATCATTGGAACTACGATGTTTAATGTACTGTTTAATAACACGCTTAGTTAACCAAGGGCTGGAGAGCCCAGTCGGTTAGGCGTCCGCCTAGCATGCGAAAGGTCCCAGGTCCGGGCATAGCCAAAATAACTGCCGACCTATAAACGGCCCGTGCTGCCAAAAATGCCCGACGAATAATACCCCGTGTATACCCGTGCACGTTAAATATCCTCCATAGTCCCAACGCTGCGTACGATGTCGCCCTTAACGGTTGCGTTGGGTGCCTACTCAGGTGTCGGCTCGTCACTTGACTGTGGTTCTAAAATACGATATGGTTCTAAAATACGTCGCCAATAGCCCTCGTGTAGCTCTAGTGCGACCTTAATTCAAACTAAACTAAGCTTAGTTAACCAGGAATACTTAGAGACTGATACTTATAACTGAAAAGTAAAAGAAAAGGAATAGAAATTGAACGCATTTTTCATTTTCAAATTTGGCACGTGTTTCATATGCGTAAATTAGTATAAAGAACTACCCCTTGATTGAAAAAATACTTTTAATATTTCAGTCAGTTGTCAATCAATGCCGTAGGAACTCAAAATAATTGGCTACTTAAAAAAAATGACTATAGTTAAACTCACACATAGTTTGCTTGCACAGAAGCCACGGCCATGGGCGGAGCTATAAAACGCGCGGAGCAATCAGATAAAGGCAAAATAAAACGGATGAAATTTTCTCTTCATCTGATTGCTCCGCGCGTGGTCGTGGCATCTGTGCAAGGAAACTATGAGTTTAACTATAAAACAAATATCCAGACTTATTATACCAAATTAGATCCTCGTTTAATAAGGAAAAAATTTAAAATGTCGACTTTTGAGCAGGAATTTTTAACGAAAAAAAGACCACAGAAAAAAATTAAAAATACATTTCATAAAATCTTCTAAGAATGAATATAATGAAGAAATTTAAGCTTTAAAAAGAAGGTGATTTGATTACCTCTAATAAATATGATCAATCACAGAATATTTGCTGTTTATGCATATTAATTACACAAATATGACAGTTTCAGCTAGGTCAAAATAAGTTACACAAAAAAAATGAATATATCCCCTCCTCTTTTTTTTTTTAATTTTTGAAATTTCAATTGCTAGATTCATCAAATTTGCACTTATCGTTTGCCCTTTAAAAAATACTTTTAGAGCCAAAATTAAAAACGTTCCTTTAATTTTACTTTACTGCTATAATTTTTTTGTTTGCAAATAACACACATTTATCTGCCATTTCAGTCCACCTTTTCATATTGAAATTTTATGATAACTTCACAAAGCAGACATTTGTTATTTCATATTTTAACTCTAAAAGAGCACTATGGAATGGGCGAGCTGGACCACGGGGCTTCATACCAAAGTGCTTCAGTGTTAATCCAATGGGGAAAATTAATGATGAATGAAATCCAGCTGTATTGAATATTTTTACAAAAGATTTTTTTAAAATTGATAAATGTAAGTAACTTAAAGATTCACTATAACTTTTGAATGGCTTCACTTTTGAAATGGCTTCGATTATTTAGTGTAAAATTATTTATTGAAAATTTTTAAAAAAAATTCGAAAACTTAAAAAAAAAGTAGGGTTGTCGGGACCTGTAAGTCAGCTACATTTTTCACATAAAAAATCCGTTTGTAAAAATATTCATTGCAGCCGGAGAAATGTGGCTTAGAAAATATTTTTATATATAGGATTAACACTGATGCGCTTTGCTTTGGAGACCCGCGGTAGAGCGCGCCCATTCCCCCTTAAGCCAGTTTAAAAGCATTTATGCGGCCATATTTCTAGAATACACTGTTTGGTACGGTGAAAAGCTAAAATTTATTACTTAGTAACGGAAAAATTCGGATAGGGCCAGCACTTTATTTCCCAACTAGTAATTTACTTCTATCAGCTATATTTAGCACATCTAAATGAAGCGGGCTAAGTGGCATATTTGTAAAAATGGATATTTTTGTGTCAATGAACATGTTATTCCTTCCAATAAAGTTAACTTACGTTTTATGGAAAAGGGGACACTTGTTATAGTTATTTAAGCAACTAGTGCCGAAAATAATACTTTATTAAGCGAGTGGCTTTTATTTCACGAGACCGTAGGTCGAGTGAAATAATGACAAGAACTTAATAAAGTATTATTTGGCACGTGCTTGCTTACAATATTTTTTATAATAACGTGCAAAAAAGTATACGTGTTAAGTGTTACTATAAATATGCATGTTAAATAAAAGTATTGTTTGGCGTGATATTTGTGTTCTTACTTTTGTCTTATTTAATTTCCTTTAATAATTTTTGTAGTACTTGTAGTTTCCATGGAGATATTAGAAAATGCAAAAGTAATGAACCAATAGAAATAAGTGAGTTTCATGACATCATTTAGTTTCCATGGAGATATTCATGACATCATTTTGTTTTTCTACCAATCAGATACTCTTATTTACTTTACCGCACTAGTGCTGAAAGTACTACTTTCAGCATCGTCTGTTACGTAAGCACGTAAAGTGTCATTTCCGCAACGATTTATGAATGAATACGATATAAAAAGTGAACTTTTTTGCACGTTGTTATAAAAAGTATATTTTTTACCCTTTTCAAGTACCTTTTTTAATAGATCTAATTGCAAACTAAAAACTTTAAAAGCTCATTTCCTCGTTTTCAAGTTTTCGTCACTTAGCACGTTCTTCCACTAAGCTATTCAGATGTCAAAATCGCCAATGAAACACATAAAATCGAGCTAATGCCCCAAACAGATAGGGCTTAAAATCCCGACTAAAATTAAAAATCAGTCACAGAATAAGAACCCTAAAACCACTGCCTCAAAGAGAAGTTTTACTCATTGATTAAGAGGGACTGTCAGTCCCATAGAGCTAATGCATTAGTTCTGAAATCACTACTTTTGCAATAGAATTGTTTTGTTTTGCCATGTTATCCCATTTTCACGAGGTACGGGAATAATCATAACATAAATTTAAAACAAAATCGAAAAGAAAACAGCATTCGCTTATTTAATTATTAATTGATAAAGTTTTTAAATAGTGTCGCCATCTGCTGTGTATTTCCATCTGCTGTGTATTTTTGGCATTTTAAAACTTCAAAAATATATAAATAAATTAAAAGATAAAATTTTCCTTTCAAATTTGTTTCATTTCGATGTTAGGTTGATTCTGATACCTGGGGAAAAAGGGCTAACATGGCAAAGAAATACTTCTGCTGAAGTTGTGATTCAAAAACTAATGCAAAAAATTAGCTCTATGGGACTAACAATCCCTCTTAATGCTCAATACCCCATCATTTTATTAAACTTCCTCGAATTTCTATTTCTGAAAAACACTAAGTCGTTTGTGCAAAGCATTCAATCAATAAAGTAATATCTTTTGCATTTGTTATAAATGGCGGTTTCGTCACGAACAGAAGTGGGTTTATAACGCCGGTTCAACTTCAACCGCTCGACTTTATTGAATGCACATATGAACAATGGTGTTTAGAACAAATTGATGTTTGTCGATAAAATGAGCGAAGTATTCTGGAAAACGCCAAATCTATGCGATGGACGCATAGATTGCTGTGGACGTTGTGATTCCAAAACTAATGCATTAACTGTATGGGACTGACAATCCCTCTTAAGGGTAAGTCTACAAGCATTTAAGTACTCGGATAGAATACATTATCCGACACAAACCTTTAATTAGTTGATTGTACAGTTAAAAACTCGAACGCAAATACTATATATCCTTTATGTAACTATCCTTTTATGCAGGTTGATAGAATAAAAGCTACTGTAGGATACTAAATCTACTAACGTAATGAAAAGTCACGTCAGCTGTCGTAGTTTTGTAGGTTTTCTTTCTTTATATAAGAATATAGTAAGTTTAAGAAATTCTCTTTTTGATAACATTTTTTTTTTCTAACAAAACTTTTAAGCAATTTTCCCAAGACAACTTGACATATATGTGCTTAATTAATCTTTATTAAGATAAGGTGTATTTGTAAACCATTTTTCTTTTTAAGACTAACTGAATTAACTTTATACTGACATTAACTTATGAGCAAATTCGTCTTTAGTTTAATTTAGAAAATTACCAGACACGTAGAAAAAATAGTTTGGTTTTAATTAGATGGATTTTAATTTCGGAGCTACTTTATTACATTTGAGTTTTTTTCTTTAAACTTACTTAAAAAAAATTAAACATGATTTGTTAATGTATTTTATTTGTGTCTTTATTAAATGAAGAGTCAAGTTAATTAGTCTTATTTAGACAAGTTTCATAAATTTATTATCAATTAAATGGTAAAAGGAGTAGAAATTGCTTTAAAACATTTATTACAGTTATTAACATAAACAGAAAATATTTTCAAAGAGATTCGTATATCGAGAAAGAAATAGTTTTCAGCGAACAATATAATGTTTTCGGAGTTTACAGTGTATTTTTTTTCAAAGTTGATAAAAAATTTCGATTAAGTCATTTTTATCTTGACATATTGATTCAAAAGAAAATAACTTTTCTTCCCAAAGGGAATATAACTATTTGGCTAAAAGACGAAATTGTTATATATTGACAAAGAAAAATAAGTCAGTTAATAAAAGTTTTTAAGGATTTGTTTTTTTCATTTTGTAGCAAAAAGACAATAGTTTCCACAAAACAACTAAAATTTAATATATTTTTGATTACTCAAAGGATTTTGCTCCGGTTTAATTCAAGGTGAGTATAACTATTTTTTTTAAACTATAATAAAAAAAATTTCAATTATTTCTAAATTGATCTTTAAATAGAAATGAAAATGTTGAAAACAAAAAAAATGAAATTAGAGTTAGCTATTTATTATCACGTTTTATCAATTTTTGTGTATAAAGGACATTAGTTTCGAACAAGTCAATTGAATTCTTCTTTGAAGTATTGCTCAATTCTTTTTTTTTCCGAAAAAAGCATTTTTTAAAAAGAAAATGTTTGCATTGACATTATTTGATGTGAGTTTGCTGTTAAAAAATTTTTTTTTTCCATTTTATCGAAAGCTATGGTTTATGAACTTATGGGGATTCTGAAAAAAACTAATTCATTTCTAAAATGAGAAACTTCGAGTACCAGTTTTTTAAAATCAAATATTGATAAAAATAGAATTCGGAACTGACGCTTACCCAACAAACGTTCTTTTCAATTCCATTTCCGGCTGAAAGCTAATTCCGAATGCTAGATGCTCAACTTTATACGAAAACTTCGAACTCACTGAAATATACTCGATTTTTTTTTTTAAATAATACGTCGTGCTGGTTAGTTTTAAGATATTTTTCTTTTCGTTTTCAAACTTTTCGAGAAGAGTGTGTATTTCTTAAAGAAATTATTTCCTTTCCAAAGCAACCATCTCGGAAGGTGTCCCTTTTTTAATACCCACAAAAGTACTCAGGATGGCATGAAATATTTTTATTAGAGAAAAGTTTTGTCTGTTTTTCTTATCTGGCTCTCAAAAAAATATGGCATTATTCTGTTAATATTTATCCTGATTCAGAAACAATTTTTTTCTAGCAGTTTAAAAAATTAATAATAATTAAATAATCACTGTAAAAATATTTAAACTTGACCTGTTATGTGCCAGATAGTTAACGTTGTTAGATTGGAGCCGCTATAAAAAATAATTTTGATGGCCATGTTTTAGTGAAAGTAGAAACAAAGAAAAAATAAAGTTTAGTTTAGTTTAGTTTAAATTATCGTCGCACTAGAGCTAGACGAGAGGGCTATTGGCGACGGGCGTCGTATTTTAGAACCACAACAAACAATAAAGAGTTTATATAGCAAGTTCAAAATAAAAACAATTATCGTTTGTTTAAGAATGTTGAATTGTAGATGTACCTTGTTCAGAAATATAGTCCGTCCGTGTATTTGGCACTTCGAAAACTTGCAAAAAAGACATAAAAAGCAGCGTTAGGACTTTGAAGGATATTTAACGTGCACTCCCTTACACGGGGTATTATTTATCGGACATTTTTGGCTGCACGGGCCGTTTATAGGTCGGCAGTAATTTTGTCGATGCTCGGACCCGAACCTGGGACCTTTCGCATGCTAGGCGAGTGTCTAACCGACTGGGCTCCCCAGCCCCTGGAATTTTATGTAACCCCATTAATTTCTCGATAATTTTATCCCCATTACATGCGGCAACAAAACTATTTCTTTTATGAATAAAAATTCATAAAGTGTAACCTGGCTCTTATTTATTAGCTATATCCATGATTAAAATGTCCTACTTATCGTAATGCGTTAAGTAATATTTAATGTGAACAAAATTAATTTACTTTAAATTACTTATATAGAAATATGTTCAACACAATTGAAAGCTTAGAAAAAATTACTTACAAGAAGAAATTCAATAATCAGAAGGGATTGCTAAAATTTGATGTCATTCTTTTTTTATAACAAATTAATACTTTCAATAAAGAGTCATAAAGAGGGAGGGAGAGAAACTGAACCCCTTTGAAGCCTACAAACCGATTTTAAAAAAAGAAGTTTAAAATAGTATACTAGAAAACATATTTGACAATACTTTTATGAAGTTTCTTTCCTAGCAAAAAAAAAATCTTCCCTATTCCGCATTCAAAAACCGAGTAAAATGTCGAATAAGTTTTTTTTCGTTAATAAAAACTTTCAAGCAGCTGAATAGAAATGCATTCTGACGTGTCCTTTCAACTGTTATCGCACATTCAATGTATTTGTTATTTGTAAAGGCATAAAAATTTACGGCAAACTTCCAGAACTTTTACGGCTTTATTCGGGTTGTATATTTCAAAACATTTGAATCGTAAAAATAATCGAAGTAGAGGTGATTTTTTTTTAGTAAGACATAAAAGTTTTCAGTCACTTACAGAGTTAATAAAAATTTCATTCAAAGTTGAAAAAAAAAGTTTCATTCAAAGTTCATTTCATTTCATTCAAAGTTGTTTTGTCTTATATTAAAAAAGAGTAAAAAACAAATTGAAGCATTGACCCAAACCTTTATATATTTTTTTAATTTGTACTCTCATGCACAATAAAACTTAATGGGACCTGAACTCTGTACAGATTATATTTTATCTTAAAGAAGTGCTAAATGTGGTTTTATATTAGGGGAGAGTTGGGCTAATGGGACGAAGCGCTAATGGGACAAGGGACCAAAAGGGGTGAAAAATATCATTTTTTACAAATCTATCAACACTACAACATTGTAACAGTTAGACTTCACATTTTAACAGCCAAAGATAAGTCTTTAAAAGCATATATTGAAGTGAAGAGAAGAATTGTTGTTTTGGCGAATCCAAAATAAGTTTAAAGTGTATCTTTTTTTACACTTTTAAAGTATATAAATAAAATAAATTTCATGATTTAAACTACAGTTTTATAGGTCGAAGATATACTATAGATTAAGGTATTATCTGTCAAATACTGTGGTCGAATACACGTGGTTTTGTGTTGGATCATTTATAAATAATAACACGGTGGGGGCTAATGGGACAGAAACTGTGGGGTCAAATGGGACACGAATAAATCTAGCTTAGTATGCTTCGCTTGAAAAGTCTATATAAATCTCTAATATCTTATTCAGTCAAGTTGCCAAAACCTTTTTAAAACTTTAATTTTAAACTTTTTGAACTCGTTTCGTCGTATATTAAGTGAAACTTAAAGTAGCTTTATTGATGACAATTTTTTCCACCTGCAATTTCATTAATTGCATCTGAAAATAGCTAGGTGAAGATAAATGATTTGTTGTAGGTAAAATTTGCTAGAAAACAAACTATTCTTTATTACGATTGGATTCTGACTGATTGATTTCTGAACTAAAAAGCGATGAACTCCGGGTAAGCCATTTCAAGTTAAAGACGGTCTTTTTAAATTCACATACCCAGAAAAAGAGGACAAGTTTGGGATAAATTTTAGAAGATTTAGTTACAAAACTATCCTTTCCAATGATTCAACAAAAAATATAGGAGAATCTTCGATTTTGAGCTTTAACTTTGTTATTTCACCTTTCACTAGGAAATAATTGTTTTAAAAAATAAAATTTCAATAGTTATACATTATGTAAATTATGTTTGCTTTAAAATTTTATTTTCCCGTCATTTTCTGATTCCTTTTCCATTTTTTGAAATTTTAACTAAGACAACATTTACTGTGTTCCATTAGCCCTGCACCCTGTCCCATTAGACCCCTTTATGGGGGCTAATAGGACAATTACATATTTCTTTAAAATGTTCAGCAACTAAAATATGGAAATGTTTTAACATCGGTCGAATGACTTTTTAAGTAAACGAATGGTCAGTTTATGAGCTTGTAACAAAAGAAGTTAAAATTCTTGTATTTTTGTTGAAATACAGAGGTTAATAAAAAGTTGGTTGTCCAACAGCACACACTCTATCCTATTATCTTTCTTCAACAATGCAAGCCAAAATATGATGTTACTATTAAAATGAACTGTTTGCTACTATTGTATGACAAGGGATACAAAATGTCCTTTTCATTGTGGAACAAAATATTTTAAGATGGCGACACTATTTTATTCGTAATTGTTAAATAACCCGTTGTTATTTTCCTCTTTAAATTTGTTTTATTTCAATACTAGCAAATAAATACCCGTTCTTCGCACGGACTAAAAGAATATCAAATCGATCCAAGTATATGTGTCATTTGATTTGCTATAGGATAATAAACTTTGCCTTTGTTCCCGTTCAAATAATAATTTTGAAAGAATAAAATCCCGTTACTTAAATTAGTTTAAAATTCCAAAATAAAAATACATCACTATAAAATGCACATCCTCATATCACAAAAATCTTCCTCAATATGAACCTACTGTCATCGCGATTTTCCTGATAAATTCAAAATGAACCATAATTGTATAACAATGTTATTTCGCGTCAAAACCTCCATTCTGTTTTTTTTTAATAAATTATCTCATTGGCACGTTCAATTATTTTTCAAATCATTAATTTAGTTTCTGAAAGTAATGGCAAAAAATAAAAGCAATTTCAATTAATTTTTGTGTTCATTTTAATTTCTTCTCTCGAATGGCAACACGAAAGAGAAAAAATGATCGGATTTGAGCGAAAGTGGTGTATTTTTTCCAGAAAATTCGAATTTTCTCTAAAAATGGAACAAATATGAAAAAACTAAGCCTCAGGTGCACACGTTGGTATTAAAGAGAATCTATCTTTAAAAATTTCGAATTTCTGTGGGCAGTATAAATAGGTCTTTTACGATCCACAGACAAACATACACTTTATTTTATTATTATAGATCATAATGGCGATTCTCATAACTTTAAACACTTTCAGCAATAAAAATTTCCATGTCAACTCTTTTTTCCGCATTCGATATACAAACGCATAAACAAGATTTTTTTTACAGAAACACAGTTTTTTTTTTTTTAAATATAAGTTTAATAATTTTTATAAACATAAGAATTTAGATTGTTGATAAGTGATGGAATACCATTTACTACAAATATAGAATTGAAAATAAATAAACAATTTAAATAATCAATTTGAGATTTTAATTTACATCTCAGGCAGTAGAATACACTCTTAAAACAAAAGAGTGAAATCCACTCCTATAGGGGAAGTGCATTTTCGGCACCGGAAAGGAGTGGAAATTAACTCAGACTGAGTTAAAACCGCTCGTTTGTTTTAAGAGTGTAGGTTTACGTTTGGAATAATTTAAATATACCCTGTATCCTATCAATTATCAGCTCCTCTAAAATGCCTTTAATAATTTTGAAATTATTTGAATACAGCTAAAAAAATTTCGTGTAGTTCCACATCAAAAAAACAAAATAACCATCTTAATTATACAAAACGTCAACGGATAGTCAGGTTTTACAACAAAAAAACATTTTTTAATAATAATTAAACTTTTTTTTAATAATTTCAGTAAATTTAAAAATGTAAAGTATGATAGGACCAATTATAACCTTCTGCTACAGAAATAGAATTTTAAAAGTTTAAAGAAAATGAATGTTCATATAAAGATTTAAGTAATGAAGTAAATAGTTATTTAAGCAACTATGTGCCGAAAATAATACTTTATTAAGCGAGTAGCTTTTATTTCACGAGACCGTAGGTCGAATGAAATAATGACAAGAGCTTAATAAAGTATTATTTTGCACGTGTTTGCATACAATATTTTTTATAATAACGTGCAAAAAAGTATTTCTACCAATAAGTGATTTTCATGACATCATTTAGTTTCCATGGCGATATTTGTTTGGCGTGAAATTTGTGTTCTTACTTTTATCTTATTTAATTTCCTTTAATAATTTTTGTAGTACTTGTAGTTTCCATGGAGATATTAGAAAATGCAAAAGTAATGAACCAATAGAAATAAGTGAGTTTCATGACATCATTTAGTTTCCATGGAGATATTCATGACATTTTGTTTTTCTACCAATCAGAAACTCTTATTTAGTTTACCGCACTAGTGCCGAAAGTAGTACTTTCGGAACTGTCTGTGACGTAAGCACGTAAAGTGTCATTTTCGCAACGATTTATGAATGAATATGATATAAAAAGTGAACTTTTTTGCACGTTTTTATAAAAAATAACTTTAAACTTTAGCCAATTTTCTTATCCCTAAGGGAGGTAAATTTACAAAATGCAGCAAAATTCAGATATTACTTCCACATTTTCACCCAGGGCAGTAAAATCGAGACAGATCCCGATCAATACTGAGAAACCATCTCAGAGAAACTGGAGAGTCTGGCGGTATTTGCCTACGGTTTCTTCAGCCAATAAAAGTCTCGAGAAAAAGCGTCTTCAAAAAGAGTTTGATTGCTGTTTCCTCTCTTATTTATTTGTTACATTGCGAAGAAAGGAAATTAAATTGAGCAAGGGAGTGCCTTTGTGGCTCGTCAAGAAAGGGATGGGACATCTTTTGTACTTACGACCAAGTCTAATGTTGATTACTCGTCGTAAACTCTATTTGGGATTAAATTTATTCTAATCGAATTTTTTAAGTAGATTTGATTCAATAAGTTGGCCGAATTCTTTAAAGAAAGCTGGATCGTGGGTCTCCAAACTCAAGTGCCTCAATGTTAATCCAATAGGGATAAAACTATTTTCTCTGCCACATTTCTTCGGCTGTATTGAATAATTTTACAAACGGTTTTTTTTTAAATAATAAATGCAGATAACTTACAGGTCTCTATCGTCCCACTTTTTGAAACTGCTTCGAATATTTTGTGTAAAATTATTTATTGAAAATTAAAAAAGATATTCGAACCCATTTCAAAAAGTGGGGAAGGTCGGGACCTGTAAGTCAGCTGCATTTATCACACAAAAAAAATCTGATTGCAAAAATATTCAATACAGCCGGAGAAATGTGGCAGAAAAAATAGTTTTTTCTCCATAGGATTAACACTGATGCACTTTGCTTTGGAGACCCCCGGTCCAGCGCGCCCATTCCCCCTTAAGGCATGGAACTTATCCTATGAATGGAGTGTAGAAAATTCTTTTTCACATATTTTTTAGTCTTCTAAATTTTAAAATGAACCATAATGAATCGAGTATGTTGTTAACGCATTGAGTACCAGGCTTTCGATATATTGCCATCGATATATGAATAAGAAAAATATATATTAATCTTAAAAACCAGATCGTTAAAATAAAAAGGTTATTAACTCTTCTTCATTTTCCGAAAAAGTAAAAATATATTTAAATCCATTACATTTAGTAAGGAATTAAATAGATTTAATTACCGATGAAATTTAGTTATTTTTCTTGTAATATATTTAATAAATTTTTTCGTTTAAAATATTACATTGCTTATGGGTCAAAATGGAAGGTTCATGATAAATTCATAGTATATAATTTTTTTTAAAAAATGAAATTTTACATTCGTTATAAATAAATTTTATGTATCTTAAATAGTGACTTTAATGTTAACTTTTTACATTTTGCTGAAATTGATTTTAAAAATAGCTAAACGATTTATAAAATTTCTATAATACAATAAAACAATGAATAAAATTTGATAAAATCTAAAAAAAAGTTCTAAATGATCGAAATTTAAAACAGTAATTGAATGAAGGCATAAGTTGAAAGTACTTCTTTAAATGTGTGGGTAAATATTAAGAAAAATAGATTTAAATCACAAATATTTTTTTATATATAAATATCTTATTATAAGAATAAACTTCAAAATATAAAAGAGGCGTTCTGAGATTATGAAACAAATTATTCAAAAGTTCTATTCTGCACAGGAATTATCTACACTGCTCAAAACAATTAGGGGAGCACTTTGCGTACTTTTGTTAACCCTTTCAGTTCCAACTTATTATTTTTTGTTTAAAAATCTAAAATTTGTGAACTAGATCATGCATTCAGAATAAAATGGCAAAAAACAGGGTAAAAATCTTAATTTTTTTAACTAAAATTTAAGGGGGGGAAATTAGAAACTTAACTTTTGAATAAATTATAACAATAATTTCTTCAAAATATTTGTTATAAAAGTTAAAATCAATTTTTAAACATAAAAAAATGCAAGCGAGAAGAATTTAGGGTCCATTTATGTCATAAAATGTTTTGGGAGTGAATTTTAGGTTACCATGTTTTTCATATCTTCACTAAATTAAAACAAACATTATTTAATTCATCAAAAGAAATGATTCTTCCATCTGACGATAAATAAGTGCGAGCTCAACTTAGTGAGAAAAAAATCGCAAGCTGATGATTCCAAATTGAATCATTGGGGTGAAAGGGTTCAAACCATGCGTTCCCCTAATTGTTTTGAGCAGTGTATATTAAAAGTTTAATTATTTAAACAAACAATGACAATTTTTAAAGTAAATGTCTAGACAGTTTAATTGCAATAATTTATTAATCGAAACAAAATACAAATTGTGTCTTCGTAATTATTCCTAAGTACTTTTTCTTAACATAATATCATTAATTTAAAGGAGTTAATTAAATTGCTCTTTTATATATGATTGTTTATATTTCATAATTTATCAACACCAATTGAAGTATGTTAATAATAGATTGAGTACACATGGCTTGATACTTGACACCATTTCGAATGTTATCATTAACTAATGAAACACATCTTCAATAAGTTATACGTTTGACCTTATTTGAAAGTAAAAAAATTTTTCCAATTTGTTGAATTCAGAAGTAATTAGATAAATAGTATTTTCTTTAATAATTTAATAAATTTTCGTTAAAATATTAATTGCATTATGGCATCAAATGGAAGGCATGTAAATTCATATAATATAATTTTTAAAAATAGAAATTTTACATTGTTATAAAAAATACTTTATGTACTAAATGTGACTGTAATTGACTTTTACATTTTTGAATGATTCTAAAAACGTGACAAGCATTTATAAAATATAGACACATAACAATGATAAAATTAAAAATCATAAAAAAGTTCATGATCGATTTAAGTATTAATGAGCATATATTTGAAGTATTCTTTAAATTTTAAATTTAAGAAAATAGATTTACACAAATTTTTTTATATATAAATCAATCTTATATATGTAAAATAACTTCAAAGTATAAAAGAGGTTCTGAGATTGAACATTATTAGAGTTCTATTGCACGGAATTATATACACGCTCAAAACAAGTAGGGAGCTTGCGTACTTTTGTTAACTTTTCAAGTCCAACTTTGTTACTATTGTATTAAAAATCTAATTTGAACTGTGATGTCTTAAAAAACACGGGCAAAAACCCAGGTAAATCTCTATTTTATACTAAATTAAAGGGAGGATTAGAATTAATCGTTTGTATAAATATACACTAAGTTCTATTGCGACAAATTCAGTTAACCAAAGTTCAAAACAATTTTTTTAACATATCAGAGATTTGGAGTCCATTTAATGTCATAAATGTTTTGGGAGTGAATTTTAGGTACATTTTTTATACTTCACTAATTAAACAAACTTATTTAAGGTTCATCAAAAGAATGTTTTCCATCTAACGATAATAGTGCCGAGCTCACTTAGTGAGAAAATCGCAACTGATGTTCAATTGAATCATGGTGTGAAAGGTTAACAGCGTTCCCCTAATTGTTGAGCAGTGTATATTAAAGTTTAATTTTTAACAAACATGACAATTTTTAAGTAAATGTCTAGACATTAATTGCATAATTATTATCGAAACAAAATACAAATTGTGTCTCGTATTTTCTAAGTCTTTTTCTTAACATAATATCATCTAAATTTAAAACGTTAATTAAATATGCTCTCTTTATATTATGATGTTTCATATTTCAATAATTTCATCAACACCATTTGAAGTAATTTAATAATAGTGATGAGAGTAGCACATGGTAATGAACTTGAACATTCGAATTATTCATAAACTATGAAATACTACTCAATTCATACGTTTGACATTATATGAAAGTAAATAATCCATTTAGTTGAAGTTTCGAGTAAATTGAGAAATAATATTATACTTATGAGTAAATTAAAATACATTAAACTCGGAGCGTTTTATTTGATTAATTGAAAGCCATTAATTTTATGCTATGTATTTGAATAATTATAATATTGAATAAATAGAAAGTTAATTAGTGCGCACACAAAAATACTTTTGATTGATGTAATTGATTCGCATTAATTTTTGAGACAAAAACCGGTGACAATGCAATTAGCTAAAGAAAAGGACATCATTTAAAATAAAAATATTAGACAAAGGTAGTTATTTAGTTTTTTTCATTTGTGATTTATTAAAACTATTAAATAGTATAAACTAGACTGCGCATAAATACTTATAGACTTTCTCTGAATGTACGTAACCTCTTACCAACTCCTACCGACCTAAGCGGCAAAGTGGCTGAGAGGTATTACTTGTCAGCCTTATAAGCCCAAGATTGCGGGCTGGAACAGCGGCTGAGTAGTCAGATTTTCTGTATGAAAAAATCATGGGCACGCATGTCATAATGTTATATGGCATGAAACAGATCCTTTGAGCACTCAATTGGCTTTGGGTTCTCTCGGCAAAATTTAAATCTCGGCATACATTAACATTGACGGAGAACTCAGATTCGTTGTAATCTGAGCGTCAAAATTGGTAGAGAGAGTCGCCTAGATGGTGCCACAAAAAAGTGGCTCTCAGTTCTGGGGAACATTCCGAGTCGGCAAAGGCCTAGCCGCCAATAAAGCAGCCCCGTTGGAGGGAAAAAAATCTCCTGCCTACCGGTAGTAGTATAGCTTAGTTCTGCTTGCACCCTTAACATTATTCTTCTCAGTCTCTCTCTTTTTCAAAACCTTTCTTTTCAGCTGATCGGCCCCCAGTTCGTGTTCGCCGTGAAACCATCGGTTGCCGATCACTGGACCGATGAAGTGGAGGAGTCGTGGCTGCAGCTGTTCCGCTACATGGCGGCCATCATGAAAATGGCGATGGCGGAGTGTCCTGATAATGGCGGACAGTGCAGAGATGGGCATACATGGCATTGAATGTATTTACAGATTTAAAAAAAACATTATTACTCAATACTTATTTGAAGACAAAAATGTGTTGCGATTACTTTCCGATTCCAATTCGATGAATTTTCGATTCTTTGCATTATGAAAATAATATTGTCACAGTGTACAGAAAATGGCGTGCCAAGCTAGTGTATATACGTAAGAGAGATTTTTACTAAAAAACATTTCAGTTTTTATTATATATTTATTTTATGTGCACATAAAAGTTTAGTAACAACATACCAAATTTGCTTTTCGATGCCTTCTCCTTGGTGCATTTTTCACTCTTCAAAAGATATCGGAATTGGATCTCGTGATCTCGTGACATGGCGGCCATCTTGAAAATAGCTACGCCGGAGTGTCCTGAAAATGGCGAACGGTGCAAAGATGGACCTACATGACGTTGAATGTATTTACAGAGGAAAAAAAATATTATTACTCAATACTCATTGGAAGACAAAAATATCTAGCAATTACTTTCCGATTCCAATTCGATAAATTTTTGATTATTCGCCATTATGAAAATAGTGATGTCACAGTGTACAGAAAATGGCGTGCAAAGCTAGTGTACATTCGTAAGGCTGATTTTTACTAAAAAAAAAAGATTTCCTTTTTTACTATATATTTATTTTATGTGTACATAAAAGATTAATACACAAAATTTACTTTCGATGCCTTTTCCTTGGTGCATTTTTCATTCTTTTACATCTAAAAGATATTGAAATCTTATGATTTGTTACTTAATTGCAGCTTTTCCGCTACAAAGCGGCCATCATGAAAATAGTGACGACGGAGTGTCCTGCTAATGGCGGACACTGAAAAGAGGGTCCTACATGACGTTGAATGTAATTACAGCGGAAAAAATCATTTTTTACTGTTACTCAACACTTATTTGAAGACAAAAAATATCTTTCAATTATTTTCGATTAAAATTCGATGAATTTTCGATTCTTCGCCATCTTAAAAATAGTGATAGCAATGCCCAAATAATGCCGGAAAGTGCAAGGACGAATCTTTGTAACGTTTACACTGTTAAAAATTTGGTGCTAGGTTTCACCATGATATTGGTTGGTTTCACCATGATATTGGTTCATAGTAGCTGCAACGGCTGAATGGTGAAATGTTTCACCTTTTTTTCGGTGTTTGGTTGAACCATTTTTCTGGATTGGGATACAAAAACCTGAGAAATGGTTCAACCGAATACCAAAAATATGGTGGAACGTTTCACCATTCAGCCGTTGCAGCTACTAGGAACCAATATCATGGTGAAACCAAGCACAAAATTTTTAACAGTGTATTTTTAATACAAAACAGTTAATTTTAAGGGGACGCGGTACCACTTTCAAAAAAGTTTTAATTTTGACATATTCACTATAAAATTGATGTTTTATTATTTTTTCAACCTGGAATTAAAAAATATATATGACAGAAGGAATTTAATAATTAATTTCATTTTTAAGTTATTTTTAAAAAAAATTGGATTTTTTCGGAACTTTTTTAAAATGCCATTCAGGCTTTTTTAAATACGAGTACAAACATTTTAACCCAATTTTTTTCTCATGTATTTTGAACTGTTTTACATAAGAATTGGCATCCAAATTTGATTTATCTTTAGTGGTTATTTTCTAAAAAATATTTATCAAGAAAATCCTAATTTTTTTTAGCATATTTGAAAAATTTCGACTTTAGTATTGTCAGACTGCATACGAAATTCCTTAGACTTTTATAAATAATAAAAAAAAAACTTAGCATTTTGAATTCACTTTTTTTTACTTTTAATAAAATTAATTGAAGATAAAAATTTTGCTATAAACTAAACAACCTTCAGAATGGTTTACAAATTCACAGAATTATTGAACCGAAAAAACTTATTTTATCATACAAATTATATTTTAAATGTTATGCACTTCTTAGTAAAGGGATAATTTTAAGGTCGAATTTTCCCTCATTTGTACTTGAAAAGTTCCTAGTAGCTGCAACGGATGTGTGCTGAAATATTTGACCACATTTTCGGTATTTGTTTAAACAATTTGTCAGTTTTAGCTTCCACATTACGTTTATAACGTAAAAAGTGGAAGGTATTATAATCATTCAGTCCGTCTGTCTGTCTATCCGTCTGTCTGTCACCCACTTTCATTACCCAAACTACAAATGCTACGGACAAGTGTAATACGTCAAAAAATTAAGCCTATCGAAATTAGAGTACATTGAAAATTTTAGAAAAGAATTCGAAATTCTTCAATTATTTAAAATACTGCAAAATTGAATGCTCATTAAAAATCATAGGAAGCCATTTTTATTAGAATTAAACCACCATTGTCATTCGCAACAATCGCTCGAGAAGCTTTAATTCTTTAAGACAATAAATTAAAATAAATTTAATTCTTTTAGACAGTAAACTAAAATAAATTTATTTTTGCGACATCGATCAGTTTGAAATGACGTCAAATATATTTCACTACGAGATTCTTTGTATGTTGATATGATATATTTTTCATTCTATTTAAAAGCGAAGAATATTACGTATTTATTCTTTGAAATATATATTAATTTTTGCAAACGATAAGTAATATGTTGAATTTTTGAAATAAAATAAATGAAACTAGGCAAATTTAGCATGTAAATGTTTAATATAGAATTAATGCTGTATTTGGGACCGTTTTACCTGTTAAACACAACTGTTGTGTGGAAGCGGGTTAAGTGACAGATTCCGTTACAAACCTACTTGTTTTGTTTGCAAATATCCAGAAAAATGGTTCAACTGTATACCAACACTACGTTGAAACATTTCAGCACGCTGCCGTTACTGCTACTATTGGCCATTATTATGGTAAAAAAAGCACAATTTGTTAACAGTGTATAGATCAATCTTATTATGAATGTTTAAGGGTATATTTAAATGTTTAATTTATTTTTTTTTCAATCGTATTTCTACATTTTATGTCATCTCAATAAAAATTTCATAAACAACGTATCTCCTGTGTATTTTCTACCCACTTCATTTATACCAACACGTGTAGATTAATTTTGTGTATCTAATGCTTTTCAGCATGAGTTCTTCATATTTCAGGAAATTGAAATATTTAAATGCTCCCTATTACGTTGCGTTCAATCATTGCTTTTAGTTTAAGTTTTCTATCAAACATCAACAAATCACAAATGAGGTTGTTAATTTAGAATTTGATTGTTATTTAAAACTTTCAATTAAATCATAGTGGCTTTAAATTTTGTATACTGTTAAAACTGCTTGCTCGGTTTCACCATTACAGTGGTTTGCTATTAGCCGCAAACGGCCGTGTGGTGAATTGTTTCACAATATTTTCAGTATTTGATTGAACAATTTTTTCAGGTTTTAGAAACAAAACTTGCTTTCGCTAATTTGTTAATAGTGTGTCGATGTTACTACGACTAAAAATATAGATAAAATACTAATACTTAAACAATAAAAAGCATTAATGAAACGACAGTTTTGGTGTAAAAGATAAAGTAATTGTTTGATTGAGGCCCAGTGGCTTAGTGGTAGTGCTTCGTAAGGACCTTTCTCCGGATCCCCGGACCTTTACTTTACCGCACTAGTGCCGAAAGTACTACTTTCGGCATCGTCTGTTACGTAAGCACGTAAAGTGTCATTTCCGCAACGATTTATGAATGAATATGATATAAAAAAAGTGCGTATGAAACCACCCAAAGGGCCAGGGGATGGGAATGAAAGGATGGGAGTGCGTAAAAAAAGTGTATACGTACGTAAGGTCCGGGGATCGAATCCCGGATTGGGCGAGGTTGACCCATCCTTTCATTCCTTTAGTAGGTCGATAAAATGGGTACCAAGCATGTTTGGGAACTAAACACTGGGAGTTCCGCGTGAGGCTGACCTCCTTACCGGGACATATGCCTAGCACCCCAGAGCCCTAGGTCACGAAAGCTGAAACGGGCACGGCAGGCCTTGGCTCACTAATGGGCTGTTGCGGTGAAGAGTTTAGTTTAAACAATAAAAAACAAATTGTAATTATTTTGTATATTACAAAATATCATTGTCTGTGCACTAAAAATAAAGAACAATAGAGTTTATCCAGTTTATACAATTAATTATAACCCTCAGAAAATAAAACGGAGAAATAAAATGAAGAAAACATTTTTTTTTCATTGTTTTTGGGCGTATACAGGGTAAAGCATAAAACAACCAGACATTCTTTAAGCGTTATATTGGTTTTCTTTTACAAAAGTTCGGCCATATTGGAATGTGAAGATTGCCAAAGCAATTTTGTCTCTAGACAGATTAAGGGGGAATGGGCACGCTGGACCGCGGGTCTCCAAACTCAAGTGCCTCAGTGTTAATCCAATGGGAAAAAAACTATTCTCTCAGCCACATTTCTCCGGCTGTATTGAATATTTTTACAAACGGTTTTTTTTAAATAATAAATGTAGATAACTTACAGGTCTCTATCTTCCCACTTTTTGAAATTGCTTCGAATATTTTATGTAAAATTATTTATTAAAAAAAATTTTTAAAAAATATTCAATTTTAAAAAGTGGGAAGGTCGGGACCTGTAAGTCAGCTACATTTATCACATAAAAAATCCGCTTGTAAAAATATTCAATACAGCCAGAGAAATGTGGCAGAGAAAATATTTTTTTTCTCCATAGGATTAACACTGATGCACTTTACTTTGGAGACCCCCGGTCCAGCGCGCCCATTCCCCCTTAAATGACGGGATAATTTTCTGTACATTTGTGTGAAATGTCCCGTAAAGTAACGGATTGGACATCTTCTGATGGATTTTTGGAAGTACTTTTAGATTGTGGTCATCTGCAGTTTCGAAATAAATTGATAAAATATTTAGTTTAGTTTAGTTTGAATTATCGTCGCACTAGAGCTACACGAGGGCTATTGGCGACGGGCGTCGTATTTTAGAACCACAGTCAAGTGACGAGCCGACACCTGAGTAGGTACCCAACGCAACCGTTAAGAGCGACATCGTACGCAGCGTTAGGACTTTGAAGGATATTTAACGTGCACTCCCTCCACACGGGGTATTATTCGTCGGACATTTTTGGCTGCACGGGCCGTTTATAGGTCGGCAGTTATTTTGGCGATGCCCGGACCCGAACCTGGGACCTTCCGCGTGACAGGCGAATGCCTAACCGACTGGGCTCCCCAGCCCCAAATTGATAAAATATGTTTCCATGGATTCGGAGTTTGAGGCTTAGGAATGTGGCTTGCTGGTGGTAAAGCAATAACCCAAAATAAATGCGATGTATTTAATTTTTTTTATACAGTTCCTGGACACACTATTAGACGCACTGTATTTTTTTAGTAATAATGAAAACATACCAAAGAAGGCCTTATCATTAAAAAAAGATGTCGATATATGAATTAAGTATAGCAGATAGTATTTTCTATTCAATAGCTTAAGTTTAGGAACACAAATGTCCTTCTAAAGGTATTTTGTTCATCATTGATTGATACATGAAATCTTGCAGTGCGTCTGATAATTTGTCCAGGGACTGTAAATTTAAGTTTATGTTTAAGCTATTTAATTTTCAATTTCATAGAAACTTATATTTTGGAAAGAATATATTTTTTAAGAATATAAAAAAAACAATAGAATACGTTTGATGTTCGACTTGGATGTGAAAGAAAATTCTTACAACTAGCATATATTTGTATCTTTTAATGTAACATTTATTTGTAATGAAAAAAATAGTATCATTACTTTTATTTGAAATAAGTTATTTTTTTTTAAAAATAAAGGAATAGGGAAAAGGCCTTAATTATATCGCTTAAATATTAAAAAAAGATTTCATAATTTACAAATACCTAACAACAGAAAACCCACACAATTAAAAAAATTGACGCCATTACCAAAAATATGGTTCCTAGTGACTGCAACAGCTGTGTTGTAAAATTTTTCTCCATACTTTCGGTTTTCGGTTGAAGCACTTCTCAGGTTTTTGTTATTAAAATCTGAAAAAAGTCCAAGAAACCAAGCTTAAAATTTTTAAAAGTGCAGATAACAACATATTAATATATACAAAAAATCCAATTATTTGTCACGCACACCTACACAAATAAATTATATGTTTAGTCTTAATGTCGGGTATTGATGCTAAATGAAAAAAAAACATTAATTGTTAATTTTTTTCGAAAACTAAAAAATGCTCTAAAATTACCTCAATTCCCGAAAGCGCGAAACCCAACGTGTCTGCTTCAAAATGACGTATCCCACTTGTCTGTGGGACTTGTGGATGACAACAGTGAAAATATGAATAAAAATAGGATTTGCATGTTATTTCAATGTAGATAAAAAAAATTTAGTTATTTAAATTAACTTCTAAATTAAATTTTTTAATGAAATTTGGAATGTAGCCTAATCTGATTTTTTGCTTTAAAATGACGTATCCCACTAGTCTGTGGGACTTGTGGTTCTTTCTGTAAAAGTGGGTGACAGACGGGCGGACAGACAGACGGACTGAACGATTATAAAACCTTCCACTTTTTACGTTATAAACGTAGTGTGGAAGCTAAAAGGTTGAAAAGTATTGTTTTAAAATCAGTTTAAAAAAATTAATGGAAAGCGGTAGTCTTTTAAATAAACATTTGCATAAGGAACTCATTATATATTTTGTCAATGTTATCCTAATTCATGGTCGAACGTTTTGCAGTGACCAATAAATAAATGTGGAATACAAAATGTTTAGCAAATATTAATAAATAGTTTAATATCAATCCCAAAAGATGAAAGAATACTATAAATTATTTACCTAAACTGGTTTGTAATAAAAATTTGAAGTAGTAATTATTTTTTGTATAATGCTTTTAGAAATAAACACTTTTTTGTGCTATCATATTGACTGAGTCTACCCGATGCAAGGTATTAGTTTGGATTTCAATAAGAAGCCTATGAACCTCGCATAGCGTTTATTGACCGTATCACCAAAAAGAAACAGAACGAAAACCTTCATACATAATTCAGCGCGTTAGCTAGCTTGACAAACAGCGGCCGCTTTCGTCCAGAAAGCTTATTTCTCAACAAAAATCGTTGGTTATATATTTCCACAACAATAAAAAAATATTCTTAGTGTTACTAGAAAATATTTCTCAGAAACTTGTTGAGCTAAGACGTTATTTTTGCAACAGTTTTGTCCCAGATCTACCTTAAAATCCATAATCTGAACTATTCTTTCATACGACTTGTCGAATTTTCGAACCTCTTTTGAGAGGTTGAGAAGGAATGCCAGAAAGGAAACTTTTTGAGCCAAGACAATATTTTCACAACCACTTTATTCTATGTCTACCTTAACACATTCTTTCATACGACTTCTCGCATTTTTTAAACCCTTTTTAAGATGTTGAAAAAATTCAAATTTCGAAAATAATTGTTTATAATTACTACTATTAAGGCGAAAATAGACTTTTTAATATGCAAAGACTAGGAGGATAGCAAGGCTCTTTTTTACGCGGAAATTGGGGAAGCAGACAAATATGAAATTTTGACTTGAAAGTACAAAAATATTTGAATTTTTCAGATCTATCGATTGAAACAAAAATCTTGAATTGTTCAGTTTAGCATTTGCGTAACAGTTATCAGATGTATTTTTCTATGATGACACACACAAAGGAAGTCCTAAACTCTAAACAATTCCTCTGAAAAGTTGTTCTTTGCCATACGCGACTTCAAAGAATTCTCGAGTCAACTATCTTCAGAATAAAGTAGAAGTGAAATTCTCCTGGGTGTCATTATTTTCCTTGTTTCTAGCGAAAATACATAATTTTTTCAAAAAATATTGAGCACAAAAACAACAATATATGCTCCAACAGAATATACAAACATATGTAATTATGTCCCATGCTTCTACAAATACACATATATGTATTATATCGTATCAAAGGAAACTAATAAAATCACAACGCATGTATATTCAAAAATTCATCGCTAAAGTATCTTACGATGCATCTTTGACTATCCTATTGAGACCCCATCAAAGTCCTACTCATATATTCTTTATGTGAACATATTTTTTTTTTATAAACACATGCATTTTTAGCGTACATACTTCTTAAACAAACATACATAACAAACGAAAGTTTTTTTTTTTAACAAATATATTTAAAATGAAGTTTTGCATGAACTTATTTTCAAAAGTAACGTTTCAAATTTGCTGTGAGGCTCATCCAATTTAATATATGTTAAAGTCTAAAGGACTAAAAATACATAGTTTTATGTATGAATGCAAAAAAAAACAGGCCTTTTTCTTAGTTAATTTTTTTTAAAAGAATAATTCATTATAATATTTTTGTTTTTAAAATGATAACTTACTGTATGGATGACCTTTAAAAACGTGCTTAACCCTCACGTGTTTTTCCCTCACTTTCTTTTTTTTTTAATTCTTTAGCATTAGTTTAGTTTAAATTATCGTCGCACTAGAGCTACACGAGTGCTATTGGCGACGGCGTCGTATTTTAGAACCAAGTGACGAGCCATCACCTGAGTTGGCACCCAACACAACCGTTAAGGGAGACATCGTACGCAGCGTTGGGACTTTGGAGTGTATTTTAACGTGCACTCCCTCTGCACAGGGTATTATTCGTCGGACATTTTTGGCTACACGGGCCGTCAGGTCAGCAGTTATTTTGGCGATACCCGGACCCGAACCTGGGACCTTCCGCATGCTAGGCGAGCGCCTAACCGACTGGGCGCCCCAGCCCCAATTCTTTGGAATTAAAAAAAAGTACGCCAAAAAAGTGTCTCATAAACGATATTTTTTAAACTATGGGGAAAACAATTAATTAAGAATCACTCAAACCATAAGCAAAATCATCACTCTTTACGCTGTTAAAACAATTTTGACTGAACATTAAATGCAAATGCATAAAGTAGTAGTACTTATACTAACAGTTTTAGTTTTAGTTTTGAATTATCGTCGCACTAGAGCTACACGAGGGCTATTGGCAACGGGCGTCGTATTTTAGAACCACAGTCAAGTGACGAGCCAACACCTGAGTTGGCACCCAACACAACCGTTAAGGGCGACATCGTACGCAGCGTTATTACTTTGAAGGATATTTAACGTGCACTCCCTCCACACGGGGCATTATTCGTCGGACATTTTGGCTGCACGGGCCGTTTATAGGTCGGCAGTTATTTTTGGCGATGCCTGGACCCGAACCTGGGATCTTCCGCATGCTAGGCGAATGCCTAACCGACTGGGCTCCCGAGCCCCCACTTATGCTAACAACGATTTACAGTTTTATTTAACGATATTAACACTAAATGTGCTTTATTGCTATCGTAAGATAACGTTATTTTTAGAAATACATTATTCAAAGGTGATAGCGCCCTTTACTTTTTTTTCTGTAAAATTCCAACTATGTATGATTTAACCATAACCGCTATCGAAAATATTCTTTTGGAAAATACATGTTTTTGTCTCGGGATCGGAAGGTCCTGCGATCGAGTCCCGGTACCACTGAAGACCTACCGAGTATATGCGGAGTACGTGCTCGTTAAATCTGTTGGGTCCGAAAGTCCTCTAAGTTGCCATACCAAATCAATACCTCTGGGGGTAACAAGCCAATTCTGGGGATCCTCTAGTTGGCCTCTGTCTCTAAAAATTAGATGGATCCACTTATGTGTGTGTGTTGTCTGTTGTGTCTGTCTTACTTGAAGAAGGTTTATAAGCGGGTCGCTGACCAAGCACACAAACCTGAATATATATGTCTACCAACCAACCAACATGTTTTGAGTATACTTTTCCATACATACACAGTAAACTTAAAGCTACTTTTTATAGATCTGTAAATATACATCAGCCGGTCACTATTTGGCCTTTTTAACAAATAAAACCTTAAATGCTTCCAAAGTAAAATATGTATCGTACGTTTCAGTATTTTTGAAAATATTTGACTTATATACATCTGGGGAGGGGGAGGGGGTAAGTGATTTCGTTGGCGCCCTTAGAAAGTGTTATTTTTCTCGGGCGTTTTGATATTTACCTTCTTACGCTGGCGATTTGAAGAAAGTGCCACATCGATTTCCTTTGAAAGTTGAAAACGCGAATATGAAGTAATTTAATACAGCTGTTGCTAACTGTTTCTGTTAATTTCAAAAGATCATTTTAGCTTCCCCACTACGTTTATAACGTAAAAAGTGGAAGGTATTATAATCGCTCAGACCGTCTGGCACCCACTTTCATATCCCAAACTACAAACTCTACATACAAGTGTGATGTGTCAAAAGAATCAGCTCATCAAAATTAGAAAACATTGAAAATCGCAGAAAAAAATTAGAATTGAAGTACTTAAATTAATTAAAAAACTGCAAAATTTAATGCTCATTTAAAAAGTATAAGGAGCCAATTTTTATTAGAATTAAATCACCATTGCTATTCGCAACAATCGCTCGAGAAACTTTATTTCTTTTAAATAATAAATTAAATGAAATTTATTTTGTTGAAATAAATCAGTTTAAAATGGCGTAAAATATATTTGACAAAATATATTCTTTGATTGTTCTGTTGAGATGGAATGTTTTGCTTCGATTTAAAAGCGAGGAATATAACATATTTATTCTTTGAAAAATAAATAAGTTTAGCCAAATTTAGCATGTAAACTTTTAATAAAAAATTATTTCTGTGTTTGGCGCCTTTTTCCCCGTTGAACACAACGGTTGTGTGGAAGCGCGTTGAATGACAGATTCTGTAACAAACCTACTTGTTTATTTCAGTAGGGACTTTTTTAAACTCTGAGTGAGCATTTGCTTTTCGAGGTGATTTAAGGATTATGTCACAGAGGAACAGATCTTACTGAACAAAAAAATAGGGTTGTGTAATAATACACGACCTTCAATTACCATTCAATAAGTTCATACACAATTGAAGGTAATTATATACACTATACAGTCCCTGGAAAAATTATTAGACGCACTGTATTTTATTTAGTAATTTTATGTTTCTTAAGTCTCTTAATGACATCAACTCAGTGGCCAAAGCAAAATTTAACAGCAGAAGTGTTAAAATTAAACACCAAATTTGTGAGTTAAACACCCAATAGGGTAACTGCGACCACCCTAACTAGATTAAGGACAGGCCACTTCAAAGGTATGGAAATCCAAAAAGATGGAACTAGAAAATACTCCAGCTGCAGAAACTGCCCCGACTCGGAACTGGATCCAAAACATCTTTTCTCTTGTCCAGCCATCCTGGCAAAATTGCAGCAAATTACCAACTCGCCCTACGAAGACCTTTATGAGGACCACTGTCTGCAGATCGCTGGGGCGGTCTTAGAGACCGTTGGTCCTATATAGTCTCTATCCATGGACACGACATCATCATCATCATGTTTCTTAAGAGTTTTTTTGCAATAATGGTATATTTAAACTACAATATTATTGATTTTTATTTAAAAGAATTGTTGTAGACTACAGATTTGTATTTATTTTAAGATAATTATGATTAATTATGATTAAGATGAAATTATATTAATTATTTATTATAAGATTATTTATGTGTGGACTCATCATCATCAAATGCAGGAGACAGTACAGTCTTGCATTGATAGCATGTCGCGCAGAATTTAAACTTTGATAGCGGCTAAAGGTGACTCAACTAAATATTGACTTTTACTAACATTAATTTCACTTTTTTAAAAAACTTAATAAACTTATGTTTTTCTAAATGAATGCTGTTTTATTTATGTCAACTAAATCGGTAATTGGATAATATAAAAATAAAAACAAATCAATTTAAAATAATAAAAGTGTACAATATCACCCGGTAATTAATATTTTACATGAAATCTTGCAGTGCGTCTAATAATTTGTCCAGGGACTGTAGGGTGATTTCGATTACTTTTAAACCGAACAAAGTTCTCTGAACGCTTCCATTTGCGAAAGTACGACTAACTCAAAAACCTCATTATGAGGTCTGACAGGTACTGAAAACTCGCATAAAAATTTCAAATCTGAATCTTTTTTTCGGCAATACCATTCAAACTAAAACAGTTCTGTGACACCTATAATTTTCGCATGCCCAATTTTTTCGTAAACCTTATTATGACTCCGACAGGCACTGAGAACTCGTGTTCCAAATTTGGAGTCCGTAGCACGTTTTCTTCGAGCTGCAGAGTTGGTTGGTTGGTAGACATATATATTCAGGTTTGTGTGCTTGGTCAGCGACCCGCTTATAAACCTTCGTCAAGTAAGACAGACACAACAGACAACACACATAAGTGGATCCATCTCATTTTTAGAGACAGAGGCCAACTAGAGGATCCCCAGAATTGGCTTGTCACCCCCAGAGGTATTGATTTGGTATGGGAACTTAGAGGACTTTCGGACCCAACAGATTTAACGAGCACGTACTCCGCATATACTCGGTAGGTCTTCAGTGGTACCGGGACTCGATCGCAGGACCTTCCGATCCCGAGACCGAGACGCTGACCACTAGGCTCACTACGGCCCAGCTGCAGAGTACTTTCAAAGAGACAAACACATGGACGAATGTTCAAAAACCACTTATTTAGAATCAGCATCTCCCAAAACATAGAAATGGCAGTACCATTCGTTTAGTTTAGTTTAGTTTGAATTATCGTCGCTCTAGAGCTGCACGAGGGCTATTGGCGACGGGCGTCGTATTTTCGAACCACAACAGTACCATTCAAACTAAAACAGTTCTGTGACAGCTATAATTTTCGCATGCCCAATTTTTTCGTAAACCTTATTATGACTCCGACAGGCACTGAGAACTCGTGTTCCAAATTTGGAGTCCTTAGCTCTTTTTGTTCGAGCTGAAAAGTAGTTTCAAAGAGACAAACACATGGACGAATGTTCAAAAACCACTTATTTAGAATCAGCATCTCCCAAAACATAGAAATCACAAAATCTCCATTTCGGATTTTCAACCCCCATTGCGATATTTTAAAAACCTTACATGTCATTAATCTAATTAAAATTAAGAAATCTCACCAATAAATGATGCCGAGTAAATGGGTAGGTAGGTTTGAACTATCGTCGCACTAGAGCTACACGAGGGCTATTGGCGACGGGCGTCGTAATTAGAACCACAGGCAAGTGACGAGCCGACACCTGAGAAGCACCCAACGCAACAGTTAAGAGCGACATCGTACGCAGCGTTGAAACTTTGGAGCATATTTAACGTGCACTCCCTCTACACGGGGTATTATTCGTCGGACAGTTTTGGCTGCCCGGGCCGTTTATAGGTCGGCAGTTATTTTGGCGATGGCCGGACACGAACCTGGGACCTTCCGCATGCAAGGCGAATGTCTAACCGACTGGGCTCCCCAGCCCCGCCGAGTAAATGGATCTAGCGCCCATTTAATCTGTTGTTACTTACTGTACAATGTCGTTAGAACGTTCGTTTGGGTTCCACCGCGTCACTTGACCGGGGTTAAAAATTACGAGGCTCGTCAGCAATAGCTCACGTAAAGCTTTAAATAGCACTAAGCAGGTCAACTTGAAATGGATTAAAAATTTCTTCGGAAATATGAAAATATCGAAGAATTCTAAATATTTATAAGCTGCAGCTCGAAACGAATGTCCATTTTTATAAGTAAAAAGCCTGAAATTATATCAAAACAACAAAAAAATACAAAAGTTTCGCTCTCATACTTAAGAATTGCTGAACATGTGCTTTTCTGTATGTAAAGAAACACGTGAAAACGAACAGGTTTATCTGTTATTGAATATCTAGTAGTGGCAATACGAAATTCGGAACAAAATTGCTTTCACGAATGGAAAATACGGACAAATCAAAAATGTAATCTGTTTTCTGGAAGTGGGTTACAGCTTTAAGAAAAACGAGAAAAGCACATACAATTAATTTATTCCCCCACGTGTATTAGTTTATTTAAAATATCAGTATTTTTATTGAAAAATAGGCAGAGTTAAGGAAAACTAATTAGTTTTTTTTTAATTATTTCAAAATGTACATTATGTTTCTGTGTAATATGTATTTGGTTAAATGTACAGTTCAAAACCGCGGTACTTTGTTATTGTAGGTATTTAAAACACAAAAATTTGTTCTGGCTCCAATACCTAAATGTTAATACAGTGGGACCCCGATTTTACGTCCCCCGAATCTACGTTTTTCCCGCATTTTACGTTTTTTTCATCAGGTCCCAGCTTTTTCCGTATACTGTAATGTTAATTTAACCCGGGTTGTAAGTTTGTTATTTATGGAATTTCCCGCATTTTACGTTTTCCCTGGAAAGTAAAAAAAAGAAAAATTGTTCTAAAATAAGAAATATTTTTCCCATTCCGGTTTTTTCTCATGGATCCTGGTTTGGCTTAGTTGGCCGTACGATGAGCTGGAAGATATCTTAGTAAAGTGGTTTAAAGAAGCTCGTACCGCGAATGTACCTATAAATGGCGCGATACTAAGAAAAAAAGAGATTTTTGCATTCTATGTACTATTTCCCGTATTTTACGTTTTTCCCGTATTTTAGGTTTTTTTTACCCAGTCCCTTGAGAAACGTAAAATCGGGGTTTCACTGTATTTCATTTACCGCATTATGTAACGGGTATTTTGTGCATTTGTAAGTGTATTTAATGTTGTATATTCAGTGCATGAAAATTGTTTACGATCCACTTTTTTTTTTCTTAGAAATATAAATTTAAAATATCATTGAATGTTAAATCACGAAAGTTGTAGTTAACATGAAATTTATAACAAAACATTATTTCAAGCTATTGTAAGGTTATACTTTTGTAAGGACGTGTTTATTATTATATATAGTAGAGCAATATCCATGTTCCAATTTGGTGATTATTAGGTGCCCGTTTTATGCATTCACCTTTAATGTTTTACAAACAACAAAACATATCAAATATACAGGGTGTCCGTAAAAGAATGTCCGAGTTTTAATGGTATATTACAGGAGTTTATTTCATACTAAATATAACAAATCATACATGACATGGTAGGAAAACTAACCTAGTTTTTCCTATAAGTGCTCAATGTGTGCGCCTTTAGTGATACGGCACACATACAAACGAAAGTGCAATTCTTCCCATACTGCCTGCAGCAAGTCCGGAGTGATGGAAGCAACAGCCTGTGCATTTCTACCTTTCAACGTTGGTTAATCGTGGGGTAGGGGTGGAACGTAGACCCGATCTTTTACGAAGCCCCAAAGGAAGAAATCACAAGGCGTGATGTCAGGTGAACGAGGTGGCCACGGTAACAGAACTCGGACATTCTTTTACGACACCCTGTATATTTATTATCTAAAGTAATCTTGGGGTAAATAAAAAATAAAATGCCGTCAATTCAAATATCTTAAATACATATATATTGTCTATTCACTATAAGAAAAACAACCGTAAATTTACAGCAAAATATGCTTGCAACATGGGTGTTCCGGCATTTTTTTGCTGCTATTTTATAGCAGTTTTTGTATGGAAACAGCAGCGTTATAAATGTAATAGTTATTTTGTTACTATTATTATACAACTGTAAAAAAACAATTGTATACTTCGAACCACATCGTTTGCTAACGCTATCGGACTTCGGAATCATAGAGCTAGGTAGGAGAATAGAGAGGTCCTTGTATATGCGCAGTAGCGCACAAATGAAGCAGGCTAGAGCGGTGCATCTTGGGATACCTCGGTGCCAGTATGTTAAGCGCAGTAGCTCGAAAAACCTGACAGCCCTGCTTCAGATCATCTCAATTGGAGGAGCCCTCTACAGAGCGGTGCATCTTGGGATACCTCGGTGCCAGTATATTATGCGCAGTAGCTCGAAAAACCTGACAGCCCTGCTTCAGATTATCTCAATTGGAGGAGCTCTCAACAGAGCGGTGCATCTTGGGATACCTCGGTGCCAGTATATTATGCGCAGTAGCTCGAAAAACCTGACAGCCCTGCTTCAGATTATCTCAATTGGAGGAGCCCTCTACAGAGCGGTGCATCTTGGGATACCTCGGTGCCAGTATATTATGCGCAGTAGCTCGAAAAACCTGACAGTCCTGCTTCAGATTATCTCAATTGGAGGAGCCCTCTACAGAGCGGTGCATCTTGGGATACCTCGGTGCCAGTATGTTATGCGCAGTAGCTCGAAAAACCTGACAGCCCTGCTTCAGATCATCTCAATTGGAGGAGCCCTCTACAGAGCGGTGCATCTTGGGATACCTCGGTGCCAGTATGTTATGCGCAGTAGCTCGAAAAACCTGACAGCCCTGCTTCAGATCATCTCAATTGGAGGAGCCCTCTACAGAGCGGTGCATCTTGGGATACCTCGGTGCCAGTATGTTAAGCGCAGTAGCTCGAAAAACCTGACAGCCCTGCTTCAATTTCTCTCAACTGGTGGACCTCTCTACACCTCCTTCCTACCTCTATGTTCGGAATCCACATGTTTAACGAGCACTTCTGTTCCAGCGTATTTGTGGACCTCAGAGATGTTTTTAACGAAATTGCTTTTAACCGAGCACATTTATAGAATGAACCGAGTACCTTCTCGATGAGAAGCCTGTCAACTATCTACCTCGGCCGTGAAGACTCATTTCTTGTTCGTCTTGTCGTAGTCCTTGAAAAAATTCCAGCAGGTGGCATTTCTTGAAGTATTCTCTTCCAATCATAGAAAAAAAGAGTTGTAAACATTGATTTTAGCAGGTATTGTTAATTATTCGCAGCTTTTTTGGGGGTTTCCTTCCGCACTTTTTTTTACAGTGCACACAATTTATTAAGTCGATAAGAAGAAGTTGGCAGTTTGTCGTCATTTAAGAGTTCATAATATTAAGGTTCATTGAATAATATTAAGGTTCATTGAATAATATTAAGGTTCATTGAATAATATTAAGGTTCATTAAATAATAATATTAAGGTTCATTGAATAATATTAAGGTTCATTGAATAATATTAAGGTTCATTGAATAATATTAAGGTTCATTGAATAATATTAAGGTTCATTGAATAATATTAAGGTTCATTGAATAATATTAAGGTTCATTGAATAATATTAAGGTTCATTGAATAATATTAAGGTTCATTGAATAATATTAAGGTTCATTGACCTTAAAATCTATTATAGTAGTGGTTGGTTGGTTGGTAGACATATATATTCAGGTTTGTGTGCTTGGTCAGAGACCCGCTTATAAACCTTCGTCAAGTAAGAGAGACACAACAGACAACACACAAATAAGTGGATCCATCTCATTTTTAGAGACAGAGGCCAACTAGAGGATCCCCAGAATTGGCTTGTCACCCCCAGAGGTATTGATTTGGTATGGGAACTTAGAGGACTTTCGGACCCAACAGATTTAACGAGCACGTACTCCGCATATACTCGGTAGGTCTTCAGTGGTACCGAGACTCGATCGCAGGACCTTACGATCCCGAGACCGAGACGCTGACCACTAGGCTCACTACTGCCCCTTATAGTAGTGAGTCCACCGCACACGCAATCCTAAAATTACATCCACGCCAGATGGCTCTAATTTCCTACTGCGTTGTCTCGTAATATCTTCTCGGCAAGTCTGCACTAGGTTAAAGAAGCATAAAGCAAACAATGGACTAAAGCAATGGTCATATCTACTAAGTCGCATTTGAGCCTTTCCCATGTACATAACAATGCCCTTCCAGAATATTCTTCAAGCATTCATTTCGTAGAAAACCAAGTTAATTTCCGGAAGATTACTGCTCTTCTAAGAATCCTAGTTGAAGCGAGGTAATTGTATGGCCTGAAGTCAAGTCATTATTTTCAAGATTGAGTTTAAAAACAGGTTTAATTGTGTGTGTTGTTTTGTGTAACATCAAGGAAAATTGTTGTGTTGTGGAAATTATTGTATTGTGTGATATTTTGGAAAATGGTTTGTTTAGTGTGGATATAGTGTTTCATGTCTTATGTGTTTCCAAATAAACAGCGTTTCTTTTTGTGGAACACTTTTAAGCAAATACGAATGTTTCATATCTTAAACGTTTTTATGAAATGTTATTTTTATAGTGTAGGATTTTAAACATTTGTAGATTTTTGTTAAAATAATTAAGGTATATTTAGTTTAAATGTTGATACTTTTGTTATTAAAAGTAATACAACTTTGAATTCAAGAATTAAACTATTTTATAATATTTATATTCAATAACTGCTTCACGGGTTTCCCAATTTCCTGTAAAATGCTCCAATGATATAGTTTTGCATTAAATATTGTGCAGTTGTTACAAAATAAACATTCATTATGTATAATATAGAAGTGCAAAAGGAAAATAAAAGTGAATACATAGCGCTCTTTAGTAGAGGCACTGATTTAAATTCTTCTATGGGTCTAAAAAATCTCCTAATGAATTTAAAGTAAATTTTAATAATTATTATATACGAATACATAAATTATTATTGGTTAAATTGTTTATTGTAATTGTGTTTAAATTATAAACAATCGTTAACAATACCTATACAAATAACGATATAAATAGCATTAAATAGGTGCCAACTATTTCAACTATTGTTTCTTCAAAGTTATTATGTACTGAACAGCTTCCAGAAACACAAAAGCAATATTTAGATACCTTGTCCGTGAAAAAAATAATACACATTATTCCAAGCGGAGCTTTATTCACATGGCCTCTAGAGATAGTTTTCTGATTTTAACCGCAAAAACTATCTACAATATAATTATACAGGATGAACTTCTCCTAGTTCTACAGGATTTAAAAAAATCGCCAGCAATCAAGGCTCCAGCAAAATGGCGGAGATCATGCGCAGTGAAAATAAGGCGCTACTTTTAGAAAGTTACAGCTAAGTGATAGCGATAGATTTCTCTATGAATTTAGTAAAGCCTCAACCTTCTGAGGCATATATAGATGCATAAACCCTTCACTTGACTGTCAGGTTTTCCAGCAAACACATAATTTTAACAAATATATATTTAAATTTAATAATTTTAATAAATTTTAAAATTTAAATCCCGGAGAAGCCACTTCTAACCATCTACTACAGAAGTATAATTTTAAAAAATATATGTTATTAAGAATTTAAATTTTCAGTTAAATATGTAAGTTTAATCTCATGCAGTGAAAACAAGTTTACACTTCAGACTATTTGATTATCCTTTAGAGGGTTAAAAGGAGCCAATACTGAGAACAAAGTTGAAGAAGACGCCAAATATTTGTCTCCAGGTATCTGACATCGATCGCATTTTTTTTAATACTGAGCATTCCATCCAGTATATACTAAAGATCGCTGAACCACATCTCAAAGATATAAATATCGATTCGATTCGAAAGCATCCTTTAAATGCTTTATGAGAAGCACACAAAAAGATAGGAGGAAAACTTGCATGTTTGAATACATATTTCAGGGGATTTAAGATTACTTCCATGTTAAGCTAGAGTCCCTCAAGATCAACTTGTACTTGTAACGTACGACTAGTTGCCAAAAAGCCATAGTTTTAGTGAGCTCCCTTTTACAGCCGAGTATTTTGATACCCTCTAAGTCCATACAAAGAACTTCCAGACATTCAGCAAGCAAATATTCTTGGTGAAAGAGGATTGCCAATTTTTCAAGGTTTTTCTGACTCTAAGTTAGAAGAGTCAATATCTAGAGAATATCTAGTGAAAAAGCAGATGGCTCCAGATATGTGAGGACTTATATACCGGGTGGTTATAAAATAACGCTCGCTATTCGGAGAGGTCTGTAGCTTGAATGAATAATCCGAATGCAACAAGCATTGAGACACTTACTAATCAATAAGGGGGGAAAAGAATGGAATCATAAAAAAGAAACTCGTCTCTTGACCAGGGTTCTAAATTACGAGGCGTAATTGGCTGTGTTGGCCGTAATCGGCCATAACTGGCTACGCCTCGTAATTTAGAACCCTGGTCAAGAGACGAGTTTCTTTTTTATGATTCCATTCTTTTCCCCCTTCTTGATTAGTAAGTGTCTCAATGCTTGTTGCATTCGGATTATTCATTCAAGCTACAGACCTCTCCGAATAGCGAGCGTTATTTTATAACCACCCTGTATATTCAGATTTTGGTTATTTTGTTTCCTCTCATTCTATTATCAGATTATATTTTTAAAAAGAAATAGTAACGCTTAAGAGCTACATATTAATTTTCTGATTTATTTTAACAGCATTTCTCTTACAAAAAAAAATCAGTCATAGATTTTAGTACATTTGTACGCAAAAATCAAGATAGAATTTTAATAAAACAAAAATATAATAATTCATTTTACTAATGGTTAATGTAACAAAAACATATGTATATAAGAATGTAATAGTAGTTAATTTAAAATAAGATATAACGAAAATTGAAACTTATGTTAGATAAATGTGTTATAGGTGTCATATTAATCTAATATATAATTGACATACAAAAGATTTTAGTTTTAAACATTCAAACCTAAGCTACTTATAAAATCTTGAATTAGGTTTTTCAAACAAGTCGATGCAAGAAAATATGTAGCAATATTAAAAAAACGAGATATTTGATCTATTCAGTAAATATGAAATATGTAATGCCTGCTTGTGCCGTTTCATTGCATAGTTGTATGGAAAAAAATTTAAAGAATTGCCGTGTTAAAAAAAACTAATGTTAACACCTTTTGTAAATATAAACCCTTTTCTAATTGTAAGTTCTTAAATTTTATTCCAATATACATTTACAGCAACAAAGAAAATAATAAAAAAAACTGAGCAAAAAGAAGGTCATTATTGCCCCTTTTCATTAGTTTTTTAAAGATCATAATATTATTCTTTCTTTTAAAAAAATAACTCAGCGTCTATTACTCAGAAATAGTTTTCATAATAAAATTATGCTTAAAACTTAATTCACTCAAAAATATCTTTAAAATACAGCTAATATACTTGTTCGTTACAAGTAAACACAATTTTAGTACTTAAAAAAAATTATTGTATTTTCCTTAAAACATTTGAGTCAGTAGCATTACGGATAATCTTCAATTTAAAATGAAGTGAACCGAGAAGCATTTTTCGAAAATTTCGCCACCCAAGAAAAAAGAATTCTATCAACAGTTTCGATATTTTTTTAACCTGATATATTGAACCAATTGTTTCAAAATGTGTTGGGTGCTATTCATACATCCATTTATCAGTGTCAAAAAGTTCGATCCCTTTAAATCCACTAAACTTCAATAGATACGAGTTAACATAAAAAGTGAAGTATTTTTGTTTGAATTTATGCTACGAAATGTTTGTATGGGTAAAAAAGAATATTTGAGTATTTACAAAAGATTGTTAGTTAAAAAGTCTTTTAAACAAATGCGTTAGCTGTCCCTCTAGCATATTTCAAAACAACAATTTTAGTCAGTATATATTTTTAAAAAATGAAAATTCTCAAAATGTTTCCCCAAACAGTTATCCTTTTACATCTTATTTATCATATGTAAAATTAATTATTTGATTTCATCCAAAATTTCATCTAAAAAAAGTGACTGGAAACAACTTAAAGTACATGCCTGTTGACAATAAACCGATGCGAAAAAAGAATGTGAAACAACGTTAAAAAACAACAAAATATAAAATATATGTGCTTGCAATGCGTAACATAGTATGGAAATTTAATGAAGGAATTGCTGTGTTGGAAAACCTAAATGTTTTTCGTTTTTTTTTTACCACCTACAATTTTAATCCAATAACGTTTGTAGCATTAAGGAAATTACAAAAAAAACTAAACATTAAAAAAATCACATTATTTAATTAATTTTTTGCAGATCCAAATATTACTATTTTTTTTAAATCATTTACATCTCTCAAATAATAATTTGATTTTAGGAATAGATTTTTTTTTAATTTTAAAATTATAAATAAAACTTAATTCAATTGAACATATTTTTTAAAGACTGAAAACAAACTTTTTAATCGAAAAATAAACACAAATATGTAGTTCTTTTTAAATTTTGTCATTGTATTTTCTTTTTAAAATTGGAGTGAATAGCATTACCAATAATTCTCAATTTGAATGAAACAGATCAAAAAATAATTTCTGAAAAAATTCCACCAAGTGTGAAAAAAAGAAATTATAAACACAGTTCTATACATTTTCTTTGAATTTTAGATCATGTATTGAACCTCTTTTTTTTTCAAATTATGTTCAGTGCCATCTCATCCATTTATCAATGTCATAAAATTCGATCACTGTAAATCCACTGAACCTTTCTTGAAACGAGTTACCATAAAAATAGGCCGGACTATTTTTTGTCAAAATTTATGCTACGAAATTTTTGATGTGACAAAAGATACTTTGAATATTTTACAAGTACTAAAGGAACTGTATTGACATGAATTTCCATGCCAAGTTAAATCTTTTAGGATAACTAAAAAGTATTTACATAGTCTATTTCAGTGAGTTAGATCTTAGATTATCTGAAAAAATGTCTTGTTTTTACAGAAATACAATTTCGTCCGCCAGAAAAATACCTTATAATTTATCGAAAGGGGATTTTTTTTTTAAATGTAATTTCAAAGAAAAAGCTGTTTTTTAAGAAAACCGACTTTTACATGATCTCTACTTCTTCAATGATCATTTGAGAACATCTGAGAATGATTATCAAATAGAGTTTCAAATCTGCATTCTGACATGGATTTTCAAAAAAAAAGAAAGTAACCATTCCTGAAAATCTTCTTTAAAAGTCACTGCACATTTATTAGTATATTATTTGTGTAATTATTTGTATATTATTTGTGTAACTTTGTACATTTTCTTCCACAAGCATTTTTTCAAATATTACTTAATCTATTGAACATTTTATTATTGAAGAAATAGTTTTTAAATTTCGTCGCAGATTTATTGAGAAACTAGCTCATGCAAAACATATTCATTTTAAAAGTACCCACAAGAAATATTTTAAGAAAATAGTCTCCACGTACTACTTAGAAAACGTAAACTGATCACTGGTAAAACCTTTTACATGATAGAATTTCAGGAAGTAATATAAACTCATCAGTGATATATATGCAAATATTTTGAGCAAAATACTTGAAAATATTATTCCGGATTTGTGGAAAACATTTTAAAATCGTTTTTAATACAAGTTCAAATTTTAAATTATTGCTACATTATCATTCAGTTTCACTTACTTTTGCTACTACATATTTGTGAAGTGTTTATTGCGATATCATTGAAAAGAATCGAGTTTTAAACACAATTTGTTTCACTTAAAAAAAAATCTATTGTTAAAGTATCCAAACATAAAACTCTATAAAGTCTTTGCATCGTAAAAAAATAGGAACTGTATTAGTGGGAATATAAAGAATAGCCTTCCAATTTCTAAACAAACGTTTACTTTAAAGACGCCTAAAAAATCCTTTAAAAATATTTTAAACGATTGAAATATCTGCATTAAAAATAATATGCTCAATAAATAGCATTCAATATGCATACCTTATTTTCTAACGCATAATATTGTACTATAATATTTCAATATCACAACATTTAATGTATTGTGAAGAATAAAATAAATTATTGTGTTACAATCAGTACAGACATACATGTCAGACATATTTACCTTAAAAAAGTTAGTGCACTTGTGTTAAATAAAACATATTTTATCTCAATGTTGAAAGAAAAAATATCTTATTTATTTACACTAAATATAAAAGAACTTCGTATTTTTTAAAATAAAAAAGCATATTACAATTCTTTTCATTAACAAATGTCAATTATTAAGAAATGTATTTGATGTAAAACTTCTAACTGAATTAGAAATGTAGGTATTTGCTAAACGCAACTCAAATTAATGACTTTATTAAACACTTTATTTCAGAAAACAAAAAAACCAAAAAAAAATCTGTTCAGGCAATGTTTTCTTTTACTATTCTAATTCCATATTTTTGCTTAAATGACATTTATTTTAATATGACTTCAAATGTACTCTTATTTAAACCCTCAACGTTTTTGGAATCATACTCATCCTTTGAATATTAAACACATTTTAGAAAAATATAAATAATAAGAAAAACTAAAATTTATAATGCAAATTATCACCTTTAACTTAAACCGAAAAAGATCTGAGGAGCAAACTATATTTTGCAACAAATTAGATGTTAGGAAAAGTTGATAATGGAATTTTTAGGATTCTGCATTTTTTTTCTAATACGGATCAAAATTATTTTGTTACATTTTTCATTATAACTGCATGAATGCTTTTATTTGCAGATTTATAATCAGATCGTAATAGTATTATAATAGTATTATAATAGTATTATAATAGTATTTATAATAGTATTTAGGCAGTGGCAAATATTGGTGTGTGTCTAGTGTTGACAATTTGACAAAACTGACTGTTGACAACTGAACGACCTAATGCCGAATTTGACAACTTGTTTTTATAGAAATAGTACCGATAATTGTAAAAAAAATACACTTTGTATCCTTTTTTTTATACAAAAGACCAGTTTAAATAACTTTGCACTATAGCTACACAATGTATATAGGCATCGTAATTTCGAAGCACAGTTAAGTGACCAACCGACACCTGAAGAGGCACCCAACGCAACTTTTCTCAACGAAGTTTTCTTTTTAAAAAAATAATGGAGCTATTCAAAATGGATTTACGGTTTTAAAATATATCGACATATTGTTTTATAAGCGTTATGTTTTTTATTGCTGTTTGGTGTTCAATTAAATCCCGTATTGGGTGAGGTTGACCCATCCTTTCATCCCTTAAGTGGGTCGATAAAATGAGTACCAAGCTGTTTGGGAACTAAGCACTGGGGGTTCCGCGTTAGGCTGACCACCTTACCGGGACATATGCCTAGCACCCCAGATCCCTAGGTCACGAAAGCTGAAATGGGCACGGCAGGCCTTGGTCCACTAATGGGCTGTTGCGCCGAGGAGTTTAGTTTTTAGTGTTCAATTAACTTTCTACGTTAACTTGATTCATAAATGAAAAAGAATTTTTATCTATAAATTATTTTTTAAAAGATCATAAATAATTCTCGTTGTATATATTTTATTGAAAAAGGAGTCAATCCAATTGTGAGTATTGCAATCAACATCCTCAGATGTCGGCTCGTCACTTGACTGTGGTTCTCAAATACGACGCACGTCGACAATAGCCCTCGTGTAGCTCTAGTGCGGTGATATTTCAGACTAAACTAAACAATCAACATCCGAAACAACTTCGATAGAAACATCAAAAGCCCCAAAAAGAAAATAATGATACAAAGAGAACTATTTTTCGTTTCTATTCAAGTTTTTCTTTTTCTGTTATTGCGAAGTTAGATTATCTGTTTTTTAGTAGTTGTATATAGTAGTTTTTAGTTTTAAAAGTAATGATTCGATAATACGCTAAACTCGTGTATTATTAGATAGTTGGTTGTTTCCTTTCAAAACTGTAGCCTTTTTTCTTATTAAACTCTAGTGGACTTGTTTTGTTTTCATTTAAGAAAATATTCAATAACAAAGTCGCATAAATTAGTATTGAAAGAAGTTTTAAGCAAAATCGAGTCCTTTCAAAACATAATGCTTATAGGGTATCCGAAAAAGATTAAAAATCTTACTACTCACACTCATATATATTTTTGCTTGTGGCTATTCTCAAGAATGACGGAATCTCACATATATATTTTTTAAAATATCTTTAAAATAATGACACGTTTGTTGGTTGGTTGGTTGGTTGGTAGACATATATTCAGGTTTGTGTGCTTGGTCAGAGACCTGCTTATAAACCTTCGTCAAGTAAGACAGACACACACAACACACACATACAAGACAGATGCTGCCATCTATCGCCACCTCCACAATTTAGACATGTCCCTGAAGGGAAGGGAAATAGTCTCCAGGGACCTGTACGCGTGGGAAACTGCGCCATGACCGCTCACAGGTCTTTCGGACCCACAGATTTAACGAGCACGTACTCCGCATATACTCGGTGGGTCTTTAGTGGTATCGGGACTCGATTGCGGGACCTTCCGATTCCGAGAACGAGGCCTTAACCACTGGGCTTTCCACCCCCCTACGTTTGTTCTAAGTCAATTCTTGGTTAGGTTAGAATGTTTCCGGCTGTCTATTTCTAGACTCCATGAAGATCTTTAACATAGCTAAATACGACTCTTAATTTAAATCTGCGAAGTGACGAGGTCGATACTTGAGCTGGCACTCAACGGGACTTAAGGTAACATCGTACGCTAAAAACCGTCGGGACTTTGGACCCCACAGACTTTACGAGCATGTCTATCCCAGAATACTCGGATATTTTAATTGGATTTTTGGCTGCAAATTTCCATCTACAGGAAAACAGTGACTGCCAACGGGCTCGAACCAGTGGCAAACGATTGCGATCTGACCTAGGATGATAGCCTGTCGAACGCTATACCTAACGCTGCGTACGATGTCGCCCTTAACGGTTGCGTTGGGTGCCTGCTCAGGTGTCGGCTCGTCACTTGACTGTGGTTCTAAAATACGACGCCCGTCGCCAATAGCCTTCGTGTAGCTCTAGTGCGACGATAATTCAAACTAACCTAACCAACGCTATACCAACTATGATACCAAGACCCCTATGAGTTGTTTTTATGTTAACGTTTTTGTAAATGTGAATTTAGTTGCATTTGTTTTTTTTTATTATGAAATTTAAAAAAAAAACAATATAATGTTGCGTTAAAAAAAACTGCCAGAATTTTATTCTTCAGTATTGTTATAGTTAATGTAGTTCTTTATTGTTATTGTTATCTCATTGGCTTTTAGATTACATACATCATAGTATTTCTATCATTATCTTGCACTTTTACCTCTAAATAAACTACACCATGCATGCTTTTTAATTCAATAGTTCTCAAACTTTTAAAATCAAATTGTAATATATTTCCTTTGATTTCTTTAAAGCAACTTTGAAGATCTTCTAAACATATACCATTGAGGGGGGGGGGGGTAAGTACATATATATTCAGCCTTGTGTGCTTGATCAGAGACCCGCTTATGAAGCCTTCGTTAAGTAAGACAGACACAGAAAGAATTTTTTACTGTCACAGAGAACGGAATATACACCCAGGACAAAGGCGGGAATCGAACCCGTACCTGTTACAGCGCGCCGACTGCTAGCGTAATGGTCCAAACCACTCGGCCACCCAGGCCCCTATACCATTGAATTTCGCCGACCTCAAAAATGCAACACTGCAACAGTCTTCAAGAATGACATTGACCGTTATTACCCTGAAATGATCAATCTTTTAGTATACCGACGTATTCTTTCTAAAAATTGAGCGTACGTAAGTCAAAAGGTCCTTGTCATTTTTATAGAAACAGTATCCAATACAGGAGAGCTTTAAAGCATTACAAAACAGCGATTTTTAAATTTTCAAAATATTTTTCAGCTTTAAAGGGTTCAAAAAGCAACAACCAGTTCATTATAAAATATGTTTGGAAAACGAATAAGCACTCTTCCTCGGGGTAGTATTTTTTTAGATAAAAACATCTATAATAAGACCCTTAACGGATTTAGAGTCCTTTTATCTTCGATAGTACACCCTTTGCTTGTTCCGGAGCAAAAGCTTTATTGAATAACCTGATATTTTAGCTACTTTTTCTTTTGTTTCAAAGCTGAACAACATTTCCTTTTAGATAAATACGATATATTTTTTATATAGTGTCTAGCGTATTTTTATTATTTTATGTGGAGTTTCTTAGGATTGATGGTTAGTACTATGGAGCATTAGTTTTAAAATCGCAACCTCAGCGAAAATATTACTTGGCCATGTAAGCATTTTTTCACCTGATATGAGAATCGTCGTATTAGAAAAATGAACCACGTTTGAAAGGAAAATAGTATCTGGTTGTTTAATTGTTATTTTTTAAGTTTTAATTTCCCCTAGATATTCTGAAGCGGCGACACAATTTTTTGAACTTTATGAATTAATTATTATCGTCGTAACAGCAAAATAACACACATTTAAAATGGAAAATATCATCTGATTATTTAACTATTGTTTCAATTACCTCAAGATTTTCTAAATAGGCGACACAATTTTTTTTTAATTTATCAATCAATTTTTAAATAACCGTATGCATTTTTTTCCCTTTCAGATTTCTTTGATTTTCCTGTTAGGACGATTCTGGTACAAAAGACGCTTACCTGACAAAAAGTGATTATTTCGCAGATGTTGCAATTTCAAAACTAATACACTAACTATTTGGGACTGACCAAAGACTGAACATCCGTTTCTTCTTACTTTTTTCTAGTTCCCAAGTCTATAACGCTTCTAATATGTAAAATCCAAGTTTATGGAGGGGTATTTGATGAAGCAGTGTTACACGGTGAGGCCCAGTGGCTTAGTGGTAATGCTTCGCACTGCCACGCGACTTGTCCGGGGATCAAATCCCAGGATTGGGTGAGGTTGACCCATCCTTTCATCCCTTGAGTGGGTCGATAAAATGGGTACCAAGCATGTTGGGAACTAAACACTGGGGGTTCCGCGTGAGGCTGACCACCTTACCGGGACATATGCCTAGCACCCCAGAGCCCTAGGTCGAGAAAGCTGAAATGGGCACGGCAGGCCTTGGCCCAGTAATGGGCTGTTGCACCGAGGAGGAGGAGGAGTGCTACACTGTATGAGTTACCAACTGTATAATAGTTTATATTGTGATATTTTGTCAATTTCTAATGTTTATATTAAAATATACACTCTTAAAGTGTTTGGTGCAAAATTGCACGGGAATCCTGGAACGTTTTAACTGCCACCACTATTTGGAGCACAAATGTACCAATTTTGTGGCAAAATAATAAATGTAATGCATTGCAAAAGTGGTAAATCAACGTTCCAAATAGTGGTGGTAGCTAGAAAATTCCAGAATTCCTTTGCAATCTTGCAAAAAAAAAATTTAACTGTGTATCGTAATCAGAGTTTTATACAGGGTGTCCGTAAAAGAATGTCCGAGTTCTGTTACCCTGACCGCCTCGTTCACCTGACATCACGCCTTGTGATTTCTTCCTTTGGGGCTTCGTAAAAGATCGGGTCTACGTTCTACCCCTTACCCCACGATTTACCAACCTTGAAAGGTAGAATTGCACAGGCTGTTGCTTCCATTACTCCGGACTTGCTGCAGACAGTATGGGGAAGAATTGCATTTTCGTTTGGATGTGTGCCGTATCACTAAAGGCGCACACATTGAGCACTTATAGGAAACACTAGGTTAGTTTTCCTTCCATGTCATGTATGATTTGTTATATTTAGTATCAAATAAACTCCTGTAATATACCATTAAAACTCGGACATTCTTTGACGGACACCCTGTATAATTCTAATTTATAAGATATCAAGACTTGTTGTATTGTGCCAAGGGACGTTTACAATAACTGGAAAAGTAAACTAATTAAACAAGAATACTGTGTTTTACTTACCAAGAGGTTCTGTAGAAGTTGTTACACTACGAGGATACTTTATGTGCAAAGAAAACAACCAAAAGGGATAAAAAGAACCTTTGCTTCTCACGTGTTGTTTAAAATTTATTATTTTCAATGGGGCAAAAATCTCATGAAACATTTACACAAGTTATTTATTGTACTGTGTATGAAAAAAGTTTCAAGTTTTTATAAACAATTAAACATTCTTTAAGTCTCTAGATATGAAATAAAAATTAAATATTAATTTATATACTTTAGATGCTCTAATGCCATGTGTATGAAAGTTTCAATGTTTTATAAACAATAAAACATTCTTTAAGTCTCTAGATATGAAATAAAAATTAAATATTAATTTATAATACTTTAGATGCTCTAATGCTACTGTGTACGAAAAGTTTCAAGTTTTTATAAACAATTAAACATTCTTTAAGTCTCTAGATATGAAATAAAAATTAAATATTAATTTATAATACTTTAGATGCTCTAATTTATCTCGAAAGCTATTCTACTCTAGATATGAATTAAATTTAACTATTAAAAGATAGTAATGACCAATTAATTTCAATTTTATCTTTAAGTTAATATAAATCGGCAATAAAAGAAAGTTATAATATTCTAACCATTCAAATTTCCTAGATATTTTAATGTCGATTTTACTTACCAAGAGGTTCTGTAGAGGTTGTTACGCTACGATGATACTTTATGTGCAAAGAAAACAACCAAAGGGTAAAAATAAACCTTTGTTTCTCACGTGTTGTTTAAAATTTATTATTTCAATGGGGTTGTTTCACGGAGGATCTGGCAATAGCTCTGCGGTTTTGTTTTCATGTCTCTCGAATTACTGTTTTTTTTTTTGGTGTTCGGGAGTAAGTTTTCGAAGAGAATATTTTAGTTGTTAATTTTTTTTTATTTCCAACTTCTTTCAATGCAAGTTTTCCTTGATAAATGATTAAAACAACCAACAGCACAGCAAGAAGTTGTAATTTAAAAAAAATAACAACTAAAATAACTTATTCTTAGAAAACTCAATTTCGAATATCAACAAAAGTAATTTGAGAGACATGAAAACAAAACCGCAGAGCTATTGCCAGATCCTCCGTGAAACAACCCCATAGGCATGTTTCGGGTCTTGGGTGGAAAGAAATGCCGATTTGAATGAAAATAAATTCTTTATCGAGCCTTTACATGTGAATAAATGTCACATGGGACTATAGCCCAATGGGATCAACGATCGAAGGAAGAAAAAATTGAAAAATGGAAATACTTACTTGAAACAAGCCGATTCAGGTTTTTTACAATTTATTCTTTTTTAAATATCATCATACAACATGTAAACTTGATTGAAAAATTTGATAGAAAACATTAGAGTGAACTAGAAAAGGGCCCGTCCGTGGCCGAGTGGTTAGGGCATCAGCCTAGAGATTCAACCCTTCTAGGAGTGCGGGGGTTCGAATCCCACTACTGCCAGTCATCCTATAAATCGGATCTGTGCTGGAAATAGTAGAAAATCCTCATCACGGATGGGCCGAGTACACAGGGACAGACGTGCTCGTTAAATCTGTGGAGTCCAAAGTCCCGACGGCGTTAGCGTACGATGTCGCTCGAAGTTCCGTTGGGTGCCCGCTCAGGTGTCGACCTCGTCACTGGACCAGGGTTCTAAAATACGAGGCGTTATTGGCTGTGTTAAAGCTCCTGAAGGAGGCTATAAATAGGCAGCCGGAAACGATTACTTACTTACCTCGTAACATTGATTCTTAACAATGTAAAAAAACAGCAATTTTTCGACGGGTTCTGTCAAGTGTCTAATAACGAACAAATTGTTATTTTAAAACAATTATTTTAAATTTATTAATAACAATTTCATTTTATATTTTATATGTTGTTCCGGTATGGATATGATTTTTCTTAAGTGATTAACTAAAATTGAACTAAAAACTTCAGTTTTTTTTAGGTAAAAAGTTCTTTAAATCAGCTTTTAAACCTGACACAAAATATTAAAGAGTTTTTCTTATTGTTTAAGTGAATAGTAACTTTTTTAAAGCATAAAAATTGCAATTGATTCTAAGATAGTTAGTATCTGATAATTTTGAATAAAAAAAGGAAAAGTCTCATTGACTTTGTTTGCGTGTATCGTAAGGGAATTTGAATTTGTTGCGTGCATTCAGGGGAAATAAAGATCAATGAAAATTGTAAATTATTTATATTCTTAAATGTATCTAAGCATCAAAAAATATTTTTTAAAGAACCATTGTAACAATAAAATACTTTAAAAGTAATTCCACTCATTCTTTATCTACTGGCATTTTCCTTAATGTAACACAAAGTGCACTTATTCCTATTTGTATTAAGCTTACTAAAAAAAATTTCGCATTGTAATAATCATAGTTATTATTTCTAAACATGTTTACATTCCAAGCAGACTCTAAACATTACTAAAGGCCTTATTTTCTATAAGGCATTGTAAAAAAATATTAAATTTTAAATTATTTTTGTAAAAATTTAACACTTATAATATGTAGTTTAACACGCAATGTTTTTTCTTCTGCTCGATGGATCTAGCCTTTGTCCAAAACTTGCTTAAATCAATGGATAATAACCTTATCATTGATTTTAATCAAAGCCAACTGTTGAAATGCCATACTGATAATACTTTTATTTTATTGTTAGACTGAAATAAAAGCACGCATAGCAATTTCGTAAACTTGCAACGAAGTCAAGTGTGTATTTTGTGAAAGGAGTAAATATTTAATAAACTTTTGTCAAAAGACTTTCCAGAAATGTTTTTAGTGACGTCTGTATTTAAGAGGTTTTTGAATAGCATGCAATCAAATCAAAGACTTAGTGTAAAAAGAATTATATTATTGGAACACGTGCCGAATGATAGAGGGCGCTTGTGCTGTATTTATATAATATTGTCCTTTATAAACCTTTTAGGCAATCTTTAATGAGCACGTACTGCTTTAAATTCTAACTGTTTGCAAATAACTAATAAGAAAAATCCTGTTTATCTTAGCACTATCCATATTGTAACTGCTTTGATACAATAATACTAGATAATATCAAACTTACTAGATGAAATCAAAGTTTTAAATCTGTTGCCACTAAATGCAAGACCAAAATCTTCCCAAACTTGTGGTCGCCGTCATTGCCATGAAGTATATGATGGAATTGAAGACGAACAACCAATCTCGACAGGTACTGTCGAACACTGGTGAAGCCAGATACCTCAAAGAAATTATCTCAGCTTTAGGGTTTGACTACGAAGTGCGACAGCCGAAAGACGGCGAATACGGTCGCTTGATGAAGAATGGGACTTGGACTGGGCTTTTCGGCATGATCCAAAGAAACGAGGTGGACTTGGTGAGTGCTGGACTCATGATGACTGATAAAAGGGCTGGACTTGCGGACTTCACCACTCCTTACAGTGGAACACCGCTCACTTTTGCCATTGGCAAAGCTGGAGAGAAGACACCGACCATGGACGCTTTCCTAGACCCATTCCAGAACGAGGTGTGGTTCGGCTGTCTTGGCACCATGTTCGCTGTGGCGTTCATCGTTCGTCTGGAAGGCCAACATTCGTTCTTGAAGATTCTTTTTGAGCTGGGTGGGTGTATTCTCAAACAGAGGATTGAAATCATCGATGGAAGTACGATGAAAATGTTGCTGGTCCTGTGGTCTGCGTACGCGTTGTTGTTGTCTTCTACCTACTCCAGCATGCTGCTGTCGTTTATGACCATCCCGAACCAAGGTAAGAATGTGGAAACCTTTGCGCAACTGGCCAAAGCAGTGAAGGCGGGAACTCATAAATGTTCCGTCCAGAGAGGCACGAACACGGCTACCTACATGATAGCGACGGAAGCTGAAGACATACAGTACTTGGGCAAGGAGATAGAGAGCAACGACTGGTATTACAACACGGAAGACATGGGCAAGCACAAAACCCTCGACTACTTCTCGGCGGAAATTACGTACGCGAATGAACTGAGGTTCTTTTTCTCTGGCCCAAGCTCTCAAGCGTTCATTTCCACAGACACATTTTCCGATGTGATCATTGCCATGGCCGTGAAAAAGGGATTCTGCTGCAAGAAGAGGCTGAACAACATTATAGCAAGGTTTAATGCTGCTGGGCTGTATCGAAAATCTGTCAATGATGCCTCGTTCTTGTACCACCTTGACTCTTTGAAAAGGAATCAACCGAAGGAGGAAAGAGAGAAGCAACTCTCATTTGATGGAGTTAAAGGTTCTTTGGTTCTATTGGCAGTGGGCTGTCTTGCATCACTTATTATTCTTATTGGTGAGATATTTGTGTTTAAGTACAGAGTGTACAAGCATAGGTGTATGCAATACTAGCGAATTAATATCTTCTTCTTTGCACTAGCTGAACTAAAGCTCAAATTACATTCAATTAATTATTTACCATTTAGTCTGCTGTAAGCTGACGCTTCTGCTTTTTTCCTACTTGATACAAGTTAAGTTGATTGAATCATATTTGCAAAAAGATGTCCTTTCAAGTCTAAATCTCAATATGCACTTTTTTTGGTAAATTTTGGTGACATTTTTGGCGACAAAATGGAGATCACCACTAAAGCTCCATTGAGCGACGTTCTATACTATCAGAAATTTGACAATGGTAGCATTTTTCCCTCCGTTTATTTAAGAGTCATTTATTTGCTATGAATAAAGAAATACAGAATAGAATATAAAGAATTTACGAATAAAAGTGAAATGTATGTTGTCAATATTGTGGTGCAACTCAAAAGAAGGAATACGAACGTAACACCTCATCTTTACTGAGTTAACTAACAATACTGAGTGTATACGAATATCGGATGAATTGCATATAAACCGCAAACATGTAGTTAAGTTGAGTTGTTACAAAGTACTGAGGTTCCTGCTATTGCTTTTCTTATAATAGCGTTTTTATTAATGACGTCATTTCGTGTTAGTGTTCAAATCATCACAGTCAAATAGTGTTTTTAGAGTTAAAAACTTAAAAAAAATATGTTTTAAATCTTTTTTTTTAATTCTGGAATAAAAAATTATAAATTTGTTCTTTAATTAGTGCAAAAAGTAAACCTATCGTTCGGTAATATTTTAAATTTCCGTCGCGTAGTTTATGGGCGCCAAATCGTAACAAAAAAAAATATTTTTCTTTGTGTATACAAAATGTAAAATAAATAAAAAAAAAGTTTATCAGATATCAAGGTTGTTATGTTTTAAACATTTTGTTTAAAACAATTGTTTTAAACATGTTTAAAACATAGTAATAAAAAACATGTTTAAAACATTTTTTTAAAAAAACGATTTAGGCTAATTATCAATGTGGTACATAATTTTAGTTAATTAAAATAATACCAAACATAAACTATTACATTATTAGTTTATAAATTCTTCTATTAGCTCATCTGATTTAATCAAAGGAAGACACCCAATCGCCAGATAATCGAAGGATTTCTTGTATTCTATGATTCTTCGACAAAGAAAGATGCAAGGCATATGCCTAAAATTATTGGGGATGGAAGTAAATATAGAAAACCAAAACGCAAAAAGAACCGTGTTTTTTTTAAACTCATACAACTTGTTCAATAACCAAAATTTAACTGTTACAAAAAACATGTTTTAAACAAAAAAAAACATGTTTAAAACAAAAAAAAAACATGTTTAAAACAAAAAAAACATGTTTTTTTTGTTTTTTTAAAAAAAACATGTTTTTTTCCAACCCTGTCAGATATGTAAAGCATTCTTTTTTGATGATTAAAAAAAGAATGCAACCTTAAGTATTCATGGCTCTATAGGATCTGTTAAAACTAAAGTACACTGCTCAAAACAATTAAGGGAGCGCATGGTTTAAACCCTTTCACCCCCAATGATTCCATTTGGAACCATCAGGTTGCGATTTTTTTCTCACTACGTTGAACTCGCACTTATGTAAAGTAAGATGGAAGAATCATGTCTTTTGAAGAATTAAAAAATGTTTGTTTTAATGAAATGAAAATATGAAAAATATGGTAAAATAAAATTCACTCAAAATTTTTTATTTTAAATAAATTGACCCTAAATTCTTCACGCTTCTATTCTTAGATATTTAAAAATTGATTTACACTTTTTTTTAACAAACAAAGTTTGAAAAAATTATTGTTATAAATTATTCAAAAGTTGAGATTCCAATTTTCCCCCCTTAAATTTTAGTTGTAAAATTACGATTTTTTTCCCTGTTTTTTGCCATTTCATTCTGGATGCATAATGAATTTATTTCATAAATTTTAGATTTTTAGAATGAAAAATAAGAAGTTGGAACTGAAAGGGTTAACAAAAGTACGCAAAGTGCTCCCCTAATTGTTTTGTGAGCAGTGTACTTACACTGTACTAAAAAGTGCCGGTACTATAAAACTCCAATTATCAGAAGTAGTTAGGACCTAACCACATTCGGATAATTAGAGTTAATCGGAAGAAAAGGTATAATGTATCCAAGGGCGGATTTGAGAGGGGGCGGGGGAGGCGAGCGACAGCCCCCCTCCCCCGACCCGAGATTTTTTAATGCGTAATATATCGAGCTACATATCACGAAATATCACCAGGGGAGGAGAGTGGTCAAAAAATTGTCACCTTATTAAAAGACGCCGCCCCCTCCCCCATCAAAAAATTAAGAGCAAATCCGAATATGCGATTAAAACTTCTAGTAAAAATGGATTTTTTTCTGAGAAGTCTATATGTATGTTTTCGAAGGTTCTAAATATGAATATGAGGTTAGATACTTCGAAAAATGTGAGCTTGTATAATTATAAGAAAAAAATTCCACATAATAATTTGGTAATGGTATTTTTTTCGTCAGATTTGTTTTAACAACGCATTTTTTAAAGTGGAAAACTTAAATTTCTTTTCAAAATCTCCAAAACCATTTTCGTGTATACATTTTGAACACAATACATATTTTTTATACAACGGGCATTTTGAAATTGATGAATGAAAATTCTGCACATATGAAATTGTTAAATTTCATTATTAGTAAAATACACCCTAATTTGTAATACATAAAATAAGTCATTTGAACTTCGAAACTTAATTATTGAATATTATATTATTGTTCAATTTCATTATAAAACTTTTTTTAAAATGTCTATCATGTACTGTACAGAAATTACATATGCTGATTGTGGAGTTACCACACGGCCCTTATCCATGTATGATCTTAATACTATTTTTATGACTTAAAACTACTAATACTTTTTTAATACTGCTTTTTGTCTCTATGTAAAATACATAATTGAATAAGAAAAACGAGCTTAGTCACCTGAGCTATTATTTAAAATTAATTTATTTTGTTAACGCGTTTTTTCTTGAATAAGTTTTGGATGTAGCATATTTTAAAGTTATACAGTAAACTCCCGATAATCCGCGGGTGGATTATCCGAGGGCCCCTGTCCCCCTTTCCCCCCTGCAAAAATAATAATTTAACTAAACGCAGACAAATGAAATTTATTTGTTTCAAAACTTGTTGGAAGAATGTATTCCAAGAACAACGAATTCCTTTGAACACATTCAAAAACGATAAAGACCGAAGAATGCATTATAAGAACAACGAATGCATTAAAAAATAAGAATGGCCATAGAAAACTTGGTGTGTGCTAAAATGTGTTCGGCCAGGTGCACATCACGTGCAGATTTTTGTCACAAAGCGCCACTTGTAAAAGAGACTGCTCGCAATTTTAATTCAACTGCTTTGCGTGATTTTGACAGTAACGAAATGAGTGAGAAACGAAAATAAGTTCTGATCAGGAGCCAGAAGACAATATATTGAAGAATAAAGTAAGTCATGAAAAAGCTCTTTCTAACACAAGCGAATTGATCAAATTAAACAATTTACTAAAGATTACATATTTTAATATACCCATTCCATTGAGAACAAATATCATCGGCGGCGAAAGTGTTCTATCAATCTTTAGTAGACAAAAATTCAATTTGTTCTAGGAAGTGTGAGAATGTCAATAATTTGTAAGCTTATGTGTATTTAAAAAAAAAAAAAGAATGCTTACATTTGAAATTTAGTTCTAAATTGAATAAATGTAAGGTTATTAGTCTAATTACTAATTAATAATTTTTAACTAGTAATTAAATTTATTTATTTAGTGTTTAAATTCATACACAATTAGTAATTAATGTAATTACGGATAAATAGATACTGCTAGAATAATTAATAATTAAATTGATGAGGCGCCAAAGCTAATTTATGAGGGCGTCTAAAAATGAACGGTTTTAAGAAAATTCCTCCCCTTCTGGTTTTGCTGACCGCCCCCTCCGACAAAATTGTATTAATCTGCCACTGATTCTATCAATTGTTTTTTATATATGACAGATAAGTACCTAATATAAAAGCAGGTACAGTTAGTATAAACGTTCACATCCTAATTATAAACATTTATTCGTGGCTTATCTGGGATATATCTGTTGCTGTTCGCCTATGTTGGATATCACATCAAGAAATTACTACGCAACATGACAAATAGGCCGGGTGGAATATTTCCTTAAATTCGGATAATCAGCAACGCTTTGGATAATTGAAGTTCTACTGTACTAAAAAGTGCCGTCATAAGAAGAAAACCAAACTGGTTCTCCTACTTACAACATTATGTAGCGCAGTCAGAATTTTAAAAAAAAAAACTATATTTTCGATTATTTTTGTTTTCGACATTTGCTGGAAAGTACTGGCTTTATGAGGAATTATTTCTAAATTTTTAGGGGAAAAGTTACTGATATATTCTAAGAACATTAGTAGTACAAATTTTCCAGTACCGTTCCTGAGTGTGGGGAGCCTTTACTGCTGTGGGGGAAATATTAACATATTCACCACATAATCATAAAATAACATTAATGTAATTTTAATGTCACTTTTATGTCAAAAACTGACAGTAAAAGTAAGAAGGAATCACTTTTTTTTTCATAATCAAATATCACGTTTCAGGAAAGAAAGAATTTAATAAAGTTACTGTCGTTGTATTTCTTTTGAAAACTTCTTTTTGGTATCGATTTTTTTTTAATCAGAACCCCAAATCTTGTAAGACTTTTGGCAAAAAAAGCTTACATTTTTTGTAACTGGTAAAAAAAATTAAATTTTTTTACGATCGTAAATTACCACCGAGATCGTAAATTACCACCGTTGCCATCACTTATAAAAAAATATTCATCTTTCAAACGATCCCTGAATTCGGTGATAGATTGAGGAATATATTTTTATACATTCTTCCCACGAAGATTTTTTTACTTTTGACAAAGAAAGCAGTTTTATGCACGCATCTGTTAGCGATAAAAAATACTGCCTATTTTGTATGTAAGGCTTTGAAGAAAATTTATTATTTAACCATCGGTAAGGCGCGCTACCTAAACCTTTACAAACCTCGTCTAATCAGAATGACTAACAGTAATTTTGAAAGGGTATACGAGTTTAAATTATATTGAATTGTTTAAAAATTAATATATATTATATCTTTAAACTTTATTCATTGATAAAACAAACATTATTTATAAATATGCTGACAAATTGTGATATTATGGTAAATAAATTGAGTTCTTAAATGGTTGTAATGAAAGTAAATGACATAACAATAAAGAAAACTATAAAAGTTTTATGCAAGCTTTAACGCGTAATTTAACTTTGCTTTTGATGATTGCTCACATTAAACCAATCATAGTAAATTATTTGATGAATGCTCATATTAAATTCATGAAATCCCATTAATATCAAAGTTTAGTTTACTTTGAATTATCGTCGCACTAGAACTACAAGAGTAAGGATCGAGAAGGTAAAAATAATTAAAAATATCATGAATCATAAAGGAGATAATAAAAATTAATTGAATTTATAGTGAAAATTACCAAAAAATCTGTATCAAAACTATCGAGAAAATAAATTTAATGCACGATTAATTGCCTAATTTTTAAAATCACCTTTGCATGAGCTCTCCTTTTCTTTTTTTACAGATTATTTCATCTTGGATTTGCTGTCTTGGAGAGTTATTTCTTAACATTTTAATTAGTTTTTAGCTTCCACACTACGTTTATAACGTAAAAAGTGGAAAGTTTTATAATCGTTCAGTCCGTCTGTCTGTCCGTCTGTCTGTCCGTCTGTCCGTCTGTCTGTCTGTCTGTCTGTCACCCACTTTCACAGAAAGAACCACAAGTCCCACAGACAAGTGGGATACGTCATTTTAAAGCAAAAAATCAGATTAGGCTACATTCCAAATTTCATTAAAAATTTAAATTAGAAGTTTATTTAAAATTTAAATAACTAAATTTTTTTTATCTACATTGAAATAACATGCAAATTCTATTTTTATTCATATTTTCACTGTTGTCATCCACAAGTCCCACAGACAAGTGGGATACGTCATTTTGAAGCAAAAAATCAGATTAGGCTACATGCCAAATTTCATTAAAAAATTTAAACTAGAAGCTTATTTAAAATTGAAATAACTAAAAATTTAATCTACATTGAAATAACATGCAAATTCCATTTTTATTCAATATTTTCACTGTTGCCATTTCGTTAAACGTACGAGAAACTTTTGTTAAAATAAAAATAAATACACTTGAAAAAATATTTATTTATGTGATATAATTCGGTTTGGATTGTTGTATTATCACAATAGAGTTCTTTTAATGGTTCTATATATATGTATGAAGAAAGATGCATAGAGAATTCTAACTTGGCATAAAAAAAATATGCTAAGTTTCGCTTTTATTTTTAAAGCATCAATTGTACAAATTATATATTTTTTTAACTGTAAATTAATTTAACAAACTATAAATAAGTGAATTTTCGAAAGAAATGTAAATGGGAAATTCTGGCGACAAAAATATTTATTAAAAAGATTACATAATTATTCTTCGAACTTTAAACAAATTTAGCAAACGATAAAGTCTAATTATTAAATCTGAGAAAGAAGATTAATGAAAATAGTTAATTTTGGCGTTTAAAAGTTTGAATTACAAATAGCTAAAGGCCCTGTTTTTATTAGAATTAAATCACATTTGCCATTCGCAACAATCGCTCGAGAAACTTTAATTCTTTTAGACAATAAATTAAAATGAATTTATTTTTGCAACATCGATCAGTTTGAAATGACGTCAAATATATTTCACTACGGAATCCTTGTATGGTGATATGAAATGTTTTCATTCTATTTAAAAGCGAGGATTATGACATATTTATTCTTTAAAATATAAATTAATTTTTGCAAACGATAAGTAATAATTATTGAATTTTCGAAATAAAATAAATGAAACTAGCCAAATTTAGCTTGTAAATGTTAAATATAGAATTAATGTTGTGTTTGGCGCGTTTTTTCCTGTTAAGCACAAATATGTGGAAGCGAGTTAAGTGACAGATTCTGTTACAAACCTACTTTTAGCTTCCACACTACGTTTATAACGTAAAAAGTGGAAGGTTTTATAATCGTTCAGTCCGTCTGTCCGTCCGTCTGTCTGTCTGTCTGTCTGTCACCCACTTTCACAGAAAGAACCACAAGTCCCACAGACAAGTGGGATACGTCATTTTAAAGCAAAAAATCAGATTAGGCTACATTCCAAATTTCATTAAAAAATTTAAATTAGAAGTTTATTTAAATTTAAATAACTAAATTTTTTTTATCTACATTGAAATAACATGCAAATTCTATTTTTATTCATATTTTCACTGTTGTCATCCACAAGTCCCACAGACAAGTGGGATACGTCATTTTGAAGCAAAAAATCAGATTAGGCTACATGCCAAATTTCATTAAAAAATTTAAACTAGAAGCTTATTTAAAATTTAAATAACTAAAAATTTAATCTACATTGAAATAACATGCAAATTCCATTTTTATTCAATATTTTCACTGTTGCCATTTCGTTAAACGTACGAGAAACTTTTGTTAAAATAAAATACACTTTTGAAAAAATATTTATTTATGTGATATAATTCGGTTTGGATTGTTGTATTATCACAATAGAGTTCTTTTAATGGTTCTATATATATGTATGTAGAAAGATGCATAGAGAATTCTAACTTAACATAAAAAAAATATGCTAAGTTTCGCTTTTATTTTTAAAGCATCAATTGTACAAATTATAAATTTTTTGAACTGTAAATTAATTTAACAAATTATAAATAAGTGAATTTTCGAAAGAAATGTAAATGGGAAATTGTGGCGACAAAAATATTTATTAAAAAAGATTACATCATTATTCTTCGAACTTCAAACAAATTTAGCAAACGATAAAGTCTAATTATTAAATCTGAGAAAGCAGATTAATGAAAATAGTTAATTTTGGCGTTTAAAAGTTTGAATTACAAATAGCTAAAGGCCCTGTTTTTATTAGAATTAAATCGCATTTGCCATTCGCAACAATCGCTCGAGAAACTTTAATTCTTTTAGACAATAAATTAAAATAAATTTATTTTTGCAACATCGATCAGTTTGAAATGACGTCAAATATATTTCACTACGGAATCCTTGTATGGTGATATGAAATGTTTTCATTCTATTTAAAAGCGAGGAATATGACATATTTATTCTTTAAAATATAAATTAATTTTTGCAAACGATAAGTAATAATTATTGAATTTTCGAAATTAAATAAATGAAACTAGCCAAATTTAGCTTGTAAATGTTAAATATAGAATTAATGTTGTGTTTGGCGCGTTTTTTCCTGTTAAACACAAATATGTGGAAGCGAGTTAAGTGACAGATTCTGTTACAAACCTACTTGTTTTTTCTTACAATCTGTAAAGAAATATAGCATTTCAAAGAATTTTTTTTAAAAAATCGCATGCATGCGTCTAAATTTGTTTATGTCTAAACACAACACTATTTTGTAACTAAACATAACTTTAAATCTAAAAACATTAGTAGCAATGCATATTTGAAATGTCTAAAAACAATTGTGTTGCCTGAAGCCTAATAAATTTGAAAAGGTAATATCAAACAACATTTTTAGGACTTTTTAAAATTATGTTAAAAAGTAACTTCTCAGAACACGAAATTAATACATGCCTGCCGAAATCAATTTCAGCTGCTGGTTTTAGATTTTCGCTTCACATGGTGACAAAATTTAATTACATTTTCAACCTAGAAGAAGTTCAAAAACAAAATTACGATATTTTGAGGCGAAAAAGACTTTCCAAGGCCTAATCTTTCTGTGTTTAGAAAGAATACACTTTTGTGGCTAAACTTCGCCAGAAAAATGTCCAGGCTAATGGTTTGTTTTATGGACAATTATGCAACAGATGCTGAGATTATGTTACTTTAACATTTGATAAATATTTATAAATAACTTTTAAGATGCATCTTATTAAAGAATTGTTTTCATATAAAAAAAAAGTATTATTACTGTTTTATTTTCGTTAAAATACTTATTATTTTCTTTTGAAAAAATCTAATTTTTCAGGTCATTAACGCTTCCATAATCGTTATCTCCGAAGAATATAAAAAAATGAGTAATGTAATATGTTATTTGCTGTGCTTGTAAGTTAAATTGTTTCTTAAATAGATATAAAATACATTATTTGAATAGTTTTGAAGATATGCTATTTGTAATATTAAAAAAAATATTAATTAAAATAAATTCTCATTACATAAAACGCTTTGGAAAATAACTTGATACACTTCATTTTTTTACCAACCACTTTTTTACCATTTTTTACCATTTTTTCAACATATTTTTATTAAAAACATCACACCATGAACGTTGAATGTACAGTGTTTTAGCATTTACACTATCAAGACACACATAAGCTTTATTGCTTACATATTTATAAAAAATTTTAAAATTTTACCATATATATACAAACTTTGAAAATAAAAAGAGTCAACAAAAAAAATAATGTTAAGGTTTTAGATCTGTAAGACTAAAAATGTTGTAAAATATTCATTGAAGTGCCTTTTAAAATGCATAAAAATTATGCTATAAGAATTCGCATTATTACGGATACTTTTGTATAAATGCGTTTGAAAATAATTTTATATATACATTTATATTTTAATAAATGTATTTTTAAACTTTTGCTTAACTAAAAAAGAAAAAGCGATATAATATTTAAAAAACACTTTTAAATTATTCATTTATATTTTATATTCTGAAATATTTTCTATATGATAAGAAGCCAGTTAGTTTTACTGGATTCTAACATTTACTATCTATAAATAAAAGTCTTGGCGGTAATTAACATCTACAATCCCTTATTTAAAGAAATTTTCGAACAAAAACGAACTTGAAATAAACTCAAAACTGAATTCGAATTTCATTAACAAGACATGACATTTAAGCTCTATAATTCGAATATTTATAAATTACCAGTAACCAGTAGTGGCAGATACAGGAAACATTTTCTAGTGGTCATTAAAATGTCAAAACATTAAAGCGTTATAAATGTCCCAAAAAGTCATGTCCCACAAGTAACAGGGATGCTTGAAACGTGGTGATGGATTTTAAGAGAAAACACTAATTGATATTTTATACAGTTACGTTTTTTATCTGTCGAATAGTTATTTTGAAAATTTCTCGTAACTAATGAAATTAATTTAAATAACCAAGAATTTAATTTTCATTAAACTATGCATTATTTTTATGTATTACTAATTTCATTTCTTTTAAAAATACGAATAATTTTTTAGTAGTTTTCAGTTCTATAACTGTTGTCTCTAAATAATTGTTTAAATTTATATTTTGAATGAGATAATATGTTATTTGCAACATCAGAAAGGAGTGAAAGGATTGTTCTAAAGGAGTTTTGAATGTATATAGTTTCCAAATTAAAAATAATGGTTTAAAATAAATGTCTGTTCTAGAAAATACTTCGCAGAATAATTTGATACCCTAAATTCATTTTACTTCAAAGTATTTTTAATTAGAAACTTGGCACCGTGAACTTCAACTACATAGTTTTTTTTAACTTTTACACTAAAGACATCCATAAGCATTACAATCCATAAGCAAATGTGGTATTTTTTTCATCTTTGCTAAAACGCCAACAAATATTTTTAAATTCGGCATTTATATTGAAAAATGATTTAATATATGTTTAGTTACTGGAGCCAGTTAATTTTACAGATTCTAATATTTATTATCTATAAATATAACTCAGGGAGGTAATGCAATCCCTAATTTAAATAATTTTGAAACACAAACAAAATTGAAATAAACGTAAACTGCAAAACGGAATTTCTAGTGAAACTAGAAGTGGCAAAAATACATAAAACATTTTATGGTGGTCGTTAAACGTCAAAAGTCGTTATAAATGTCGCTAAAAGTTAACATACAGCTGACGGGTATACTTTAAACGCTGTGATGGGTTTTAAGAGAAAGCAGAAACTGATATTTTATTCAATCACTCTTTTTATCTGGTGAAGAGATATTTTGAAACTTTCGCATTACTAATGCAATTAATTTTGCTAACCATGAAAATTATTAAAGGTTTTGCTTTTGTCACTTGTCATTAAAAGCCGCTATTTTGAAACTCAGGCAGAGTGCGATAGTTGCATTTTGGGATTAAATTTATTTCTACATTTTTAGAATTCGTACTACATTCACACTAGCTTTTATGAAGGCTTTGTCCTTTCGTCACCCACTTTCACAATCTAAACTACAATTGATACAGGCAAGTGTGTTACTACTACTACTATAAATATATATTCCGGCTTGTGTGCTTTATCAGAGACCCGTTTATGAAGCCTTCGTCAAGTACACTGAGAAAAAAAATACTGTAAACATACAAAAAATGTTTTTGTAACGTTACAAAATAACCAATTTTACTAAAAAAGTTTTTGTAATTCTGAACAGAAATCCTCATTTCTACAGTTACAGGAAATGTTCTAGTATTCGCAATTTTTTTCAACCAATCATCTTCGACTTGAAGTTGCGCGCGCATCGCTTCTAAAGTTTCGTTTGTGATCTGGATCAATTCATCGCCATTTAAAAATGATATAACGTTTTAAATTTGATACAGGTATAAAATATAGGTGAGTAACTTTTATTTCTTTCTATTATACTATTTATAATTCTTATTTTTGTATTCGGCATTGTTCCGATTGTTTAATGTTTTATGTTCATGAACATTTCGTTAACATGTAATGAAGCCGACCCGGTGGCGCAACGGTTAGGGAGCTATCCTTTGGAGCTTCTGGGTTCGGGTTCGAATCCCGGTAAGGCATGGATGTTTGTGTTTGTCAATACATGTTGTTGTTTGTGTCGTCTCTTTCTTTGTGTGTCTCTTGTGCCTGTGTCATTTCTGGGGTTGAGTACAATAGACCTGAGGTCGCACTGCTCGGCGAACTTGCCCCCCACCAAGAAAGTCATAAGTCATAACATATAATGAAAATTGTTCTGTTTTGCTAGAAAATAAGTATAATAATAATATACATAAAAAAGTCTTGTAAAATTACAAAAACATTACATGTATAGCATACATAAAAAAGTCTTGTAAATATACAAGATATATATATGTAATGTTAACACAAATATATTAAGTGTTTTTAACAGTACTGTTTTTAGTAGTTATTTACTAGAAATTTTCTAGGAAAAGTTTTTTACAAAAAATATTTTTGTTATGGTTACAGATTTTTTTCACAGTATAAGACAGACACAGAAAGAATTTTTACTGTCATAGAGAAAGGAAAGTACACCCAGGGCGAAGGCGGGAATCGAATCCGCACCCGTTACAGCGCGCAGACTGCTAGAGTAATGGTCCAAACCACTCGGCCATCCGGGCCCCACAAGTGTGTTACGTCAAACGACTCGGTGCATCAAAATTATAACCCATTTAAAAATTTAGGAAAAAAATAACTTTCAAGAATTTTAACTATTAAAAACCTGTACAATTTTCTACTTATTTATAAGCATAAAAAGACAATTTTAATAGAATTAAACACCAACACCATTTTCACTTAGCAATCGCAAGAGAAACCTTATTGAGCAATAATAATAAAAATTAATATCCGTTTGTGAGTGAGTGTGTATGCAGTGTGTGTTCCGTCAAAGTAACTTTTATTTTTATTCTGTTGCCTTTGCTCAAAAACATAAAAAAAGTGTATTTAGGGATTAAGATCTGAACATCAATAAAATAAATATGTCCCTCGCGAATATTAAGCTTTAATTTTTAAAAAAGTTCTTTTAACAATAGATTTTAAAACAAATATTTGTTTGAAAAATGTATTTACATAAGGAAAATGCGTACAACATTTTGTTGAGATCTTAAGACGGTACGTAAAAGGGATAATTTGTTGAATGAAAAAAATTATAATTTTAAAGAACAAAAATAATATTTTATAGAAAAAAATAGGTAAGTCGCTGCTTACGTATTCTAACTATTTTTGGTCTCTAATCCTTTAAAAGGACTTTGTATTGATTGAAAATGCTACAACAAAACGGCTAAACTGGACAATGTTTTTCAAAATTTAAATTTTAGGTACATGTGAATTAAAAGCAACGTTGAATAAATACACTTTGGGAAATATACGATAAATTGAAAATAAGGGTGCTATTTAATTATTTGAAATTAAATTATTCATACAGATAAATTTAAAAAACAATTATTTAATCCGATATATTTCATTAATTACTTGCTAAAATATGATATAAAAAGTTCAAAAATTTAAACTCATTGACATCACACAAATGACTGTTTTACTTAATTCGATAAATTAAAACTTTGGCTAAAATTAAATAGGATGACTGATGAAAAGACAGTTAAAACGTCATGTTAATAAAGGTGTCATTTGTCAAGAAAAGGCGTAAGAAATCGGTTAATGAATCAACAAAAATTGTATAAGGGGTCGTCTACACATTAAAATGAGTACCAACTTTGGCAGCAACTAAGACCAGACGTGCCGATCCCCCCCCCCCCCCCCTAGAGCTAACGACGCATCCCCCTAGAAAATTATAACCCCCACCCTAAAAAAACAACGGTGAGGTTTTTTTTTATTTTGTATGGGCTAATGGAGTTCCTAACCAAAGTAGCCTCTAACTACATATTTACGGTGTATATAGAAAACCTTATAGTAAAATGATAATTTAAGTACCATCGAATGGGGAAACTTCAGGGTGAGATTTCTAAATGGGCTAAGTAGGCTGTAGCCTGGAGCGGCGATTTTTTGGGGCGGCAAATTTTACGACCAATTAAAACAGCATTCGGCATAAAAATATTATAAAGATACGAATATTTTTATGAAAGAAAACAAGTAGTTTACATTAATGCGTAAACCGTAAATGTATATATAATACTAATATTTCGTAGCAATTGCACTCCCACCCGGATTTCGAAGTTGAAGAAAAATAGCCGAACAGTTAAAAAAAAATCGCATATTTTCGATTTAGCTTGTAAAGGTACATAGATGATTCTAATATATGTATCTATTTTAAACAGCACATACCACCCTATTTTGCAGCTAACCAGTTACCTTTCCCCGAAAGGGGAAAATATTGTGACAGGGGCGGCAAATCAACCGTAGCCTACAGGCGGCAAATCTTTAAATCCGGACCGTAACTTTGTCCCAAAAATAAAACCCTACTACTGACTTTCTTCTTAAATATAATTCTACTGATAGGTCAAGGCAGAGTTGCCCCTAATCGAAAAAGGGAAGCACCTTTTGGAATATCTTTTATAATACGGAATTACAAGCTATTTTTAATTTTCCTTTCAAAAGGTTTTCTTTACAGCAAAAGCTATCGGAATATAAATAATTGGTAAAAATTCCGCTCAAAATTTATGTAATTATATTATTTTTTTAAATCAATAAAAATAGCCGGACACGTGATCCAATCAAAAACGGCTTCCAATTCATTCCCTCAATTCTTAATGCATAAAAAAAGTTTATCTTGGTATAGCTTTTTATCTAATACAACGCATTTGACATTATCAAACAAATCAGAATTATTTTATAATGTTTACAGAGGTAGTTTCACTTTAAAAAAACTAAAATTAAAAAAATTAAAGTTAAATATAACAAAATTCTTACCGTGAAACTCGGAATGAACTATTTAATTATATTCAATCACCCAGATCCACACATTTGACACAAGACGACAAGTATTTCCCTACTGATTCTATAGCAATCATTTAGTTATTATGGCTTCGCTTCGAGTCTAATTTGGCGGGGAAAAGTCAGAAATATTATCCGAAGGTCATTAATTCGTAAAAATGTTATACAAAGTTTGAAAGATTTATGAGCCAGCTGCAAAATATGGCGGGAATATCTCATTGATACCATTGGCAAACTATGCGAACGTCATCAATCTTGGCCCATCAGTTGCCCATGTATTAGACTGAGACGATGCTTTGGGGGGGGGGGGGGGGGGCTCCTAATCCAGGACCGGCTTCACTTGCAAAAAAAGTCTTGATCAGGTCCGGGAGCCCCAAAGGCAGTGGGCGCAATTGAGATCATATTGGGCCGAATTTTAACAAAATATGTAAACCCCTTTTATATATATTATACATTAATAGGGGGCTTCAGAAGAAAGTGGGCCCAATTGGTAGCAAATTAGCCCAATTTGAAAAATATGTAGGCTCCTTTATGTGTAATATATTGGGCCCCAGATGTTAAGTAAGGACCAATCGGGAACATATGGGCCTCAATTTGAACAACATTTGTAGGCCCCTTTTATATAATATATATTATATATAGGGGGCCTCTAGAGGCAAAGTGGGCTTGGGAACAAATGAACTGGATTTTTAAAAAAAAAATGCCTCCCCTTTCACATATAACATATACAGGGGCACCCATAAGACAAGCGGGGCCCTGGGCCCACATCCAAATTTCTAAGGGGGGGGGGGCAGCTGCCCCTCCCCCCCCTTGCCCTATGGTGGGTACGCCCATGTGTAACTCTAGTTCGAGTTTAACACTTTTAACTTTACCATTCAAGTTCAATCTTCTAATATATCCCTCCCATTGTATATATTTTCCCAAAGTGCACAATTTTGTGTGATAATAATTCAAATAAACCAAAAATCAGACAATGTAATATGAAGTGAAAACACATCATTTATCAGAAAAAAATGTAAATAATCAGATGAGACCTGGGTGAACAAATGAGATTAATCGCCTCTTCTTTTGCTAAAATAATGCGCACTGTACCGGGTGCGGGCTCGATTTTTGTTTGTGCGCTGAGTGTACTTTCTCTCTCTGTGTCAGTAAAAACTTTGTCTGTGTGAATCGGGTCTCTGATCAAGCACACAAACCGGAAAATACATATACCAACCTACCTAGCTAAATAATAAAATAATCAAAATCAGTTATTTCCATATTTCCGATGATACCGATATTTTTATGTATAATTTAACATGTGTCCTGAAACTGTTATGAATGAAATAAATATATCTTGATTAATGTGTTAAAACTGCTTTAAGTACTTATTTATTTTATAATTTCCTTATTTTTCTTCTCAATTTTAAATCATGAGTACCTTCGACGGTGTTATTAAAGAATATCCTTTAATCTCAATTGACAATTTCTTGGAAAAATCGTCAAATTTCCAATCGACTGTGTTTTTCTTATCACACTGTCATGAAGGTAATTATAAATTATTCGAATAATTTATTTGGTCTTAATTTTCATTACAAACCTAAGTGGTGTGCAGCATGGTAAATAAGAAAAAAAAAATATTTAAACAATCCGTATTCAATTATACTGGAGAATAATTCACACATGTAAAACAATAGATTTCGTCCTCAAGAACATTATCACCTTACATTTTTTAAGGTGATATTCGTGTTTAGTACGTTGAAATCATTCAGAATTGGGTACTTTCATCGCAGTCGCATTTTCACTGTTGACCAGTGTTATCTATAAGTCTATTGTGTTTGACTAGGTACTTTGAAACATGTCTTGGCACTGATGGTGTGTTTTTTTTTTGGATAATTTCTGTCATTTTAAATTCTAATTTAAGAATTCAGGATACAATTTTTGAATTGATATATGTTTGATTCCAGGGATTGAAAAGTTACTTTAAAAAGTGACTGTTACAGTTATTTAATTAAAAAAGTAACTGTTATAGTTACTAAATATGAAAAGTAACTAGTTATGGTTGCTTAATAGGAAAAGTAACTTCATACTATAGAAGTATAATCGTACTTATAGGAAAGTAACTAACAGTTACTTAATAGGAAAAGTAACTAATCATTGAATTTCAGTTATAATATAGTTGAATTTATGTTATAGTTATATAAAATACTAGTAAGTACTTTATAAATACTAATCATTACTTTAGAATTTCAAGTATTATAATGATTGAAATTTAGCGTAAGCTACTAATATAAAAGTAACTAGTTACAGTTACTTAATAGGAAAAGCAACTAATCAGTTACTTTAGAAATTTCAAGGTATAATAATAATTGAAATTTAGCTGTTATAGCTACTAAATATAAAAAGTAACTAGTTACAGTTACTTAATAGGAAATTAACTAATCAGTTACTTTTAAAAATTTCAAGGTATAATAATAATAATTGAAATTTAGCTGTTATAGCTACTAAATATAAAAAGTAACTAGTTACAGTTACTTAATGAAAAAGCAACTAATCAGTTACTTTTAGAAATTTCAAGGTATAATGATAATAATTGAAATTTAGCTGTTATAGCTACTAAATATAAAAAGTAACTAGTTACAGTTACTTAATAGGAAAAGCAACTAATCAGTTACTTTTAGAAATTTCAAGGTATAATAATAATATGAAATTTAGCGTTAAGCTAATATAAAAAGTACTACGTACAGTTACTTATTAAACTAATCAGTTACTTTAAATCAAGTACAATAATAATTGAAATTTAGCTTTATAGCTACTAAATATAAAAAGTAACTAGTTACAGTTACTTAATGAAAAGTAACTAATGTTACTTTTAAAAATTTCAAGTTACAATAATAATTGAAATTTAGCGTTATAGTCTAAAATAAAAAGTAATAGTTACTTACTATTACTAAGTTACTTAAATTTGTACATAATATTGTTATTATAGACAAAAATTAAACTAAAATAACTAGTTACTTTAGAATTTCGGTACAATAATATGAATTGTGATAATTTAGATGAATTAGAAAAGTTTTTCAAATTTAACTTTCAATAAAATAATAAGTTCACGACTTAAAAATCGTAAGCATATAAGTGTTAAAAAACATACTTGTTACTGTACTTCGTTTGACAATCTACAGTGTATTGGCTTACCTGAAAAGAGAATGTATGGTAAGCGTTACTCCCAAACTGGTGATCCATGCAAATTACTCTCTGTAATGTAAATCAGTCATATGTGTTAAAAAAGCAATTATCACGACCAACTTTTAACATTAAATAAAAAAAAATAGCAGGATAGTTGATCTACACTTACTGCAATTAAATTGTCTAGCCTGTTTCATTTTAATTTGAAATTTTGTTTTCCAAATTTAAACTTTTTTGCCATATATAAAAATATAAAATAGTTAACTCTGTTATATGCAAAAGTTTAAAATAAATTTAAATTAATTTAAATGAACAATAATTAATTTAAAATGAATTTTAATTCATTCTTTTCCACCTTTAGATCATATGAGGGGACTTGCAAAAGATAAATTCTTTGACCTCTTAGTATCAAGGTGGGTATGATTAGTTAATTATTTTACTGGAAAATAAATATGCTTCTATTCTATTACTTTTTTTTAATTTATGCAAAAATCGATAAAAAGCTCTTTAAAAAGATGATACAATAAAAATAAAAACTATTTTGTTTCAAGAGTTTTAGTTCTTTTCATGAAGATTTTGTTTGATAGTAAGTGAGTTTTAAATGCAAATACCATTTTTTTATGAAAACAAATTAAATTATAAATTTCAGTTGTTGTTACTTAGAAAATAGTTTTACGGTCATGCATTGTTATAAACTTTGTTATTCATTGTGTAAATGTTAATCTTTATTCTTTAAATTTTTTCTTATAAGTGAAATTTATATTTAACTGATATATAAAATTAAACTTTTGTGTAAATAAAAAGTATTAATTGTGTTGTTTAATTTTGAACTTTCTTACAATACTGTTCATTCTCATTTTCCCTTTTTAAAAGTATTTTAAATGTTCTAAAACGTTCATTTAAATAATTCTTTATAATTGTAGAGGATTCAGCCGACTCTATGTGTCTGATGTTTCTGAACATCTTCTAAAGAACGATGAAAAATATTGTCATTTATCAAAGTATCTAGTAAGTACATACATGAGTGTAAATAATCTATAATAATAAAAATGAAGTTTTGTGTGTATGTCTCTTATAGACTCATAAACTAGACATTTGTTTGACATTGTTTGTTTGAACTTTCAGAGCTCAAAATGTTCTATTTTTAGAGAAAATTTGAATATTCTGAAAAAAATACGCCACTTTCGCTCAAATCCAATCATTTTTTTCCTTTCATGATGAGATTCGGCAGAAGATATTAAATAAAACTTTTAGGAAAATAATTAAAATTAAAAATGTTTATTTTACTCTGTTGCCAATACCTTCAGAAACTAAATTCATTATTTGAAAAATATTAACATGTTTCAAGTGACGTAATTCTGATTAGTCTCCATTCTAGGATTTTATTGTGGGTTTAGGTAATGAATTTTTTCATGGATGGTTCTGTTGTTTGTAAATATGCATATTTAAGCTATTTCCGTGAATTATAACTATGATGGATGTTCAAAGCCTAACGTACTAGAGCTGCATATTAGGGTTTCACGTTTTCATTATTATAAGAAGAATATTGTAACCAGCATTTAAATCTTTCAGTTCAAATGTTTATGTTTCTTGCTTATAATTATTATTCCGATGCATTCCAATTATACATTATTTAAAATTTTCTTTTTTAAGGTCTCTTTGCCTTTAGAACACCCTACAATACTTGACATTTACGATGAAGGTGGGACTGTTGTAAGTACATGCTTTTTTTTTTTTTAAAGTTGTTTCCAAACTTCAAGGACAAAGTTTATATTTAATCTGAATATACTATCCACACTTTCTAAAATAAAAAGGCTGTTTCTTGTTTCTAAATTATAATGCCCATTAGCAACATTCCTTGTGCAGCTCTAGTGCAATGAAAATTCAACCTAGCCCTAACCCAAAGGCTCTTTCAGTAAACTGTAGGTTTATATTTGTCACACAATCTCGAGTATCTGATGTAAGTGCCAGGTCAGCTACGAGAAATACGATCAAAACCAGCCATTCTGGTTTGGTAATCTAATTTTTTGGGCATTTAATGCTTAAGATGAGTGTGCGTAGACGATAATTGGTTTGTTTATGGAAATGTAGCTCCTTCGAGCTTTCATTCCTGCATTTTCTTATCGTTGTTCCAAAAGTTGCTCTGTTCCCATGTCACAACGATTCAACAGAAGTGGCTCGAGAAATAATTGATTATTATTAGATTAAAGGGCAGAGTTGAATAAAGAAAGTGCTGTGATTTTCTCTTTAATGTAAACTTTATTGAGACAGAGTTAAAAGGCAGTTTTTGATTCAGCAAAACAAGAAAAACGAAGAGCGATTCAAAAGAGTTTAGAGATCACACACCGAAAAATCATGAGGCAAGAGTATTTATGCCCCGCTATGGCAGAAACGCCCTCACTTGGAAAATACGTCACACCAATCACCGACTGCCAGCGGATGCGACCACCCCGTTATATCACAAGGCGAATCGCGCAGCCGATGACGGTGTGATGAATAAATTTAATGAATTTACATATTGCTCGTGAGTGCAGGTCGGGGAAAATACATGGTTTTCCCTAACAATTATTATTTAGCATTTCTGTTGCCACTCACTACCTGAAACATACCCATTCTAATTTTTAAAAAAACACCTTAGGCTGTGTCCTGACTACGCCACAAAGGCAACAAATGCCACAAAGGCAACAAAAATTGGCGACTTGGCAGAGTCAGACCCCATGCTATTGCATCGCTTGGCGCTCTTGGCAGTCGCCAAATTTTGTTGCCTTTATGGCGTTTGATGTCGTAGTGAGGACATAGCCTTACGTTTGCTCTTTAATGTATATTTCGCTGAATTCTGTTCCTATTTTATTCATTTTTCATAATATGACTGTTTCAATGAGAAATTGGCTTAGTCTTGTGGAATACAATAATGTATTAAATGCACAATGGACACAAGACGAGGGTTGCTATTTATATTTCTGGCCTAATAATGAAACAACAAATATGTAGCATCGAAATTGGTTTTATTGTTTTTCAAAATATTATCCATGATGATCAATACACTTTTGCATGCGTTTGAACCAATTTTCAAAGCACTTTTTCCAGTCCGATTGAGGTAACTCCAAAACATTCGTTTTGAATGCATCAACCGCTTCTTCGGGGGTTGAAAATCGTTGTTGGCGTAATTTATTTTTGATGTGTGGGAATAAAGGTTAGTGTCCACGAGCAAGAAAACTTGCGCAGGTTGTTTGAAAGTTAAAGTTTTCAACCCGTCTTGCACGTACATCCCAGCAAGTCACTTAGCAGGAACTCTCAGCAATATTGCAGCGAGAAGAAATTGAAGAAGTGTAACCGGTTTGTGCAACTCAACTTGCTCGGTTCCAACAGATTAGAAATTCTTGCAAGCTTATTGCAAACTGTGTATCTAGGTGCATGCTTGTCGGCGAATTCTCCTACTGCCGCAAGTTTGGTCTTCATCTTCAGTAAAAAGTTTCCAAATCAGATGCCGACATACATATATTTTTTTTAATTGCTGAGGGTCCTCTATAGATAATTCCTGAAATAAATTTCTAAAAAATCCTAGTTCATTTCCTTTCAGAACCCTATTCTTCTCCAACACTTGCGTATTTTACGGGCATTTTGAATTTTAATTGTATGAGCAATTAATATTAGAGCGACAGCTTTCCTTTTATTCATGGCGATGGAATGGACGATCCCGATCACTGTTTATGTTTATAACTGACACAAACCGCGAATGCAGAGTACTGTCTTGGACACTACTCTGCAAGTTAAACGTGCAACAAAGCTATAAAATATCTTGCAGAGCCTTGCCGCAAGAAAAATTGCAAGCTCCATGTAAACACTCAAGCAAGTTTCTTGCATGAAACTTGGGCAATTTTCCTTGCACGTGGACACTTAGCTTAAGTCATTGGGTGCTAAATCAGGGCTGTACGGCAGATGACCCATCAGTTCGATCTTTCGCTCCGTCAGAAATGCCTTTGTTTGAGTCGATGTGTGAGAGCTCGCATTGTCATGATGAAGAATAATTCACCTATTCTTCTGCTTTTTTCGAATTTCTTCGATGACTTCTGGCAAACAAATGGTCGTGTACCATTCAGAATTGACCGTCCTGTGTTGCTCTAACGCCTGCGTTGCTCCATTGTTGCCACATGACTGTTAATGACGAAGAAACAGGCAACCATTTGTTTCGATGTGCTTCTTCCTCGAACAACTTTTGTTGGTTTTGCCTCGTCTTGGAAGACCCATACAGTTCATTGCTGTTATGTTTCCGGCTCATATGCATAGATCTATGATTCGTCACCTGTGTAGATGTTATACACAGCCTTTGATGCACCTTGAACGTATTTTTCCAACATTTCCTTGCACCAATCCACGCGAGCCTTTTTTTAGAGTTTGTTAGATTATGCGGGATCCAACGCGAAAAAAAAATTTACGCCCAAATGTTCGTGCAATATCTTATTGATGCTAGTCATACTAATGTCCAAAGACACCTCTATTTCACGGTGTGTTACATGACGATCTTGCTTTATCAGTTCACGCACAGCATCAATCTTTTCTGGCACAACAACCGATTTTGGACGACCTGCGTCCTGGATCGAAATTCGTTAAACCAGATTTTTACAGTGATGTAGGATGGCGCTTTATCGCTGTATAAAGAATTATTTAAGTTCATCGAAGCACTCTTGTCTTGACAATACACGACTAAAGTTGTGAACATTTTCGTGCGATTATTTTTCATGAGTCAATTCCATTTTTTGAAAGAATTTTTCAATTTACTGTCACCAACACAAATAAAGCTATAATGGCAAATCGTCTGAAAAATTTATGTTTAAAAATATCAAACTTTCGATTAAAATCGTCTGCAGACGCCTAGCAACACTTACTGTTGCAAAGGCCAGAAATATAAATAGCAATTCTCGTATAAAGTCGAAGGTTAACTTTTTTTATTTTGTTTTCCAGTGCTCAAGAATTGTTGTCACTTTACTCACTGCTGGTCACTGTCCAGGATCAGTTATGTAAGATTGCTTTTATCTAAACTGTGTTTACAAAAAATTATATTAATTTTTTGAAAAAAAAACTTTGTAGATGCAGCCATTTTAAAACGGGTTCCATGCGAGTTATTTAAATGATGTTTTCTATATTGGGATAATTCCATCTAATTGTAGGTTTTTGTAGTATTAGTCTTCTTCAAGAGTGCAACAGCCCTTTGCATGCCTTGGCTACCTCAACAGTTTTAGTCACAAGCTATAATAGCTTTTATATTTTAAAAGTATTCCACCACATTTGTTTTCAATCAATTGTTAAAAGCTGTAGTGATAATCCCTTTTTAATACACAGGACTTACACTACAGAAATTGTAATTCTGCTTGGAATTTTGCCGATGGTAGTTTTAACTTAGCTATAAAATATTGCACAAAGCCATGCTCTAATCAAACAATTCTAAACTAAAGTCCTTGGCACAACAGCCGTTAGTGGGCCAAGGCCTGCCGTGACCATGGGCTCTGGGGTGCTAGGCATATGTCCCGCAGAAGCGTAGCGTGCCTTGGCGGGGCCCCGTATAAAAATTTGTTTGGGGGCCCTTAGGAAGGGTAAAGATTTCTCACAAAAGAAAAAAAATTGCATAACATTAAAATAAATATTTATTAATCATAAACAGCAATAGTATATATTGACTTTGAAATAGGATTCTGGGTCTGAAATGCTCTCATCTTGTGATAACTCATCAAAAAACACGCTTCGTTATCTTTCGCCTTTTGTTTTTAAAAACAGTTTTTACCCTCCACTCTTTTGCTAAATCTTTGGACCCATTATTTAGCAAACTATATTGAATGAATTTTGATTCCTTAATTCGCACAGTCTATTCAAAAGATTACTCAATAAAATACTAGTTTTCTGTAAGTCATTATTTTCATGCTGTAGAGCTTTAGAAACAGGATTAATGATTTCAAATAGTGAAGAAAAAAAATGTGACAAGCACTAAGAAATCACGACTCTCTAAACTATTTATTATATTTTTACATTCTTCACGTTCATCTTTTTTTTCTAAATTAAATTTAGTTGGTACAAAGTTTTCATGATTAATAAATAATTTTTCCTAACCGCTAATAAAGCGTCGTTCCTTGAAGACCATCTGGGTTGACATACCTTTTTAAGGGTAATTAAATATTTTTCAGATGAATCGTCACTTAACATTGCCAGCGTTGTATACTATTACAAAAAAAGTAGATATTTTTTTCTAAATTATCGAAAAAAGTCGGCACTTCACTAACATGTTTCGCAGCATCATTTAAAACAAAATTTAATGCGTGCGCAGCACAATGAACATAATCGGCATTCGAAGCATGCTCTTTTATTAGGGTTTGTAATCCTCCATAAACACCCGACATTTAACATTTGCTCCATCGTAACCCTAGCCCTGTTCTCTACATTTAGTCAAATCAATTCCATATTGTGTAATCGTATTTAAAAATTCAGTTTTAATTCATTCAGCTCTGCAGTCGGATATTGCTGTAAACCCCAAAAAGGACTCGCATATTTTTAATTTTTTAGGCACATTATCACCATTTTCGGTAATCGAGATGTATCGAAAAACTACTGAAAGTTGGTCAGAAATTGCTTTTTTTTACTTTTGTCATTTGTGAAAAAAAATGGGAAGTTTTTATTAATTTTTGCTTACGCACGTTGGGGGCCCCCATGGCCCGGGGGCCCCGTATAATTGATACGGCAGATACGGCGGTAGCTACGCCTCTGATGTCCCGGTTAGGTGGTCAGCCTCACGCCACACGGAACCCCCAGTGTTTAGTTCCCAAGCATGCTTAGTCCTCATTTTATCAACCCACTTAAGGGATGAAAGGATGAGTCAATCTCGCCCAATCCGGGACTTGATCAATGCGAAGCACTACCACTAAGCCACTGGGCCTCAATCAATCAGTTACTTTATCTTTTACACCAACTGTCGTTTCATTGATGCTAACATTAAGTTAAATATAATGTATAAACAACCTGGTAAAAGTTCAAGAAAAAACTATTTGAAATTTAAACTGATGTGCATAGTAATATCTAGTTTGCAGTATCAAAAGGTTGTTTAAAATGTCATGCATGATAACTATTTTTTAAAAAAATTCTGCCTTCTTAACTTTTAGGTTTTTACTTGAAGGTGAAAATGGACGTGTTTTGTACACTGGAGATTTTAGAATTCCTATTGGTGGATCAGCCAGAATGCCTGACTTGCATGATAAGAATGGAAGGTAACATTTATCTTAATAAATAGTTTAGCCGACACAGTAAATAATTTTGTAAAAATCTTGCAAAGTGTACTCGTATGCTCAAATTGTGTCTAAAACTATAAGCAATACTGTCTAATGTGTCCTTAAAAAGAAAATGAATGCACTTTACTTTTAGCTTCCACACTATGTTTATAACGTAAAAAGTGGAAGGTATTATAATCGTTCAGTCTGTCACCCACTTTCATAGAACGAACCGTAAGTCTCACAAACAAGTGGGATACGTCATTTTGAAGCAAAAAAATCAGATTAGGTTACATTCCAAATTTTATTAAAAAATTTAAATTAGAAGTTTATTTAAAATTTAAATAACTAAAAATTTAATCTACATTGAAATTACATGCAAATTCCATTTTTATTCAATATTTTCACTGTTGCCATTTCGTTAAACATACAAGAAACTTTATTTAAAATAAAAATTAAAAACTTTTGAAAGAATATTTATTTGATATAATTTAGTTTTTATTGTTGTAATATTACAATAGAGTTCTTTTGATGGTTCATTATATATGTATGAAGAAAGATGCATAGATAATTCTAACGTGGCATAAAAAATATGCAAAGTTTCGCTTTTATTTTTAAAGCATCAATTGTACTAATTATATATTTTTCGAACTGTAAATTAATTTAACAAACGATAAATAACTGAATTTTCGAAAGAAATGTAATATGGAAATTGTGGCGACACAAAGATATTAATTAAAAAAGATTACATCATTATTCTTTGAACTTCAAACAAATTTAGCAAACGATAAATTCTAATTATTAAATTTGAGAAAGAAGATTAATGAAAATATTTAATTTTGGTGTTTAAAAGTTTGAATTACAACTAGTTAAAGACCTTGTTTGGCAAATTTCTTTCTGATGTGTATAAATAGTTTGTTTCCTGTTGAGCACAAATGTTGTGTGGAAGCGGTTTAAGTGACAGATTCTGTAACAAACCTACTTGTTTTATTCATATCAAAATCAAACTCTGTTCTAAGTTCTCTCCATCATAGGATGCCTTCCATAACTTAAAAACTAATTGTCATAAATGTTATAGAAAACCATATTTCCAAAATAATTATTGCGAAAATAAGTTTTAATTATGCATGTTATAGCCGAGTGATGCAGTTTAAGCGTGCTGGGTCCGTAACGCAGATGTCTGTTTATCGAAATCACGTTCTGCTAAATGATTTCTCATTCTAGATGGTGATATTTTGGGATGGGGAGCCCAGTCGGTAAGGAGCTTGCCTTGCATGCGAAATGTCCCAGGCTCGGTTCGAAGCATTGCCAAAATAACTGCTGACGTATAAACAGCCAAAATGTCTGATGGATAATATTCAGTGTAAAGGAACTGTATGTTAAATATGTTCCAAAGTCCCGACCCTGCATACAAGGTGGCGTTGGGAGCTTACTCAGGGTGCCTGCTTGTCTCTTGACTGTGATTCTAAATTAGGACACCTGTTGCCATTGGCCCTCGTTTAGCTCTAGTGCGATGATAATTCAACCTAACCCATTAAAAGGGGCATGGGACATAATCCTGACAACAACAAAAATGTAAAATTACTAATGCAAAAATTATTAATTAAATTGCCCTTATTAAGCATAACAGCATTAATTTATTGATTTGTCGGGATTTCGGCTGTCAGGATTCTGGCTTGTCGGGTTTAAATACGGAACTGTATTAAAGGTGTGCCCATCAGTTAGGCTCACTGTATATAGTTTTATTCATTATTAATCAATTTTTCAGATTGAAGCCAGGAATCGTTTTTCTCTTTTCTCTGCCGTTTTTCTCTCGTACTTTATTCAGAATAAGTCCACTGCGCATGCGCAAAAAATGTAAGAGTTCGGACATCGTAATACTAGTTAATGTCCCAGAATGCACTACAGAACTCTTTAGAAGATTTTTTTCTTCTGTTTCATAATATGAAGTGCAGTGAAGTCACTAGACTCGTACGATAATAAACATGTTCAATTTTATTCCTCGTTACCTCCTGAATTTACATTGCTGCACTCCTGAAAAACTCCTTATAAACTCCTGAATTTCTCTATCATAGGTAGAGTATGAACCCTGATTAAAGGTGTGCCCATCAGTTAGGCTCACTGTATATAGTTTTATTCATTATTAATCAATTTTTCAGATTGAAACCAATCGACAGCTTATACATAGACACCACTTTCTGTACTGAAGACTACTTATACATTCCGACCAGGGAGGAGTGCCTAAAAGAAATACTCAAGATAGTTGAAAACTGGCTGTCTAAAGGACCAGATCACATTGTGAGATTTGTTTGTCCTGCCAAGTATGCCTATGAGTTTGTCTTTGTCGAAATTTTCAAGCAGCTTGGCGAGAAGGTACATTGTTTTTGAAGGGCATAGTTGCAAAAACTGCATTTTCCAAAGTGTAGTTAAGATATAGGGTTCCGTATGATCATTGGCGACTTGGTCAAATTGAATTTACAATAGCCAAAAGTTGCCCGCAATGGATCGTACCCTATATCTTAGTTATGCTTTAGAGAATGTGAGTTTTGAAGCTGGACCCTGCATTCTGTGGCTTTTGTTATCCTGTTACTATGCATATTAAACTTATTACATAACTGTATTTTGTACAAATATGTTTAGTTGGACCTTGATTACTTAAACGGGCTTAACATTAAAAGCTTTTAAAGGTCCTGTTAATTTTTTAACAAATGCTAGATCAAAATTGCATAACATGAATTATTTTGTATGAAATCCGGATTAGTACAAACTATAAACTATATTTTTTATAATATATTTTTAATAAAATTGGTGATTAACATTTGAAAACATGAGAAATCTAACTATTCAGCTTTGAAGGCCCTGTTGGGATTTTAACAAATGGTGGATGAACAATTTTTAACATGAATCATTTTGCATGAGATCCTTGTTAGCACGAAGTAGAAACTATAATTTTCTACTAAATTGTCACAAATTTTTTATGAAATTGGTGATTAACATTTTTAAAAAAATAAGAAACTACCGTTACTCTTTTGTTATTTGCAATTAAATGTACATTCGATTGTTGTTAAATACTACAAATTGTATCTTATCAAATTTTAAAAAATAGATTATTTCCAAAATATTTTACTAATAATAGTTATTAATTTAAAGTTGATTAACTTAAAATTTGGCTAACCAAAACTTTTTTGCTCTGTTAAAGTTCGTGTTCACAAGGTTTGACTGTATATAGATTACCCTGTTAACTACTTTGTATAAATTCTTATTCGGGTGAACTCTGGCCGAATCCTAAAACCAAGTGCTCAATTTTTACTTACTGGGTTACATCAGTTCTTTTGATTAGGCAGGGCATCCAACTTGCACAGAATACATTGCCTCAGCACGTTGTTGTGTTACTTTGCTTTTTTTACAAATATTTTTTTTTAGGTATTTATAGTTTTTGTCCTTGAAGGGGCATATTAGTTGGTAATGGGACAAAATATTGCGGCCAAAATATCGTCGTCGAATTATCGCAGGCCCATAGTATCGTGGCCGAATTATCGCAGGCCCATAATATCGTGTGCCTAGAATATCGCGTAAAGTAAAAATAAATGGTAAAGTAAAAATAAATGGATTTTAAGGTGTTTTTTGGTAAAATGGTAAATGGTTCGATGGTAAAATGGTATTGCACTTCTAACTTATCCAATAATTTGTGAAGAAATTCGGTTTTACCTATTTGAGCCTGAATTTTTATAAAAATGAATTTTAAGTCATGAATTTTTATGCATTTTTGGTTATGACCATATATTCACAAGGTAGGTTTAATGGGTTGGGAAAATTTTAAAAAGAATTCAGTTGGTGTAATTGTAGTCTAAAAAGTGTCTGAATTTTATAAATTAGTAATTATTTAATGAAAATATAAACATTGTTTGATGCATTACCTTTCTGTACTGTTCTTTAAAAAAGACAAATAGGAGGAATTTTAAATAGGAGGATTATTTTAGAGATATTTCCAAGGTCATCTTGGGAGTGGGAGGAACTTGAATTAGTACATACATTACCATATATATATTTTTTAATATTAATATTGTGTGTGCATTCATATAAACTTATGTAGCAACTGAATAATATACTTATTTTAGTGAACACTTACGAAACCCAAAAATAAATTGAATAATCAATTGCAGTTGTGGTGTTGTAATAAAACAACAGAGGTCCACACAGATTTTACACAACCAAAAATTTAGAAAAAACAAAACAGAAAATTAATCAATTAATAAAAATGTACAGTCAGTGCGAAAGAAACAGAAAAAATCAATCTTTAGAATTTGGAATTGTATGCAGGGCCGGATTTTTAAATAGGCTAAGTAGGCTGTAGCCAAGAGCGGCGAATTTTTGGGGGCGGCAAATTTTACGACCCATTAAAGCGGCATTCGGCACAAAAAAATATTATGAAGATACGATAATTTTTTAGAAAGAAAAAAAACAATTTACATTAATGTGTAAACCGTAAACGTATATATAGTACTAATATTTCGTAGAAAACCAGGTCGCTGCGAGGGCAATTGCACCCCCTCCTCCCGGATTTCGAAGTTGAAAGAAAAATAGTAGAACAGTTTAAAAAATCCGCCTATTTCGCTTTATTGTGTAAAGGTACATAGATGATTCTAATATGTGTATCAATTTTAACCAGCACATACCACCTTATTTTGCAGCTAACCAACTACCTTTACCCTAAGGGGGAGAATATTGTGACTGGGGCGGCAAATCAATCGTAGCCTACAGGAGGCAAATCTTTAAATCCGGCCCTGATTGTATGAGATAATTTTGACATGAGCAAAAACTGATATTGTTTAAGGCCAAATGATGGTACATTGAGAAGAAAATGTTAATCAGGACGAACAAATTAATCTTTAAATACCAGGTTTTTCTGACGGCACATGTGACCCATAAAGTTGAAGAAATAAATACATAACTCAAGTTTTAAATTAAAAAATACAATGATATTTATTTGCATACAAATTTAGAGATACAGTATTTAAAATTTTAAACTTTTTTAAATAAATGAAAATATTCATGCTGACAACAAGCAAGAAATGTTAGGCCCATGTTTTTGTGAACAAAAGAAAATAATCCCATCAGATGTATAACTCAATTACATTAATGTGCACAAGTATTCTTGGCTAAGAGAAAATATTTAACTGTTTTGACAAATACCTTATTTATTAAATTTACCATTTTTGAACATTAGACGTGGAGGCCAAGAGGCTTAGCTCTTTAAGTACTTTCGTACACATGATACATATAGAAACTAGGCTTATGCCCTCATACAGACAATTATTCCTGATATAATGCAATATTTAAGTTATTTTAGTAACAATTTTGATGATATAAGTCTTGAGTACAAAATATTTAACATTAATCTCTCCATACTAAGACAGTAGCAAACGTGGAATGGTAAGCCTTAGGCTCATGTGATGATTTATAACATGCAACTCTCAATAATAAAATACACAGAATCTCAATTACTCATTTCATATCAGTTTATAGAAACAACATTTTTATCACATTAGAACGTTGAGCTGCAATGTGGAATACAAAAAAAAAAAAAAACGGATCAATAAATAAAAAAAAAGAGAAAACTAATATGATTCGGGAGTTTACGGTTCCTTTAATAAAAGGTCATAGATTTTATAATGCATAGAAATATTTCAAAAAACCAACTTGATAAAAGTGTCTATATAAAATGAAGATAAAATGTGAAAATAATAAAAGTGCATTGATTTCATACAACCAGATTCAACTATTGGTAACTATTTTGTCCGATCTGAGATAATAAATTAATTGAAAATATAATACTAATTTTACTGTTTAGAAACAACCTTGAAATTCACCCAAAAATAGACTAGGACAATCCTTATAGTTGAAAACAAAATTATGTTATTGTAGCAAGAATAAGCCGCCCATCAGACAACGCTTACGATTTTTATAAAGGAATCACAAATTTACAGAATAAGAGATATTTTAATCATCCCTTTTAACCCAAATAAACAAATATTAAAAATAATTTTTTAAGAAATAAAAATTTGAAGTTAAAATTTTCAATCTTAATTATATGTACATCAATAATAAATACTTACATACATGCCATACCAAACGAACTATACATACCATACCCACCATACCATATATACCATACAATATAATATGTATATATGCACGTTTGTACAAAGCACTATACAATTTTACCATCTCATAAGTGCCTTGAAAATCACACACGAATCCACTTAGTCAACGCGATATTTTGGGCACTCGATACTTTGTCCCGCGATATTTTGGGCATGCGACATTATGGGCCCGCGATATTATTTCCGGCGGTATTTCGGCCACGATATTTTGTCCCCAAACTATATTAGTTTAACTAATATAGTTATATTATAGTTTAACTAATATAGTTATATATTAGTTTAACTAATATAGTTATATATTAGTTTAACTAATATAGTTATAT